>QEPC01008893.1:2693465-2766348 GCA_003113815.1 Sphenodon punctatus
CTAACCACCCTTTAACCACCCTTGGTGGTTATTTATGCATGTTGCAGGGCTGCATAGGGCACCAATACGGCCCTGCAACATGCATAAATAACCACCAAGGGTGGTTAAAGGGTGGTTAGCGTCATGTCTGAAAGTACCCAGTGATCATGATCTAGCTTTAAAGTCAAAGACACAGATAAAAGTTCTAGGTACAATGTTAAAGATTCTAGTTTTTCTGAAATACTTCTCTGGCAGTTTTTAATTTTTAAAAAAAATAGTGGCATTTGAGGCTTCTCAGGGGTGGGAAATGTTAGAAAAAGCCACAAGGAGACAAACTGGTGGTCAGAGAAGAAGACCGCATTCACACCTGACAGTGGCGCTGCTTGGAAACACTCGCAAGCCAAAGACGCAGCGAGGGGAGGAGCTGAATGCATCGTTGGTGTGAACAGGGTTCTACTGTAACTTCACCCCCAGTTGTCAAGCCTAGATTTTGAGCCCTGACAACTGTGAGTGAAGTCGCGGCAGAACCCCGTTCACACCAGTGGTACTTCTGGCATCCAGATCCTCCTCCCGCTGCGTCTTTGGCTCACAGCAGTTTCCAAGCCACGCTGCCATCAGGTGTGAATGTGGCCTAAGTGAGAGAATCAGAGATGAATGCCTCTGTCAACAGATCCACCGCACAGTTGTACAATTTATCATATGGCTATCACCTCTACATATATAGAATATATTTAAACATAAAAAAGATTAAGATTCCAATAGTGGCTTCCGCATAAACACCAAGATAGGAAAGTTGAACTGACAAACATCTGCGATGGGTAACTAACTAGTGGGTAATGTGTGGGTAACAGGTAGAGAGGTGCTCATCTGAAAACATCCGAGTTTCTGTCTCAAGTACCTGCGCAGCTTCATATGCAGAAATTTTCTTCTGTAGGATCTTCTGAAAGGTTACATTAAAAAGTTCTGAAGACTGACTGAGAAAGCACCTGGAACGGACATATTTCTATTTTTTAAATTTCTTTGGGAGTGTTAATATCTTTTTTGTGCAGATTTTCCTAAGATGATACGTCTTTTCCTGTCTTACCACTTTCTTTCTAGTCAAAAGTTGCTCCCCAGCCAAAGTCCTTAAGGAACTTAGTGCAAGGACTGAGCTCTCTACTAGGACAAAAACCAAGGTCTTGAGCAAGTGGTTTTCTTTCATCAGGGATGCCCCCAAAGTTCCAGCTCTCTTTTTGTTGTCACCCCATTAATTAATCCTTCTGTTCCAACTATCTTTTTAATTGTCTCATTCATGATGCGGCTTACCTTGGATTAGTCCTCTATACACTGCATCTCAAAGTACCATCTTGCCAACTTTCCTCATGTGTCCTACAAGAAGAGGATCAGAAATCCATGTTCTGAGAAAGCTGGTTTTAATGCTAAATGGGATCCCTCTCTCTGGCCCTTTTCACACAGACACTCTAACACTGGTAAAATGGGTGTTACATTTTATTATACAGTTGAAGGGCTGCAGGTGTGTGCTATGGGTGCCCTGAAGCATGTAGAATAAAATGTAACACCCATTTTATCAATGTTAGAGTGTTGGTGTGAAAAGGGCTCATATCTAAATCAGGCTTTCCAGGGCTGTGCATGCTATCTGCATTTTCTTTGAAAACTCACAAGTGTTCCATACGAACATGGTTTCCAAAGCAAAACTATCCACATTATTTACTTTTTTGCTGCCTACTTGGATATCCACACGGTATTGTTCCTTACTTCTGCAGAAGCCCATTCTTTGTTTTGTTCACATTCACTTGTAGGACAAGTCATATACTGTGTTCCTTCAGAAGTAACTCACCTAGTCATACAAGCCCTTCTCTTTCCTGCCTGACACTGGTGAGCCCTTTGGGGTAGGGACCTGTCTGTAACTACTGACTGTACAGTGCCAAGGTACATTGCTTGTGCTATATAAATAAATAATCAATAAATAATCATCATAATAAAACAGATGAGACAGTAGTCCAGATTAGCTCCCTCTGGATGGGTGGCCACCAGCCCATCTGTTAGTTGGTTGTCAGATGTTCACCTGTGCCTGCCACCTGCCCGCCCCGCAGTCCCTGCTCATGGTGGCGTCCCAGTGAATGCAGAGCCTTTGGGCGAATGCTGGCTGATGTGTGCCAATGTGTGCCCACGTGGATGCCTCCCATCTGTTAGGGTGAGTGTGGCCTCTGCACGTGTGCAGGTCCACCAGGACAATAGAGTCCCAGGTAGAGTGCCCAGTGATGGGGGAAGAGAGGGCAGAATACAGCAGGGAGTAATGCCTGCCTGTCTGTCCAGTTCATCTCATGGACTGGACAGCGACCCCAGACTCCAGTGATCTTAACACCCATAGTTAAAAATCTTCAGGTTGTTAATTTTTACCTCTACCTTGAGGCTGATGGACAGATAAAGATGGACAAATAAGTGTGGAGTAAAAGCAAAGAAATTATAAATGTAAAATTTGCCAACGTCAAGCTGCTTGTCATACCTATAAATAATAACAATGGAGTTGTTGCTCAATAGTTTCTACACATAAATAAGCTTTGAGAACTGGCCTGACCAGGTTATTTACCTGTAGTCATATTATGTTGAGAAATACTCTGCCACCACCTGAGAACCCATCCTTATTTCCTTTGTTCATTTCGGAGGCTTGAGGAAGCTAGCAGTTACAAGGTTTAGGCTTGTTAATTTGATAATGGAAAATTTACCAGTTTGGGCATGCAACTGATTCACCCACCATTTGTAGTAGCAACAGAGACTATGGAATAAAATGTCCCTTGCTAACATTCTTGCTGTGTGTATCAAGTTTTGTGCAACTCCGTATGTGACATGCCTCGCTAGCAAACAAAAAAAACCCCATTGATGTTCCCACATCATCCACCTTGTCAAATAGTAGAAATAGTTGTGTGAATAGACAGAGAGTGGTGTGCAAGCAAGAAGAATTAAGGATACTGGAATAACAGGGCTTGGGGACCATTAATCATAACACTATTACAATATTAAAAGTTTTATTTATTTATTTGCTCACATTTATACCCTGCCCCTCCTGAAACAGCTTGGGGCAGCAGAACAATATATGTGTGCAGAACAACATTTCACGTAATTCCTACAACAGGTAGGCAGCTCAGTATTATTATTTGTATTTACAACTGGGGAACTCTAGCTGAGAGATAGTAACTTGTTGAAGGACCTATTAAGTCCATGTCTGACCTAATATAGATTCATCTCCTATGCTCGATCTCAGGGGTGGGGAACCTTTTCTGTCCTGGGGGCCACACTGAATATTAGTTTGAGCTCCAAGGGCCACATAAAGGTTCTGAGCAGGAGTGCTTAACAGGTTTATTCAAGAAAAGGAGAGCCCAGATCACAGATCTGTGCCCTGGATCTGTCCCCTACCCTTGTGTGCATGCCCTCCTCTGTGCTCCATTATCATGAGCTCAGTTTTTCAGCGTTTGGGGCTAGAGAATGGATCCAGGGGCCAGATCCAGGCACTGGAAAGGGGCCACATAAACACTTGCCGAGGGCTGCATTTGGTCCCGGGGTCTGAGGTTCCCCACCCCTGCTCTGGTGTATCTTGCCAGATGTTTAGTATAAGTGCTAGCTTTAAGTGCTTGTGCAAGTTTCATTAGCTTCAGTGGGACTCATTTCAATGCTGATGCTAAACATCCAGAAGATCAGGGTTTGGAGATCCCACCCCACTCACACTGGACTCTTGCTCCCTCAGTCAAATCTCAAATACAGGGCAAAGTGTTAGCCTATGACCCAGAAAGAGGCAGTGCACCAGGAAACATATCCGGTTATAGGGATTATCAAATATATAGTGCCAGCAATGTATCTGGCACTGAACAATAATTAGACAAGTCCTTTCCTGGAGGAGCTACTTGTCTAATTAATTGCTTCCTATAGGGCAAAGGGTAGTTTCTATTCTAACCTCAGCGTTACCATAGTTCTTTATTACGGCAGCGCATAGAGCTGTTGTCAGGGCCGGGTGCCTTATTCTAAGGGCCAACCAGCCCCTATTTAAAGGAACGGCCCTTATTTCAGAATCTCACGGTTGAGCAAGAGATTCCCCTTGTTCCCGAGAAGCTGATCTGGCGGCCCCTATTCCTGAAGTAAACAATTTTAAACTAGTTAAAAGACGAAGGGAGGCGCCACAACATTGGTGAGTGTGCGCACCATGGCCGAGGCCTCGCAGCTGCATCTTTCCACCTGCCTTCACCAGTGCTGCCGCTGCCGCTGCCCTGGGATAGACAGTACAGGGCACTTGCCGATGGGATTCAGACGATCCCAGGTTTAGAGTTGGGTCCCCCAGGGACTGTGCCCCCGCGGTTGGTGGCAAGTCTCCTTGCCCGGGGTTGTGGGGCGCTTCTCACTCCCCTCCAGCCGGGGCTGCGCTGCCAGTCGCTAATGCTGTGACGAAGCAGGCGATGCCATCGCTCCCGGCCCGTCCGTCGCCCGAGAGACACGAGCGTAGCTGGCTAGAGAGCGCCTGAACAGCTTCCCCAGGCGCACACACACCCCGAGCCGGGAGCGGGTGGATAGGAGACAGCCGGGGTTTCGCAGGCGCTAGGATTCATTGCGGGAAAGGGAGGGTTCCCTCCTTCCTCCCTGCCCCCGGGGCTGCGCTGAGGCAGGTGTCATACGGTCAGGCGGGCTGTGGGCAGCCCTGTTTTTCCCAGCATGCGCCGGGAAGATAGCCCAGGAGGCGGCGGCGAAAGGGACAGCCTGATGGGGAGGAGGGGCTGAGACCGCTCGGGTCCCGCTCCATCCTCGCCCTCATTGCCTCCGCTGAACCCCACTAGGGCCGGGAGGGTGAGGCTGCCTCCTGCGCCCCCCAGCCCGGAGATGCCGCTTTTCACCAGTAACCCCTTCGACCAGGATGTGGGTGAGTGAGACAACAACGTTCCTGGGCCCTCCCCCCCCCAGCACCCACTTTGCCTCTCGGCGAAGGGAGACAGATGTTCCGTGATGATAAAGCTGCGGAGACGAGGAGGAGTTGATTTCTAGTTGACGGGACTTTGTGTCCATTGTGTTGTGACTGGGGTGGGGGGTAGTACAGTCAGTGCGTGAGAGCCTAGAAACAAGCTTCCAGGGCGGCCTTCCCGCTTAATAAAAAAGGCTCATTGAGGTGACCGAGATCATTGAAGTGTTAACGCCCGTCATGATGTATGGGAAGGCTCAGGAAAATCGCAACAAAATGTGTGCTTATATCGTAATGCAATATCTAATATAATCTTTGTCCTGACAAATGCTGAAAGAAAAACTCATCTCCCGAGGGAGATTTTGAATTGAGCTTAAAATTAAGGATTTATTTATTTTTTGAGCGAGATTCTTCCCCTGCATCAGTTGATCAAATATTTCTTTCCCGTCACACTCCTGTGGCAAGGGATTTCTTTATCAAAGGGAGAGGTAGTATGTAGTATATAACGCTTGCTATAAAATGATTTTTTTTATTGTGACAAATTTTAAGTAACAGAATTGCAGAGCTAGAAGGAAATCAAAGATCCATCTAATCCAACCCCCTGCACCTAGGTAAATTTCACATATCTAAATCGTCCCCAACATTCTTGTAATTAGATAATTGCATCGTATCTGTCTAATTTTTGCATGTGGCTGGTCCCTTTTCAAAGATGTGCGATTCCAATATTTTTTAAATGCTTCAAAAGCCTTAGTGCTTGCAAGCAATTAATGTCAATCCAGTGAAAGATAACTTTGGTATCAATAATTTACTTGCTTTAAAGGTAGTGGTTTTCAGTCCTCAATTCACCTTATTTTGGTAGATACCGTAACTATTTCAGATAATGAGATAATATAATAATATAAACATGTATTTTGGGGATCAGATTTCTTCAGTAGTTTTTTAGTGTTCAGTATTGAAGATGGTGTGATCCTCTTTTAATTAAACCAAAAGTTAAGGATGTATATTACGTTAAAGGAAAAAAGTCTTTTGTTAGCTGCCCCATGTCCTTAAAACAATTCCATATATTAGATCTGTTCTGAAAAGCTGTCATATACTTGTTTTCCTCAATACTTGAAAATAAGGAATGTGCCATAAAACCTGTTTATACAATAGTGGGGATTCTGAAGCTTTTATGGTGTGAGGATGTCTCGGTTAATGCCTTTTAGACTGTCTTCCCTCACGTTCTGGAACATGCACATCCCTCCATTTCTCTGTTACGTCAATTACTGTAAATGTTAGGAGATTTTTATTTTTAATTATCCATAAACATCAACTAGAATGAAGAGCTAATGTTAATATGTGAACTAACATAACTAGAGATTGTAACTATTGGTAACTGATTCATTGGGGACTATCATTTTAAGTACTTGCAGTGCATTATGACTTCCTTTTAGTCAGACTGTTTCAGGTATGTGTGTGTTCACACACTGCTGTATTATACTTGAATTTCTTTTTATTATTGCACAGCTGAAACAGTGGCTTTTGGGAAATTTTGTTATATGAAAACAGGGGAATTGTGGGAGAAGAGGTTAAATTCCCATAATTTCTTAAAGAAACTTAGTTAAAACACCAGGTAACTATATGATTTCCTCAAAATGGACGATGGAATGAAAATTCTCACTACAATCGTTCCAGGAGGTTCTACTGGAGCTCAAGAAAGATAGTTGCAAGGTTGCTGTTCTGGGAGGATTACAAAACGTGTATTGACTTCAGCCTGTGAAAGATGAAAAATTAGCCTGGGATAACAAAGATGGGCCCAGTTAAACTGCTCCCTTTCCTGGTCACTTTGATTATGTGACTAGCTGACTATGTAGAGAAAGTAGAAAATCCAGCAGAAGACTTATGACAGACAGAAAACAGAACGTGAGAGGGGAAGAAAGGATGCTTCTCATTTATTTATTTGCTTGTTTGTTTAGTTAAATGTCAACCCCATCCCTCCTTTATGGCTCAGGGTGGCTTCTAGTATTTAAAAACACAAAATACATTAAAATCCCTTAAACAACCAGCCCACCCTGACCCCTATCCCTGCTTGCTGAATGCTTTGCCAAAAAGGGTTCTTTTAAATGAGCAAGGCTGGCACTGTCAGTGGCCACTGAGTGGCATTGGAGCACCCATTTGGGTGGAATGAATGGGGAGGGATTCTAATGGATGGCTTCCAGTGTGGCTATGATGGCAGCCGCCTCGCACTCCCTCTGCCGTGGACCATGGGGGAGGGGAAGTGTGCTGGGCTGGCCTATGAAACTGACATGTCCCCAGCATGAGTGCTGGGGAACTGGGCTCCCCAACACTCTTAACCAGTTCCCGTGACAGTGCTTATGAGCAGGGGACCTGTTTGCTGGCATGGGTGACTGCCCCAGTTCATACAGGCATGGAATGCGTGGGTGCCAGTTGCCCTGCACTTCTCTGACTTGACCAACACAGCGCACTCCAGATTTCTCAGCAGCATGCCGTGAATGACCATGAGTGGGTGCTGAGTGGCTCACTGATGCGTGTATTGCCCCGCACCACCTTCAGATAGGCAGTCAGATGAGTGGCTCCTGGTTGGCCTTGTGTGGTGGCATCTCGTTTAAAACCACCCAAAGAGAGGTTTTATGCTGCCTCTGGAATATTCTAAGGCTTGGACTCTGACAGAGCTCTGGGGGAAGGGAATTGCACAATACTGGGGTAGCAACCAACAACACCTCTGCAGGGCCTTGCCATGAGCAAGGTAGTACCCACAAGAGAGCGCTCCCAGCCAACTGCAAGGGTCATGGGGGAGCATGGTAGGAAAGGCGGTCTTTCAGATATGTGGGGACCAGGCAGTTTAGGGCTTTAAAGGAGGCCTGAGTGATATTCATCCTGAGAAAAGGGCTAGGAGGATTTTCAGCTTATCCTTACAGGCTTAGAGTGTCTAACTGGGCAAGAAGTCTGAGAGCTAGGTGTGTTGGTGTGAACTGAGAAACCTAGAATTATAGAGTTGGAAGGAGCTCAGAGGTCTAGTCCAAGCCCCTGCTCAGTGCAGGAAATCCACAGTTACAGCATCCCTAACAGATGGCTGTCCAGCCTCTGTTTGAAAGCCTCCAGTGAAGGAGAGCCCACCACCTCCCTAGGTAATTTATTCCACTGTCAAACAGCTCTTACTGTTAGGAAGTTCTTCCTACTATTTACCTGAAGTCTGCTTTCTTGGAGTTCGAGCCCATTATTTCTAGTCTTTCCTTCAGGGGCAAGAGAGAACAAGTCTTTACCATCCTCCCTGAGACAGCCCTTCAGGTAGCAAAAGACTGCTATCCTGTCTCCTTTTTGTCTTCTCCAGGCTAAACATACCCAGCTCCATTAACCTTTCCTCAAAGGACTTGGTTTCCAGACCCCTGACCATCTTTGTTGCCCTCCTCTGAACCCGTTCCAATTTGTTGATGTCCTCCTTAAAGTGCAGTGCCCAGAACTGGACACAGTATTCCAGATGGGGTCTGACCAGTGCAGAATAGAGTGGAACTATTTCTTCTTGTGACTTGGAAACGATGATCCTGTTAATGCAGCCTAAAACTGCATTAACCTTTTTTGTGGCTACATCACACTACTGACTCGTGTTCAGTTTGTGATCAGCTACAATCCCCAGATCCTTTAAGCTGTCTGTACAGGTTCAGAATGTCTGGCAGGGCATGGCACCAGGTAGGGGGCTTGAGAGAGTCCTATGACATGGGACAATCATGTGTGCGCCTTGGTCATGAAATAAAAAGGGAATTTCAAAGATTCAATGGAGTACAGCTCTTATTTCCAGGGGCATGAAAGAGCCAGGATCCAGAGAGGAGGAGTCTTGCAATAGTAAATTCTAATAGTAGCTATAAAGTCAATGAATGGTTCAACTAACGGAATTCTTATTGCAACAGTTAAGAACCCTAATGCTGTCTTCTGGGTCATTGGCTATAGTTAAGGCATTGTTGCATTCTCTGTTAAAGCTATGAAGATTTTATTCCTTATAAAATTGCGGTCATTTATCCTGTCATTTTGAAATATTGTAGGAAGTGTCACTTGGGTGAGGGGTAGAATCTATCAAAATTGTGTGGAAATTGGACTAAAACCCCAAAAGATACCGCTGTTTGACAGTGGGAGGTAGATGTGCTTTTTGTGGGGGATTTGCAACCATATCTCTATGACAGGGGTAAGTATGTTTGTCATCTGTGTAGAGGTGTCAGAAAATTCAAGTGTGCTTTCTTGCCCATTCATGCTTTTATAGTTTGATAATTGGCCGTGTAGTTTTTAGTTCATGGTGTTTTGAATTTCCCATATTATTCAATGGATAGAGGGTGGCTCTTAGCTTAGGATTCCCAGAGTTTCATGGAAATTGCTGAAGGCTGAGACGTGACCATTAGGTGACAGAGAAGATAGCAGCCTGATTGCAGACTCCAGTAACCTTAAGGAGAAGTGGGGGCGGGGTGGGGCTCCTGAGGGCACGTTCGGGTTGAGGTTGGGTGAGGGGGGATGAGCAGAGAGGCCTCCTTCAGCAGTTGTAGCAAGAGCAAGCGGTGATGGTCCCAGCTGCCCTTACCTCTGGACTACTGCGGGACTGGGAGTGGTGGCTGGGGAAGAGCCTCTTAGGCCCAGCACCAAGCCAGCCAGCAGTAGAAGCCACAAAAGAAGTGGGCTAGGGGATGTCGGGGCAGGGGGTAAGCGTGAGGGGGACTGTACCAGGAGCTGGGGAAGACACCATGGCTGGGGGGCAGGCAAGAGATGGTGGCAGTGGGCTTGTCCCTCACTGCAGTAGCTTGTCCTGGAGTTGACGGGGCCAGAGCTGCGTAGTGCCCAAGAGAAACTGCAGTGGCTTCGCTGCTGCTGAGAGAAACCCCTCTCACTTGAATTCCACTGCTGCCTGCGCCACACGCTCAAACCCTGGGCAGTATTCTAGATGGGAGATGAGGGCATTAGGCTAAGTTATAAACGGAGGGTGAAAACCAGTGAATGAGTGATGCTCAGGTATTTCCCCCCAAAAGCCTACCTAAAATAAAAACCACGCAAACCTAAGGTAGGAAAGGATGCCACTAAGGAAGGGTGCTTGCCCACATTACCTGGCCTGGTGAATCTCTCAGCTGAGAATCTTATGCTGATCTCTGCACGGGGGTAAACACTTCATTGGCCAGGTCCTGTAGCATTTTTTCTTACAAATGACAGGGCTGGACTTTAAGTCCCAATTCTAAGAGATGGAGACAAAGAAGTTGAGGTACCTTTTTATTGGATCAGTTTATATTGAGAGAGTATGACTCTTGGGCGTTACAGATGTAAAAAGTCAGGATTATAGACTGAGTGAATGCAGGGCCCATGTATGTGTGTGGGGTGTTCACTTACGCAGTCACTCTCCCACTGGGTGTTGTCAAATGTGATGGTGGCACGGTTTAACCCACTTGAGTAGGATTGGTTTCAGCAGGTGTTGTCCACTGACGCAGTGAAGATGCGGGGGCTGTGAGGGCCACAACTTGCAAACTAGATCCTTGCCCATCCTGATTGGTGAAAGCCAGCCAGGAGACATTGGGGCTGTTGCTGGTGGGGCTTATCAATGCCTCCTTTGAGGAGGGCAGGGTCGCCGGGTGCCTAAAGGAGGCTGTGATACAGCCCTTGCTCAAGAAACCATTTCTTGACATTGACACCCTTGCCAGTTATCGGCCAGTCTCTAACCTTCCCTTTTTAGGGAAGGTTATTGAATGGGCAGTGGCCCAGCAGCTCCAGGGGTATCTGGACTGAATCGGTTTCCTTGATCCTTCGCAGTCTGGCTTTTGTCTGGGTTGGAACCGAGACTGCGCTTGTGGCCTTGACTGACGTTCTACGCCAGAAGCTGGACTGAAGTTGGTTCACTCTTATGATTTTGTTAGATCTTTCAGACACGGTTGACCATGAGATGTTGGTGACTCGCCTGCAAAACCGTGCTGGGGTGGGCAGGACTGTTCTTGAACCGTTCTTCTCTTTCCTGGCTAGAAGGACTCAGCATGTGGTACTGGGGGATTTTACATCTTCCCCTCCCAGGATCTCACGTGTGGAGTTCTGCAGAGATCCATTCTTTCCCATCTCCTGTTCAACGTGTACATGCAGCCTTTGGGAGAGATCGTGAGAGGGTTTGAGGTGCGGTGTCATCAGTATGCGGATGACACCGAGCTATACCACTCTTTCTCATCTGACCCAAGCCCGGAAGTCTCGGTGTTTACCTGGTGCCTGGGTGGGGGTTATTGGATGAGGACGAGCCATCTGATGCTGAATCCCGACAAGACGGAGGTGATATTGGTGGGAAGGGATGAGGGAGTGGAGGCCCCCCATCATTGATGGGCTGTGTCCCTACTTGGTCCTTCAGGTTCGGAGTCTGAGAGTCCTCCTCAGCTCTTAACTCCGCCTAGATGCCCAGGTGGTGGCTGTGGTGAGGAGTGCATTTAGTAAATTACATCTGGTCTGCCGTCTTCGGCCTTACATCTCTCCGACTCCAATCTTGCCACCATCATCCATGCATTCATCACCTTAAGGTTGGATTACTGCAATGCACTCTACGTGGGGCTACCTTTGGTGACAACGTGGAGACTATAGCTGGTGCAGAATGCAGAGGCCCGCCTCCTTATGGGGACAGGCCGCAGGGAGCACATAACACCAGTGCTCCGTTCTCTGCGCTGACTGCCTATAGTCTTCCAGGCCCAATTCAAGGTGTTGGTTATTAGCTTTAAAGCCCTATATGGTCTGGGCCCTGCTTACCTGTGGGACCGGCTCACCCCCTTTGTCCTGGATTGGCCCCTGTGGTTGGTTGGGGGTGCCTGCTTAGTGGTCCCACGGGTATTCCGGGTGGCTACCTTTGAGATGGCCTTCTTGGTGACTGCACCGTGGCTGTGGAATTGCCTCCATGTGGAGATTCGCCCATCTCCAGATCTCCCCTCCTTCTGTAGACAGTCCGAACACCTGGCAAAACAGCCAGGTCTTGCAAAGGGTAATGGGTAGTGGGTGGGTGGGGTTTCTTTTGTGGGGAGGAGTGGTGTCTGTTCTTTGCCGGGCTTCAGTTGTTTTGTTTTATGATTTTAATTGATTTAACATATGTTGTTTGCGAGCCTGAGCTGCTAGTAGGTAGGAGGGGGCAAGCTATACATTTTGATAATAAATAAATAAGTGCTGTCGCTAAGAGATGTAACAAACTGTTGTCCTCTCAGGCATATAGAGGGACCCGCGTGGCAGCAATGAGTGAAAACAGACATGAGAGCAGCCCGCTTTGTGACATTTTGGCCTGGACCTCGCTGTGTGCGCAGGCACTGCCAGATGTCGGTTCGGGATTGTCCCGGTGGCTAGCCCAGACTGTGTCAGTGGCTAGCCCAGGTTGTGACCTCAGAAAACCTCTGAGGTCACACAGTGAGTTATCACGTCTGTTGGTGGGTCTGGGCTGCCAACCTGGTTCGGGTTGGGTCTGCCATGACTGCCTATCATGGTGAGAGGGGCAGGGCGCTGTGTGCAGTGCTGATGTAGGCCCAGTCAGCTGCACATTTGTCATTCTCCCCACCCTCCACGATGCCCTGGCTGTGGTCATGTTTGCTTGGTGGCCTGGCCTTGACCACATCTGTCATGATTTTCCTCCCTAGGCCGTGTTGGGCTGCTACTGTGCCGCCATCACGTGTATTTCCACCTAATGGAAGAAATGCAGTGAACACAGGTCCCTGGGCATATGTAAGATTACATATACCTAGGCAGTAGGTTTTGAAAATATACATCTCTGCCAAGATGAGATTCAGGAACATGGGTGCACAGGCAGGTGTGGGGTGCAAACGGGGGCAGGGAAATGGAGAACAGGGAGGGGAGGGTGCAAACAAGGAGAGAAGGAGCAAATGGGGGTGGAAAGATTGGCATAACCAGGAGGTGCAACTGGGGCCAGAGGAGGTGCAAACAGGGGTACAGGGATAGACACAGTGAGGAAGGTAAAAACGGGACATGGGAGCAGGTGAAGGTAGCACTGGCAGTTGAGGGTGTGATTGTGGGTGAGGAATGCAAATGGGGGGAGGGACTAGGCATAGGTAGTTCTCCATTTGCATCCTCCCTGCCTCTGCTCCCATCCCTATATCCTCTTATTTGTCACCCCCAGCCTGTTCTCCCTTGTTTTGCCATCCCCTCTCTCCCTGTGCTCCCTCCCCATGACCCTTTCCCCAGTTTGGCGCTCTCTTGTTCTCCTAGTCCCATTTGCCTCCCATCTCTCCTCTGTTATGGTGGGAGGTGTTTAACGGATATGCTCAGGAAGAGGAGGATGGAGGTCATGGATTCTTCCCTTATCCTTGTATGCATGTTAAGACCATGCATTACCAACTCAGATTGGTACTGTGCCAGCAGGAGGAAGTTGGTGTATTATCCTTTCAAAAAACAGGGAAAATCTGGTGTCAAAAAACCTTGTGGTTTAAGAGAAAAGTTAAGGCTTTTACAAATTCAGCCATGCTCCAATAAACGTGGAAATTGTAAGTTAAGGCTTGTGCCTTAAGTCGTGCACCATGGAAGCAGTAAAGATGTTGTATAGTCTTGCATATTGTGCTTGCTTACAACTTAGGCTCCATGCAACCACACTTTGCCTTGGTCTTTCAGTCCCAATCCTCTTCATCTGCAGATTGGGGGCAACACTGAAGCTGGGGAAAGCAGAGGGTTATCCCCTCCTTTCCCTATATAGTTTCAATTGAGTTTGGTAGAATTGGATAGCTGTGAACGGGGGAGGCTGTAAATGTGGAGAACAAAGTTGATATATGTGGGAAGTAAACAGGGATTGGGGGGCATTCAGGCAGTGGGGCAAGTGTCTGTATCAGGAGGGGGCAACCAGGTGGTGAGGAGTATTTATGGGGGACAAGACTGAGAAATAGGTGATGTGTATGCAGAGGCAAGGCTAGGGTACACACAAGGTTGGGGGGAAGTATATGTGTTGGAAGGGGTGTAGGTTGGGGGAGAAGTGTATTCACGGACAAGGTTTGGGGGTCAGCCAGGGTTGGGGGTGAACTGTATCTATGGCCATCCACACTTTCCCTTTGTCGTACACATCTTACTTATCAGGTAGTTAGGGGGCAAGTCTGAAACTGGGAACAGCAGCTGTTCTTGATATACTTTCATTTCAGTTGAGAAGAATATTAATATTGGGGTGGGTAGGAGCTTGATGTCCCTAGCTTCGGTGTTGCCCTCAGCCTGCAGAAGAAGAGATTGGGGCTGAAAGACCAAGGCAAAGTGTGAGTGCATGAAGCCTAAATTCTAAGCAAGCACAGTATGTGAGACTGTACAATGTCTTTTCTGCTTAAGTGGTGTTCAAGTTAACTTACAATTTCCATGCATTTGGGGGCATGATTGAATTTGTAGGAGCCTTAAAACTTCTCTTATACTGTAAGGTATTTTGAGCCTACATGATAACAAGGTGGAACATAACTTTTCAGGCTGGACTACTAGATTATTTTCAGGAACAATGAAGAACAGACCTGGCTACGTAGCTTCAAAGTTGGAAAGATTTACTATGCCTGTGTGGTAAACTTAGTCTTGAGGAAATCTCCACCCATCATATACAAGAATAACAATTAACCAGGCAACAGTAGCTATACTGGATAGTTTACCTGTTAGACTTGAACTCGTTTAAGGTTAGAAGTCCTTGGTTGGTGGTGTCCTCTTGATGTGGGTGTCACTAAGTAGTGAGCTGCTAGGAGGTGTGCCACTAATCACTTCCATACTTCAGATATGGATGTTGAGTGTCTGGATGTTTTTAAAAAATAATTAGATGTAGCCATATCTAATATAAGCACAGAACAGCTATCATAGGCTCCAAAGATTTGTCTATTAGCTTTTTTATATATATATATAAAAAGAAAAGTTAAGTAACCTTATTAGTTCAAGTATACTTTGTATACCAAAATAGATACTTTGGTGATCCCTTCATCACAATAATGTATGCTACATTTTTAATAAGATGTTTTTGCTATTTCTAATCCAAGATTCAAGGGATTCCAAAAATTAAAAATGCCTCAGCTTCTTACTTCTATAGCACACTCCAGTATTTCTAAGAATATTGTAATGGCTGTTAATTATCATTTAGTATTGTAAGGCATTGCATTTTTTCCAGAATGTGTAGAAAGACATGTCTTTGACAGCACACTATTTATTGTCACTCGTACCAAGAGGACAGCAATGCTCAATGATTATGTATTTTTATTCTTATTTATATAGCACCAACAATATATCTGGCATTATACTATCATTAATTAGAGGTATGTCCCTGATGGGTTTATACTCTTGGGAAGACAAGGGGGAGGGGAACATAGGGAGAGACACGGTCACGAAGTCACAGGTGCACGTGCTCAGCTTGGCCTCTGGGGAGAAGGGAACCGTGAATGAATGGACAGTAGAGGAAGCATCCGTGACGAATCTGGGGATGAGGAGTTAGGGAAAGCTTGACAGAAGAGGTAGGCTTTCAGGAGGGATTTGAAGGTTGGGAGGGAACAGAGCAAATGTGTTCAGGGAGGAAGTTCCAGGAATAGGAGGCGGATTGGGAAAAGGGGCAAAGACTGTTCAGGAAGAAGGCTCTTACAATGACCAGAGCTTGCAGCATAAAAGGGAAATAGTGCATTCACACATTACAAAAATTGCAGAATTATAATTCCCCAGTATTCTCTCCAGTTATTATAATAGCCCATTGTGTAATGTGTGAAAGCAGCCAGAGTTTTATGCTTGGGTATTATCAATCAAAATTCTTTGGTGTTCATGTGTAGAAAGAGCTATTTGTTTAATGGTGATTGTATTAATAATCAGACTTGAAGCCAAAGTTATTTATCTGTTGTATAATACTCATTTGTTTATAATGTGTTATAGCAATAGTAATTAATTAATTTACTTCTGTAGTGCTCCCCACCTGCTAAATGACTCTTGTGGAACTTCAGAACATAGTATGATAATATGAAATCCATTTTAAAACAATTTAAAACGGAAAAGGTTAAACGGGAGGAGAAAACGCATTAAGTGGAACCAGCAGTGGAATCTAAAAACCCTTGGAAAATAAATCTTCAGGTGCTTTTTAAAGGTGAGGAGGGAGAACGGAGATGGACATCTGGAAGAAGTAAGTTCTACACTCAAGGGCCTGCCATAGCAAAGGCCTAATTGCCCGCCAACTTAAGGATGATGACGGGATGTCCAAACAGCAGATGGTTTCTGAGCACAGGTAGATATCAGTGCAAGGCTCCAGGGTCAGGTCTTGAATACAGCCAGGGGCCTATGTCATTGAGGCATTCCTTACCTTGTTCATCCTCGTAACAACCTTGCCAGATAGGTGGTGGTGGTTCCCATTTTACGGGTGCAGAACTGAGGCTGAGATAGTGACTTTCCCAAGGGCAGCCAGGGAGCTTATGGCTAAGACAGGATTTAAACCCTGGTCCAAGACCTATCTGCTAGGCTAATCTAGCTAATTCATTTTTCAGCTGTAAACAGGACAAATGTCATTTGAGACCTTAATATATATAGACTCCTGTTTCAGAAAACAAATTTCATATAATTATAGCAACTTGGACAAGCTGACATATTTTTTTATGGATAAGAGCCTTCGTTAAATATAAACTCAACATTTTTGCATTAGAACCAAAATAAAGAGGAATACCGATAGGCACGCTCTTTTAGCTGTGCTCTGCATAAAAGCTTACATTCCCTTATTTCCTTAAGGAGCCCCTTTCATCTTGTTACATTTATTTAATTCAGTCAATTTTAGTCTCCAGCAGGCAACAGTTAATCTTAATTATGTGGGAAGTGGTTGTCTCAATGCAGTTAACTATAAACACGGGGGTTTCTAAAAATGGTTTATCTGTTATATTGAGGTAGCTTGCATAAAATTTAGTTGTTATATTACAGTAATCTTCAAAAATGTAGAGGTGAAACCTATTATTATTTTTACTCCTAATTAGATGCAACTGAAATGTGATCATTTCCTAAATGTTAATTGATTTCTCAAAGTTAACAATACAAAAAGAAAGGGCCAGTGTTGAGGGGATAACTTGTACCTAAATCAAATATTGTTCCATACCCAATTTCTTTCCGCCCCTGAAATTACTTGGGTATTTTGCTAGTAATATTGAAAGTGCTCACTGGAAATGCAAGTTAAACAAATCAAACTACCTTTGAGACGTCTAGTCTTCTCTGCAGCAGACTTCTTTGTTCAATAAAACCCCCCAAAACAATCATCTAACTATTTATCTCTTATTGTGTACAAATTAACAGCCGATAAACTCCACATCTTAAACTTCTCTTATACGGTATTGGAGAAGGACATTTTAAAATGAATGTGGTGATGCAGAAATGCCAACCTCTAAGCCATGCATGATTCCAATATATTCAGAAAGCATTCTGGAATATGAGTTCTTGTTCTGAAGGATGCAATGTTCTTGACTTTCTTGAATTCCATTGTAAATTTGTCAGGAAATTCATAATTAAAAACATTGTTAGGTTGTAAGAATGGCATCCTCTAATGACCTAATTTGTACTAGCTTGTTTCCTAATGCAATTCTATTAGGGTAGCTATAAGTGATCCTTTAGTGAAAGAAGAAGAAAATTTAAATGTAAGACAAAACCTCATGCAACACAACCAGATCAAGGTAAAGTGTTGTAATTTAAAAAAAAACAAAAAAAAACCAAGTAGCATAGGAAGGGCGGCATATAAATTTAAATAAATACATAAATGGAGTTTCCAAAGTAATGTGTTAAGCTATATCTACACTAGGAAAACCAGGACTTGTAAATTCACTTACATTACAGGTCTATCAATTGAAGCTACAGTGGGCATGTGTAAACAACCACCTAGGTTTACTTTCAGGTCTGACCTGAAAGTCCTGTTTTTCTTCCAGTGGACATGACCTTATTAAACTGCAAAGTACTTCTGAGGCTTTTCATTTAATAATATTTTCTTTTTAAAGTACCAGAAAAGGTTTCCCTTACTCCAAAATGCTCTCAGAACTTCGAACTCAGATGCTTAAAGATTATTTTTAAGTAATGGCAGTCTAGGGTGACTTGAGTACCATTGAAATATCACAACAGTGATTTTTTTTTCCAGGTTGTAGATGATGCAATAACAGTTGGTGGTAGTCCTTTCACCAGGAATTAGACCAGGGTTGGTCAACCCTGTTGATTTTGTTAGATCTGTCGGCTGCTTTTGATATCGTTGACCACGAGATGTTGGTGACTCGCTTGCAAGGCCGAGCCAGGGTGTGCGGGATGTTCTCAAAGGGTTCCGCTCCCTCTTGGCCGGGAGAACCCGGTGGGCGTTGTGCGGGATTGTTCTTCATCTCCTCAAGACCTTTTGTGTGGAGTCCCTGAAGGTTCTATTCTGTCCCCTCTCCTGTTTGACGTGAATATGCAACCATTGGACGCGGTCGTGAGACTGTTTGGTGTCATCAATATGCTGATGACATCCAACTCCTACCTCTCTCTTTCATTGGATCCAGACCTGGCAGTTTGGTGCTTACCCAGTGTCTGGCGGCTGTGGGGGACTGGATGAGGGCGAGCTGACTGAAGCTGAATCCTGACAAGATGGAGGTGATGCTAGTGGGTAAGGCGGTGGGTGTGGCACCCCCTGTCATTGATGAGGTTTGTCCCCCTCTGGTCCCTCAAGTTCGTAGTCTGGTTGTGCTACTTAATTCCCATCTCTGCCTGGATGTCCAGGTGGGGACTCTGGTAAGTAGTGCGTTTCGCCATCTACATCTGGTGTGGTGGCTTCAGCTGTACATCTCTGACTCCAACCTGTCCACTATCATCCATGCTTTCATCACCTCAAAACTGGACTATTATAACACGCTCTGCATGGGGCTACCCATGGTGATGGTTCGGAGACTGCAGCTGGTGCAGAATGCAGTGGCCCATCTGACAAGGACAGGTCTCCGTGAGCACATTAGACTGATGCTCTGCACTTGTTGCCTATAGTCTTCTGGACCTGATTCAAGGTGTTGGTGCTTACCTATAAAGCCCTATATGGCCTAGGCCCTACCTTCCTGTGGAACAGCCTCACTCCTCAGAACTTGGATTGGCCCCTGCGGTCCCTGGGAGCGCCTTTCTTGAAGTCTCCTGAGTATCCCAGGGGGTGACTATGGAGAGGACATTCTCAGTGGCTACACCCAGGCTGTGGAACTCCCTTCCAGCAGGGGTCTGAGTGGCCCCGGACCTATCCTCCTTTCAACAAGTGAGGACCTTGCTGTTCTGCCAGACTTTTATTTATGTAATACCTTGTACCCCGTTTCCTCCAGCCCCACGGCAGCTCGGGGCGGCTCACAAAACATTTAAAACAATATATAAAAACAATACATAGAAGGGTTACTAAAACAATAAAAATAACAACAAAGGTAAAAACCACTGGCAAAAACCCCAACCTTATTCGCCCTGTCCCCCAAAGGCCCGGACGAATAGCCAGGTCTTACAGGTCCAATGAAAGGCCAACAGGCTGGGAGGCAGGCGAGCTTCCTCTGGGAGAGAGTTCCACAGCCATGGTGCGGCCACTGGGAACACCTTCTCCATCGTGGCCCCTGGGGGACTTCCAAGAAGGCGCCCCCGGTAGACCGCAGAGGTCATTTCACGGCCTGGGAAGTGAGGCGGTCTCTCAGATAGGAGGGACCCAAACTGTGTAGGGCTTTAAAGGTCAAAACCAGCACCTTGAAACGGGCCCGGAACGCTATAGGCAGCCAGTGCAGAGCCCAGAGTACTGGTGCAATGTGCTCCCTATGGCCCGTCCCCGTCAGGAGACGGGCTGCTGCATTCTGCACCAGCTGCAGCCCCACCTTTTGGTGAGGGAAGACAGGTGAAGGGTTGAGGGTTAGGGTGGTGGGTTTATATAGATAGATATACATTTCCAGTGGTGTCCCCCATGTGGATGATTTGTTTTTATTGTATTTATTATTGTATTTTATAATGTATTTTCATATTTAATTTTAAGATCTGTTAGCCACCTCGAGCTGCTTTAGCAGGAGGGGTGGGGTATAAATTATGTAAAATAAATAAAGAAATAAAATGGTCTTGAATAGTTTTTCTTCTAAGACTTGAACATAATTGGCCTTATTAAGGTATTAGGGGCCATATTGGATTTAAAAGAGCATAAAAACCCAGAATAACACAAAATATTTCTCAGTTCCCTATTGAATACTGGTAAACTCTATTTTAGATAAACCAAATGAAGTAGGGGAGCATATCCTTACGGATGACTTGCCCGTAAATGTTCTCCTTTTTGACCAGGAAAATATGATGGAGAAAATGAAGAAATTCCATGAAATTAGAGGAAGTAGCCAAGATCATTCTGACCCCAGAGCTTCAACATTCTATGGCAAAATCTTCAAAAATGGCTAGGAGATATGACCACATGTACCCTTTTCACCTCTTAGATCAATTCAGAAGTGCTTCTGAAAATCTTACCCTAAAATGGTGATTGGGACAAAGTTAAAAATGGAGATCTAGAGATAAGGTGCTGGCAACAGGAACGTAAACGTTGCAACGCTACCTTTTCATTTCTTGAAGTAGAACTAAATATTAGCCATATTTTGCTATTTGAGACTACCAAGCAAGAATGAACAACTTCAGACTGTTACCATTGTGCTGATGAGAGCATTTTCCTGTTGTGAGGGTCAACTTTAACTACTGTGGTCCCCGATCAGCCATGTTAGATACTAGCTTTATGCAAGCTAAAATGTAATTTGCTAAACATAAATGTGAAGATGGTATAAAATATTAATTTAATTTAATTCGATGTGTACTTAATGAAAAATGAACATTATATTTTGAACAGGCCTTTTAGGAATATCGAGAAAGGGAAATCTGCAAATGGGTTCTATGTACAAATATTTTTGTACAAGTGTATGACTTAACCCCAACCAAATTTCAGCCCCAAACAGTTTTTGTGTGTTATAATTGGGAAATTTATTTGGGCTTTGTCATTTTGAAGTAACTGCTATGTTGACTTGTTTGTTCATGGATTCTGGAAAGAGCTTCTCGCTCAGTGGAAAGAATGGTAGCAATATAGGCCTTTTGATGAATGAAGAAAAAGTATGTGGCAGTGAGACAGGAGTTCAGAGATGTGTGGAGGAATTCCAGTCTCTGGGGCAGAGTACTTCGCCTGTAGTTATAAACGCAGTGATCTAGTGTGGGGAAAGAATTGTCTTTTCCTTACTTTATTTGCACTGCTAGTTGCTTCATTCATTGCATTACATATTTAGGACAACACCAAGCTTATAGTTTTTATTTTATCATGTTCTATTTCAATATTTAATAAGAGTTAAAAGTGAATTTAGTTTTTGCAGGACTGAAAGCTGTGTTCAGAATAGCTGGAGAGTATTTCAAGGAGAGCAACATAGATGATAAGGGGGAAGGAGGAAAAGATCTATGAGGAGAAGCTGAAGGAGCTGGGAAGTTTTAGCCTAGAGAAAAAGGTTATGGTGGGACATAATTACAGTTTTCAAACATACAAGAGCTTGCTATAAGCAAAATGGTGCTCAGGGCAGCTATGCAGTGGGGTAATTTTCCAAGGGAGGTTGCAGTGTCCCCATCATTGGAGGTCTTTAGAAATAGGTTGGACAGACATCTACCAGGGAAAATGTACATACAGTGGATCCTGCTTAATGGCAGAAGGGACGACTAGATTGTCATTGGCGTTCCTTCAGGATCTGTGCTTCTGTTCCATGGGTAAGTAGCGAAGGTCTATGTGGCTGCTATAGGTGGGTAAGTGTACCTGTTCAATCTTGTGTGTGTGGTGGACATCTTCAGGCTGTAGCAGGGCATTTTTAATATTGTAATGTCAGATTGCTAGTTCCAAAAAAATCATCTGGGCTGTGTAAGCTAGAAGTGAAGGGCTCACTTCTCTACATATGCCCATATTCTGTAGTCTGTATTCTTGTGGGAAACAGTATTGTTTAGAAACAGGGTCCAGTCACCCTAATAAATGAATCTGCAGATTTTTTTTCCCCCTGAGTACCTGAATGTAAATTATCACTAACAGGGAGGATGTAAGAATAGAGGTGCAGGTTCCAGAAATCTTATGACTAGATGAACCCTTTATTAATGTATAATTCTTCAACACTTGCATTATATCTCACTACTGGAGAGGAACACAAGTTAACTAGTAAAATCTGATCATGGTTTGTTAATGTCGTCAAGGCTGTCAGCACACTGCATTTTTACAAATCAGGAAATAGCTAGCTGTTGTCATAGTGCATGGGTTTTTTTGGTTTTTTTTTAAGTAATCCGGTGTACCTGCTATGATGGCAAATGTTTGAGGTTCATAATCTTGATAAGCAATGCACGCATAATTGTAAGCCAGCTACTATCTTGGCATCTGAACACAGTACTATTCAACAACATTGAGCGTACAGGGTGATTCAATTTCCTCTTCTTTTCTCAGTGTGTGTTGGTGTTCTTTCAGTTTGTGCGATACGTTTTAGTGACTGTAGTAGCTCTGGTCACAATCTATCACACACTGACTATTTGTGAGCCGTCCTGAGCCTCTACGGGAAGGGCGGCGTATAAATCTGAATAAATAGGTAAGTGATATTTGGGGAATAAACTCTTGAGTGTCCAGACAGGGAAGACTACTAAACTTAATTTGAAAATTGGGACAGATGCCTGAAGAATAAAGAAATGTCCTTAAAATCAGACTGAAAAATGCTTAACATGGTCTTACCTCCCTTTAAAGCATCCATGGCTGTGCTGCCATCTTTGACGCATGTCACTTCTTTTCTGTTCAACACTCCCTCATTAGCCCCTGTAATTACTTCCATGTTATTACCATTATCTCTGGTCCATATTGAATGAAGCATATGCACAAATCCATCCACTGAAACCTCAATAACACTTTCTCATTCACAAACTTCAATTTAGAGTCCCAGGATTCACTCTCTTGCATCCATTAACATTGACTTTTCTTACAGTGTAATGCAAACTTTATTTATCCAAAATAAAATAGCTCCACCATCCACTAAATAGGTTGAAGACGTCCTAAAATTATACCAAAAAGTCATCTTCCATGATATTTGGATAATGAGTTTTATTGTATTGGTGTTAGAAATATTTTAGCAGGTGTTTTGTGCATTAATGATGAAATGCCTCTGTCTGGAATTTTAAAACCTCTGGGAATTGTTAATTCACACTTGCTAATCAGTGGTATTGTTTAACGCCAGTACTATCAGTTTTGTCTCTCAATGTGTGGTGTTCATATGTTTTATAGCTGAAGGGATACAAATGCCAGTGCTTAGGGGCAGGAACTGGAGTTAGGGGCCAGATCCAGGCACTGAAAAGGGGCTAAATAAAAACTAACCCTGGGGCACATTTGCCTCCTGGGCCTGAAGTCCTCCACCTCCATTTTCTTTTCTCTCTCTTTCTTCCTTCCTTCCCGATGTATACAAACACATTGAAAGAACCGTACTACTTTTTCTTTTGACTAATATATATGCATTTACGTGTGATCTTTTCACAGAGTGCTAGTATTTTATTTTTTTACTCTTTTGTGTGGGTAGAAACACTTCTAAAACATTCTTCAGCGTACTTGCAAGTACCTCTGCTGTCTTTAATTATGTGCTTAAGAAAATCTTATTCAAAATGGAGGTTTTTGTAACAAGTGGGATCTGATTTTTGTTTTGCTGATCCTCTCACTTCTATATTTTTCAAGTCTTTTGACAGTTATAGTTTGTGTAGTTGTATGTAATGCTTATATACAAAACAAAGACTGCATCTGCACAAGCGTCTTGCTGAATAGCAAATTGCCACAAGGCAAAGTACTACATAGTTTAAAGGCTAACTTGCGCATCCTTGCAGGGAACCAAACACATCATAGAGCTCATGTCAGCTTAGGTGGGAAATATTGCTTAAAGGGGGTGATAGCCCAATGTTCCCCATTGCTGTTACAGCTCAGGAGATGTCCATCTGTGTGCCAGGCGATTTAAAATGATCATAGAACTGTTTACAAGTAAGTAGTATAGTGTATGTGTTCTCTTTCTATAACCTTTTGAGACGTAGCACTTTGATTTAGTCCCAAGTTGAAGAAACTCTTAACATTTGGTATAAATATTACAAATGTAAAGAGTTGCATTATTAATGATCACACACTGATGCTTTTGAAACAGCTTCTTAGACACCCCAAATTTTCTGACAGGTATTCAGAAGGGTTTTGGTTGGTTGTGAGAGTAATCAAGAAAAAACACAGCTTTTTTGTTAGTAGTAATAGAAATTTACAGGGAATTTCAGTGGTAGCTTTGATTGTCTATACCTAAATAGAATTCACCATTCTTTTCCATGATGAAGACTTTGAAACAGTTACAAATCTTTCTTAGAAAGAGTAAGCAGACTTTGTGAATTTGAAATGAGGCTTTGTTCACATGAGCAGGGTAGGTGATAAGAGATTGTTAATCTGGAGGATCAGGTACAGGACTATAACATGCTAAGATGAACACAGCTGCAAGTTAACAGCCACCATCTCCAGAACACCCATGTTTGAGAGATAATAACTTTCCCTTTTGCCTTGCTACAGCTGCTTTGCTCATATGAAGAAATGCAAGGGAGGTAGCAAGTTAAGAATTTTTGTTTTACCACCTGCTCATGTAAACAGGCCTCAAGCCAGCTGTGACAGTTTGTGTGTAATCCCTTTTGTTGTGAATTTAGGTTTAAGAACATGTGTGTTTTGGAATCTGAAGGGTGAGCTTTAAATTAGGCTGCCTATTTCGATTAGGTAGTTGAGAAATTCAAACATTTTCATTGTCTTGAAGAGTAGAGGGCTGTCTACTGAGCACGCTCCACTCTGGCAAGGTCGGGAAGGAGGGAGGACTCTCTCCTTCCCTAACAACCTATGAAGGAAGCAGAATAGTTAGTGGAATTCTGGCTCTGAGCAGAGATGGGTGGATCTAGATCAGTTTCTTATCTCAACCAACAGCTACATCCAAGTGAACTGGGGGAAGTTTGTGGACAGCAGTAGTTTCTTGAAAACTGAGAGGAGCCTGGTTGTGAGGGGTCCTATTGGAGTTGGGCCATGTTTTAGCAGTGGCCCTAGGTGAACCTGTTGCCCTTGGGAATATGTGTGTGTCAACAGTCTTCAGCAGAGCAACAGGAGGTCATTCAAGAAAGTACCATTTTAAGATTAGCAAAGTGCATTAGGTACTAGTTGTACTGAATGCTTATTTTCTTATAGAACAAAAAGCTTCAGGTGTCTCCAGGTAAGTGGTTTTGGGTACAGTACTAAACCTGACAGCCACTATTTCTGTCAATTCTTGCGTTCAGTTCCTCTCCCTCGTCCTCTTTAAGTTAAGCAAGACAGAAAAAAGAGCTGTTTTCTCTAATATCCTCACTGTAGCAGTCGTGGGTGGTGATTATCTACTACTGTTTTTTTATTTACCTTTTATTTTATATTTTGTACGCCGCCCTTCTCTGGAGACTCAGGGCAGCTTACAACATCAACATTAGAAAATCAAAAATATATTAAAATCCCTTGAAATCTCATAATTCCACCCAGCCCTCCCCTTATCCCCACCAGCCCTCCTCCCCAAACCTCTCTGCCCAATCCTGCTGAACCCTAGTCTTGCCTGCCAAATGCCTGGTCAAACAAAAAGGTCTTGCATTTCCTTTGGAAGACAAACAAGCTTGGGGAGTTCCATAATTGTGGAACAGTAACCGAGAACACTCTTTCCCACCCCCCCGGCGCGTGCCCTCATTGTAGCACCTTCATGGGTAGTTGGCACTTGCAAGAGGTTACCCTTGGCCGACCTCAGAGGCCACAACAGGACATAGGGAAGAAGCTATTTTTCAGATACCTGGGGTCCAAGCTATTTAGGGCTTTTTAGATTAAAACCAGTACCTTCAGTTGAGCCTGGGAAGCTATCGGCAACCAGTACAGGCTCCGGAGCACTGCTGTAATATGTTCCTGACAAACCGTCCCCAACAGAAGGAGGGCTGCCAAGTTCTGCACCAGCTTCAGCTTCCAAACAGACTTCAAGGGCAGCCCCACGTAGAGCGCATTGCAGTAGTCTAGCCTAAAGGCTATGAAAGCATGGATGGCGGTGGCCAGCTCTGAATATGATAGAAATGGTTGTAGCCTTCTCACCAGATGGAAGTTGGTAGAAAGTGCTCCTGGCCACTGCCACAACCTTGTACTGTATTGCACAAATGGCTGGTATTCTTTAGTGGTCTGCCTAGAGCCCTCCTTGTCCAGTCTGAACAGGGACCAGTGAAAACACACTTCTGGGGCCTAACCCAGTCACTTTTTTTGCCAGGAGTAGGGTTGCACTAGAAAGTGGTGGAGCAATTGCATTTTCCTCTCCCTTTCTTGCTTGGCTGTTGTCCATACAGAGCACTGTGCATGCATTTCTCCTTAAGGAGTGTGATCACCCATGGCTGTCGGGCAAAGCCTGTGAAGGGTGGATACAGAGAACAGGCCCATCTTGTCTTTTGCCTGTGGGATTAGTCAAGCCCATTTCAGGCTGCACTCTATTTAGGCCTGAAAAATAATAAGATTTTGCACATCATTGTGCTTGTCGCTAGCTTCATGTTTTAGTTCAATGTGAACCGTGTCAGCTTCTAAGTAGATCCATAAACCAAGTAACGCAAGTTCCTGAAAATTGGTAGGTGATGCCACTGACCTTGTGATCCTCCTCCATGCTTGATCTGAGACAGACTAGCAACTGTTTGTCGTCCAGGTTTTTTCTATGATTGATTCCTGCTTTGACACAACATGCAGAAAAATGACCAGTGTAGCCACATCTAGCAGCAGGTGGCTTCTCCTAAGGAATGCTTTGTTGTAGAGCAGGAAATGACCAGGGAAAGCTTATTGAAAGGGGACGGGGGGGAACATTCTGTTCGATTTCATTATAGTAAAGCTTTCTCCATGTGAGTGTTAAGGTGTTTTTTAGGAAATCTCTTCCCTTGCAGCTGCAGCATTATATATGTATATAATATGTCATGGGGAATGCAGTGTGACTGCATAAAGAGCTTTTTGATGAGCTGAGAGTTAAAAATAATACATATAAGAAATGAAAGATGGGACAATTCATGAAGAACATATACAGACAAGTAGCCCACGCTTGTAGGGATGGTATCGGAAGGCAAAAGAATGAGCTGAGGCTAGCAAGGGATGCATAAGAACAAGAAAAATGGGGTTTTCTGGTATGTTGGAAATCCCGTTGAAATCCCAGTTCCTGATACTATCTCAATTGAATTGAGAACCTCTCTGTTCTCAGTAATGTCTAGATTTTTGTTTCTTGATTTACTGATAATTTGCTTATTGCTTTGCCATCAATTTCAAATCCCGAAAGGTAAAACCAACACAGTACCACATTTCTTCTATCTTCTCTGCATTCTCTTTTCCCTTGTCCTTCTTTTTCACTCATTGGCTGGTATGCAGATGCCTTTACAAATTAGTGGGTTGGCTGTTTGCACAGTGATTGGCTCAGAAATGCAGAAAAAACTAATGGACAACAACCCGGAAGCAAAATGATACCCTTGGCAATGAAGTAAGCAGTAAATGAATGGTACGCGGTAAACTGTAACTAAAGTTCATGCAGTAAAATTTTAAAATGTGAATAAATAAATAAATGGGAAGCCAATAAATTGTGACAGATACCTTGGTATTGTGAGAATTGAGAAATCATATCGGTGTTGGCAAATGGATCCCGGTTCCTGAGATGGAGAAATTACTCGCGCATAAAAATTCTATTGCTCGTTTCAGTCCTAGTTGTGGCTAACAAA
This sequence comes from Sphenodon punctatus, assembly GCA_003113815.1. Lineage (NCBI taxonomy): Eukaryota > Metazoa > Chordata > Lepidosauria > Sphenodontia > Sphenodontidae > Sphenodon > Sphenodon punctatus. The sequence continues at coordinate 2,721,094 of QEPC01008893.1, forward strand.
AAGTCTCTAGTTACTACAGAATGGGGTTGCCAAACATTGAATCCATCAGTTGCACCCCCAGAATTGTGAAACTGGCTTTGAAATAATGAGATTTAAAATACATTTTGGGTTTTGTACATGTCCCCCCTCTCCCCCTTAGCAGTTAAGGTTATGCTGAGGTTATAAATCTTTATTTCTACAGCCATGAGAAAATTTCTCAGAGATGGGATTCTTATGTATTGACATGATTTCCAGGAGAGAAATCATGATTCCAGGAAAGAGCTGGGTCTTAGGAGCTTGAAAGCTGGCATAGTGATCCCTCTTCTATTAATTCCTTTAGGGCTCTTAATTCCTTTAGGGCTTGCATCCTGCAGCTTGGGAAACTTTGCTGTGATGTACAGTTAAAAGTAAATGTCAAGCCAGCACAAGATACAGTAGCATGTTACTGGGTATGTGGCCAGAGGCTGATCTACAGAACTGGCTGAGTCAGAAAAGTGTTGACTTGACAAGCCAACGTGCTAATGTTTTCAGTAATGAGAGCCTGCTACTGAACCCACTGACATCCTCAAACGTTATCTAAGCTTTCTTGAGAGGGGGTATTTTGTTTTTTATCCTTTGGCACATGTATTGTTTCAATTTAAACTGACAAAGCGAAAGGAATATTATGCCATCCTGTGAATGCTCATATATTCAAATGTTAGGCCATCCTGTGAATGCTTGAAAAATGAAGCATTTGATACAGTTCAACGTGTATATAAAGACTGTAAAATTGGAGTATTCTAAGAAATACTTCAGTGATGTTCTGAGTGATTAAGTGCCTCACTTCAGTATTCTAATAATAGCTTTGAAACTATTAAAATTTCAAATTGATATTGCATGCTTATTCTCATCTCCTTCCCTGTTTCACCAGAGAAAGCAACCAGTGAACTGAATACTGAAGACGACTGGGGCCTCATCTTGGATATTTGTGATAAAGTTGGACAGTCACGTACAGGGTAAGTGTTCTGAACTCCACCCTTTAAACTCATTATTTACTTAGGAGAATTGGAATGAAAATTATGGTTTCAAATGTAGATACTTGATCGTATCACAGTAATGTTGCGTCAAATGTGGTTACCAAGAAAACTACAGAAAAAATGAAAATATCTGCGAGGAAAATCTACAGTTCATCATCAGTATCAAAGGATATGGTTACGATTAGGGTTCATATGTGGACCTCTGGTCCGCAGTCCACTTTTGGATGAGGTGTATAAGTTATTTGACAGACCTAGAATTATATGGCAGGAGCCAGTCAAAACATCTTGCCACATGACCCATCCAAGTTCATTTTGAGGAGGTAGGTAAATGGGACACCTCTTGACAAGTTTTGCCAGTCTGCCCTTTCATGTTGTAAACCAGGGGTTGGGAACCTCCGGTCCGCGGTCCGTTTCTAGCCCACAGCCCCCTTCCATCTGACCTGGTGAGGCTCGCTTAAACTTGCCTTGAATGCAGCCCACCGTTTTTTTTTCAGGGAAGCCAGTCAAGGAAGAGGGAAGCCTCCAGTCTCTCCTGGCTGGGTCTTTGCCTCTACTGGGTTCTCTGGGCTGCTGCACAGAGCCTTCCTACTAGGACTACATTCTCTTTGCAGAGCACTCTGCAGGGGGTCAGGGTGGTGTGACAAGGACAGGGCAGAGGTTTTCCACTTCTCTTGTAAACTCTTCAGGACAAGGATTTTGTCTTTGCGTATAGGTAAGGCTAGCACTTGTTATGTCACAGTATTCATGCCATTTCTGCAGCTACAGTAGCCTAGAAGGACGATTGTCTATTTTCTGGAGAAAAAGTCGCTTTAGTGTGAGACAGAGATGGGTTGCAGTGTATCGGTAATCCAGCTGTGCAGTCATTGATGCCAATAACTTTTTTCATGAAATGCTTACCTAAAATAATTACTGAAAACCTTATTTTGCTACATCTTCAATCCTTGTGTGTTGCTGTCTTAGCACTTAAGTGTAATTATACCTGTTTCCTCTTGCTAGTAGTTTCAATAATTATTTCAACAAACCTTTCATAGATCGCTCTGATTGCAAGTGGGAATTTCAGCACTTTGATTTATTTTGCAGCACTGCATTCTCTTCACTGGCTTCAAATTCAGCTCAATGTTGCTTATGCCAGCCTTGAACAAATCCATTAAAAAGTTTACTTGTTGGTGAGATTTTGCCCCTTTTTAAACAGATCTCAGTTCAGACTTTACAAGTAATCAAACTTGTTTTACCACATAAAATTTTTCCCCAACATGTTCAAGTGGGTCTGTATAAAGGCACAATGCAGGTTTACACAAATAGCTTTTCCAGCTGCTTTAGAATTGATCATATTTTGCCTTTTGGTAAAATACTGCAAAGTAAGACCCTGCATTCTGTACACAGATTATATTTTATTTATTTATTTCTGTACACTTATATCCCATACCCTCCTGCTCACAATGGCAGCTCGGGGCAGCTCACAGCATCAATAATTTAAAACAATTATAAAATTAAAACTTGTTAAAACTCATAAAATCAATAAAATACATTTTAAAGGACAGAACTTACCCGTCTCCCTCCCCAAAGGCCTGGCGGAACAGCCAGGTCTTGCATTGACTTCAGAAAGAAGGGAGGTCCGGGGCTAGGTGGACCTCCAATGGGAGGGAATTCCACAGCCTAGGAGAAGCCACTGAGAATGCCCTCCCCATCGTTGCCACCCAGGAGATTTTGAGTCGGGCCTCCCTGACCAACCGCAGAGGCCGCACCACAATCCGGGGCATGAGGCAGTCCCGCAGGTATGCGGAGCCTAGGCCGTTTAGGACTTTATAGGTCAACACCAACACCTTGAATCGGGCCCGGAAGACAATTGGCAGCCAGTGCAGAGAATGGAGCGCTGGTATAATGTGCTCACGATGGCTCGTCCCCATAAGGAGACAGGCCACCGCATTATGCACCAGCTGCAGCTTCCAGACTATCACCAAGGGTAGCCCCACGTAGAGTGAGTTACAGTAGTCCAGTCTAGAGGTGATGAAGGCATGCATGATGGTGGCCAAATCAGATTTTGAAACATACGGCCGTAGCCATCATGCTAGATGTAACTGGCAAAAGGGGCTCCTCACCACCTCCTCCACTCGGGAATCCAGGTGGAGCTGTGAGTCGAGGATCACCCCCAAACCACGGACCCGAGTGGCTAGAGGAGGGCAGACCCCATCAATGACGGACTATGACTCCCCCAGTCCTGCCCACCAACATCACCTCCATCTTGTCGGGATTCAGCCTCCGACGACACCCTCATCCAGTCCCCCACAGCCACCAGACATCGGGTAAGCATGGAGGCTGCTGGATCTGGGTCTGCTGAAAAAGAGAGGTACAGCTGTGTATCATTGGTATGCTGATGACATTGTACGCCAAACCCTCTCACGACCTTGCCCAAAGGCTGCATGTACACGTTGAATAGGATGGGGGTCAAAATAGAACCCTGCAGAACTCCACACGTGAGGTCCCGGGAAGATGATGAACGCTCCCCAAGCACCACCCACTGAGTTCTTCCGGGCAGGAATGAGCGGAACCAGTCAAGAACTATTCCGCCCACCCCCGCTTGGTCCCACAGGCGAGCCAGCAACATCTTGTGGTCAATGGTATCAAACACTGCCAACAGATCTAAGAAGATCAAAAGAGATGATCTGCCCTAATCCAAATCATGACGCAGGTCGTCGACCAAAGCCACGAGCACAGTCCCTGTGCCAAACCCAGAACGAAAGCCAGACTGTGAGGGGTCAAGAAAACTGATCTGATCTAGATGCCCCTGAAGCTGCCGAGCCACCACCCGTTCAGTAACCTTTCCTAAAAAGGGAAGGTTAGAGACTGGTCGATAGCTGGTGGGGGAGTCAATGTTAAGCAATAGTTTCTTGAGCAGAGGCCTCGCCACCGCCTCCTTGAGGCGGCCCGGCACTCTGCCCTCCCAAAGGAGAGGCATTGACAACCCCAGCCAGCAACGATCCAAACAACTCAAAACATTGTTTGGTAATACGTGTCAATTAGTCATTTTGTGTGGAGCTTGTTTGTTACTTCCTGCCGTTTGCAGCTACCTTCATATGAGCTGGTGCAATCTGTGCATTTAGTTTTGTTGTTCAGGTCTCAAAGGGATATGTAAATTGGTAAATTTTAGGATTACACCCTTTACTTCCTGCACTGGGTAATTCACCTCTCAGCCTCATCATTAAACAACACTTTTACAGGATCATGAAAAATAAAATATTTGCAGTTTTAGCTAAAATTAATCACTTTGGGGTAGACAGGCCATAACATGGAAATGTAGTGATAGCAGTTCATTCAGTTTGTGCCATAATAAAGTATATATTTGTATTATACACTCCTAGCAGCTTCAGTGTGAGATAACACTATAAAAGTTACATTTTTAAAAATATGGAGCCTGAAAGGTGTTTTTATCTTTGTTCTGCAATTTTATCACTGCAATTTGTAAAACTTTTAGTGGAGTTAGCAAACCTTGCCTAATCACATTCTTTGATTACAAAAGTTCTGACTTTTTTATGTAACATTCTTTCCTAACAGTGGCTACACCAAAAACTTTGGCTCAAAAGGGCAAAATAACTCAGGGATTGTTTGAAATGGATCTAAACGAATTATCCATTGCCCTCTTTAAAATTGTGAGTTGTGCACACACTTGAACATTTTAAGATTAATTTCCCACCTAATTTACATAAATGCACTACAAATGTTCTGTTGTACTACATAGTACAGTTAGATTGAGTTATGGATTAATGCAACCTGTTTTTTTCTTTTTCTTACTGCACTGGGTGCAAATGGAGTAATAATGCATGGAAGAAAACAAGGAACACGTTTTTAAAGCAGAATTTGTTTTTTAAAATGTTCTCCATAGCCTTTGTTTTCCTTCATCTTCTGCAAGGCTTCTACGCTTGCTTTAGCTTTTCCCAGGACGCCTTGATTTTTTTTTTCTCCCGGGCGATCCTCCTGGTCGTCCAGTCAGGACAGTAGGGTAGATCCTGCCAACTACCAGTAGGAGACAGACAATCAACTTTGAGGACCCTAGTAGGGGGGATCTATCCTCAGTTCCCCAGTTGTTTGTCTGCCTCTGAACAGATAGGAAGCAGGCAAGCTGCGTTCCATTTATCACAGCAGAACCGTGAGGAATTGAGGCTCCTGGTGCCAGGGGGAGAGTAATTCTCCCTGTTCACCCTCCCCTATCACAGGGGGAGTCGGAGAACTACCAGGCACCCCCTTCCCCACGGGCGCGGGGGTACCCGAGCAGCAGGTGCAGCAGCCAACCCCCACGGGGAGCTGTCTACGGGACCCAGGTCCCCTACCCCACTGGAGGGAGGAGGCGGCCCCAGACAACAGGGGCATCAGCGAGCTCGAGCAGGGGATTTTGCACTGCCTCAGGAGCTTAGGCATTCCCCTGGACCGACCGACAGGGCGGGCAACCCCCCCTCCCCCTCCGCCGCAGCCTTGACTGGCTCGCAGCGTTAGAAGCTTCCGGCCGAGCGGGTCCGCCCTCAGAGCCGACCCAGCTTTCGCGCAGGATCCGAACTGCAAGCAGACTCTCCCCTCTGCTTAAGCCCGGTGTGAGAGCAGCGCCCCCCCCCCCCCGGAGCGACGATGATCCTCTCACCGCGGCTCAGCTCAATTGAACAGCAAGCCAAGCAGGTCAACCCCTCCCCCCCCTCGATTCGGGGATCCGGAGAGACGGGGAATCGGGCGGAGCGGGGTGCCCCTCCCCCCCACACTCTCCTTCCTGCCTGAAGCACCTAGCCGGGTGGAGAGAACACACCCCTCCCCCCACGGCTCTATAGCGTGCCGGCGGGAAGAAAGGGAAGCATGGCCACAAGGTGGAGGACAGCAGAAGCAAACGCAGAGGCCATGGAGGAAGCATCGACAGTGATTCTCCCCCCCCCCCACACACACCTCCCGACCCAGGACCCCCATATGGAGGTCCTTCGGGAGAGCCTCTTCGAACTGAAGAGAAAGAGGTCCCCAGCTCGATCAAAGGACTCTAGGGCGTATAAGGGCCGATCCAAGGGGGCAGGAAAGGGCAAGCAGCCCCTTCCCAAGAGGCCACGCAGACCCACCAGACCACTCGAGTCCCCAGCTCCCTCAGACTCGGAGCAGGAGGAAGTGAGGTCCCTGCACTCCTCAGAGGAGGAGACAGTCTCAAGACCCAAGAAAAAACAGAGGGTCAGGTCCCCCCCAGCAGAATCCAGCGAAGAGGAGGGGGAGGTCTCGGAACGGGCCTCAGGAAGGGGAAGTGAGGGAGTCCAGTCAGAGTGCGGAGAGCCAGAAGATGTGGAGTTAGACCCTCCCCTACCGACCCGGACAAACAATTCCCTCACAAATACAGGGACCAGATCTATGATTTGGTGGTTAAGGCGCTCCATCTGAAACAAAAGGAGAAGGAGACCTCCAATTCTTCATCAGAGGAGGAAGAGAGGGAGTACCTTCCCCGAGCAGGGAATAAAGATAAAGGGATGATCCTGGACAAGGCATATGAAAGGATCATCAGGAAGGAATGGCAGAACTCTAACAGAGCCTCCAGGATGTCTAAATCCCAGCTGTCTCTTTATTCGTTCAATAAGAAAAAGAACTCCATCCTGGCCACTCCAAAGGTGGATGCAGCAGCGGCATCTCTTGCCAGGAACTCGGTGTTCCCCACAGAAGGGGAGTGCTTTCCTCGGGATCCAAAGGACAAGGGAATAGACTGCAGCCTGAGGAGAAATTTTGAAGAAGTGTCATCGATTATCAAAATGGCCACACTCGCTTCTTATTTTTCAAGGGCCCTGATGGTGTGGATAAAGAGAGCATCAGACCAACAAGTTCCCGAAAAGATGACCAGGGTCCTGTCCACAAGAATACAACTAGCCTATTCCTTCATGGTAGACTCATCCACCGACATACTTCTTTGAGCGTCTAGGGCAGCAGCTTGTAATGTGGTTGCCCGTCGCCACTTATGGCTAAGATCATGGAAGGGCAACAACCACCTCCAAGAACGCGCTAATCGGCGGCGCTTTTCAGGGACATAAAATATTTGGAATTTGTCTCTATAAGGTGCTAGCCAACGCAGCGGACAAATCCAAAAAGCATACCCTGCAAAGTGTGGGTGTGCAAAAGAAGAGTTTTCGCCCCTTTGGCACATCATACGTCCTGGCTGGGAATTCCAGACGACCCTTCTTCCCTCCGCAGAGGGAATCAACAGATGTACAGACCTCGATGGCAGAAGCAGAAGGGTAACGACAACAGATCCAAACAAGGTCTGGGAGCAGGCCGTCCCAAGTTGGAGGCATGACTGCACAAGCCCCAACCGCCCCGAACAATCAAAGCTGGTGGGGCGGCTCAAGTGGTTCGCGGCTCAATGGGCGAAATCCACCACAGACACCTGGTTGCTGCGGACCATTCATCGGGGATACGCAATAGAATTCCAGCACTCACCACGCCAGTACTTCTGTGCATTGCCAGTGTCCACCAACAGGGACAAGCACGTTGCCATGCAATTAGAGATCACCCGGCTCCAGACCATCGTATCGATAGAGGAGGTGCCTTTTCACGGGCACGGACAGGGATTTTACTCCATCCCATTTTTGGTACCCAAAAAGTCCGACAAATGGAGAGCGGTCTTAGACCTGAAGATCCTAAACGAGGTTCTCAGGGTACAAAAATTCAAGATGGAGACCCTGCAGTCAAGACGGACAGCAGTTACCCAAGGGGAATGGTTGACGGCGCTCGACCTAAAAGAGGCCTATCTCCATGTCCCCATACTGGCCTCCCACAGACAGTGGCTTTGGTTCAGTTACGCACAGAAACACTGACAGTACACAGCCCTACCAGTCGACCTGGTGACTTCTCCAAGGATGTTCACCAAGGTACTGATTACCCTGGTTGCGAACCTATGAACGGAGGGAATAAAACACCCATATCTCGATGACCTCCTCATCAGGTCACCGACCTGCGAGCAAAGCACAAACAGATGTACACAGGGTCATTGAATATTTGCAACAACACGGCTTCGTAATCAACCGCAAGAAGAGCCATCTGGTCCCATCACAAACCCTGGAGCACCTGGGGGTGGTGCTGGACACCAGAAAGGGCAGACTATTTCTCTCCAAATAGAGACAACAGAAACTAATCTTGCTGATCCAGCAAGTCACAACAGCACACAAGGCCAAGCTGAAGACTCTGGCGAGCTTCCTAGGAGCCATGACATCCTGCTTGGGCATTGTACAATGGGCCAGGTTCCACTCCAGGACCCTACAGCGCTTCCTACATCCATGGCAGGACACATTGACCCAGGGAGAAAACCCCTGGATCATAGTTCCAACAACGCTAAAAAAGTACCTGACGTGGTGGTCGATATCAAGCAGATTCATGACCAGGATGCCACTCTCCGATCCGATAAGAATGGCGGTTACAACAGACGCAAGTCTCCAAGGTTGGGGAGCACGCACGCAGGACCAGATGACACAAAGCAAGTGTCTCCTCTGGGAGAAGAGACACCACATCAGTTGGTTGGAACTGAGGGTGATCTACCTGGCCCTGAAAGACATGGCACCGATGCTGAGAGGGAAGGATGTAATAGTGTACATGGACAACATGGTGGCAAAGGCCTACGTAAACCACCAAGGGGGGTCGATATCCGAGGCGCTCCACCAGTTGGCAACCATCCTCATCAGGTGGGCAGAAAACAACTGAGTCACTCAAGGCGATTCATATCAAGGGCCAAGCCAATACCCAGGCAGATTGGCTTAGCCTCATACATCTGGATTAGGGAGAATGGTCTCTCCACCCCGAGTCATTCGAGACCATAGTCAGACAATTCGGAACCCCCTCGGTAGACCTGTTCGCCTCACCAGACAACACAAAGACGGAGCTCTTCGTATCCTGGCATCCGAACCACAAAGCGATCGCATTCGACGCACTGAACTGTGTCTGGCCTCAGGGGCTCCTATATGCCTTCCCCCTCCCCATTCCCACTCATCCAACGAATGATAGCGAAGGTCAGGAAAGAATGGGCAACCACCATCCTGGTTGCTCCATGCTGGCCACGCAGACCGTGGTTTGTGGACTTACAGAGCCTCAGCCAGGAACCTCCACTCAGACTACCTATCAGAAAGGACCTCCTGTCACAAGGACCAGTCCTCTACGACAAACCGAAGTGTCTCAAGCGGACAGCCTGGATATTGAGAGGAGGCCCTTAGAAAAACTAGGTTACTCCAGTAAGGTCTTAAACACACTGCTCCAGTCCAGGCATCCAGCAACCAGGTGCATATTCCAGAGCACCTGGGCCTCCTTCACGAGGTGGTGCGACTCTGAGATTATTAGGCCAGAGAGGGCATCCATTAAGAGAGTACTAGATTTCCTACAGGAAGGGCTGGAGAAAGGGCTAAGACCCAACACCCTCCAGAGACCGGTTGCAGCCTTGAATAGTGTACTGGGAACCTTACGAGGTCACAAAATATCAGGGCACCCTCATGTGACATTTCCTGAGGGCGGCGAGGATCCTCTCTCAGCCGGTAGTTCGTAGGTTCCCTTCGTGGAACCTAAACCTACTACTCAGGGCTCTTACTAAAGTCCCCTTTGAACCCCTGAAATGAGGTTTCTCTGTACTAGCTTTCCTTAAAGGTAGCGTTCCTCATAGGCATCACTTCTGCCAGAAGGGTCTCGGAACTAGGGACGCTATCTATAGAACCGACACTATGCTCATTCAAGGAATCTTCGGTGACCCTAAGACTGGATCCAGCTTTCAGTCTTAAGGTTAACTCCTGTTTCCATAGGGAGCAGGAGATGATTTTTACCCTCTTTCTGCCCGAATCCGTCTCACCCCTTGGAGAGGATGTGGCACACCCTGGATGTCAGGAGAGCCCTAAAAATCTATCTGAGCAAAACAGGGACGTTTAGACGATCTTCAGCCCTATTCGTACCTTATAGCCCCCAAAGAAAAGGTCTGAAAGCTTCTAAATCCTTAATAGCTAAATGGATAACTCTCTGTATCTCGGAGGCCTATAAAGCAGAAGGAAAGCATCCCCCCACGGGGGTATTTGCTCACTCTCTTAGGGGAGCAGCAACTTCACAAGCTTTTTGCAATACAGCTTCCTACGGGGAGATATGCCGTGCCGCGGCATGGTCGTCGGTACATTCCTTTACAAAGCACTGTTGGATACCACTACAGGACTCGACTGAGGCGGGATTCTGTAGAAGGGTGTTGCAAGCAGTTCTATAGTGAATGCTCGCGTACTACTTCGTACCACAGACTCTAACGAGACCTCCCTCCTTGAGTTTTATTTTGCCCTCCCACTGAGTAGGACTGGGGTACTGCTCTGATACGTCCCTACTGTCCTGATTGGACGGCCAGGAGGTTCCCCCGGGAGAAAGGAAAATTGGGCACTTAAATCTGAATTCTCCTTCTGCAGGGGATCTTCCTGGACAGCCAGTCCCCACCCAGAGTGAGGTCAACTTTGTGGTGTATTTGTAGGACTGGAAGCTAAGGACCAGGACGTCTCGCTATAATTGGAGGGCAGGGATTCGGGTCTAATTTACAGGGGCGAAGTTAAGTTGGCCCCGACAGTTAATAAGGTTAAAGCTTATAGAGTTAGAGGGGAGAGAGAACTAGACAGGACTGGGGAACTGAGAATAGATCCCCCCCTAGTAGGCTCCTCAAAGTTGATTGTCTGCCTTCTACTGGTAGTTGGTGGGATCTACTCTACTGTATTGACTGGCCGTCCAGGAGGATCCCCCGCAGAAGGAAAATTCAGAGGTAAGTGCCCAGTTTTCCTTTCCATGCCAGTCCCTGTGTAAATATTACTCTCCCAGTTCTAGTCTTCCTGTCTGACATTTTGTCTCTTCACCTTAAGATAACCCATTCTATTAGGTTTCTAGAAGATATAATCTCTAGGGGGTGCTCATTTAACCTTTCACCTGCCTTACCTTGTCCTCTCTGGTGACGTGTTACTACTGCTTAGTGTTGTCTGTTTTTGAATAAGTTTTATGTTTATATATAAACTGTATAGACTCGTAACAAGACAAAACACAATTATTGACAGGCACAGCAGCCTTGTTGATAATGTCAGCAGTCTGAAAATTCTGGTTTTAATTCCAAACTACTCTTCTTTTTTGTGTTATGTTAAGAGCTGTCTTAAGAACTTAGCTCAGAGTCTATTTCTTAAAAGCATGCAATTCTAGGTAAGCTTTGCTTTCTAATTAGGAACAGCACCAAAAAATGAGCTAAGCATTCTTAATGCATATAGCATGTGTATTAAATGGGGCATATTCCTGCCCCAAAGAATTTGCCATGTAAAATTTTAGTAAACCTTCATTATGTATGACGCTTGCTTTCATCTTGTATATATCTATACAAATTCTGTTGTTGCTCTTTTTACTGTAGTATCTGTGTGCCTTCTAATAGTGCACACAGGAAGTACTAGGAATAACGTCACATATTGTCATCTGCTTAAGGAAATACTGTGCATGCACAATATTGTTTTTCTTAGATAGAATTAGGGCTTGGTGGTGGTGTGGGTTGGGGGTTGAGATTTGTTTTTGGCTATGAATATGTTGCTAAGGAATTTATTGGAAGAGGCATGATGGCGAGGTGTAGTTCCTGGGGGATCTTGTTACATAGAAATATCAGCCCCTGAGAATGTTGTCTCTTATTCTTCCCCTTTGGTGTGGAGAGTGTGTCTTTAAGCAATGGAGGCAAAGTAGTCCAGTCATATCTTTTATTGGGTTAATTGTAGTTGGTCCAGTAAAAGATATCGCTGTACTATGTTGTGTCTCTTGCCTATATTTGGGACCAACACAGCAACCTTACTTTCTCTAACCTGTGTCTTTAGAGCAGAGCTGCTGCTTAAGTAGTTCTGCTATAGGTGATATCATGGTGCCTGAACTTTCACTGTAATCTTGACTGGGTATTCTCTTGGAAGCCAGTAGAGAACAAGTTTTGATGTTCGATATGTTCATGATATAGTTCAGCAGACCATGACAGTGACACTAAAGTAATTGGAAGACAATCAAATTTTCTGTATTTTAAAAGTGTATATGTGGACTGTTGACATACTAAAAATTTACACCTCTCCCCCCTTCAGAAAACTTGTGTAAATTAGTGTAACTGTTTGTTGCATTAATTGGTATTAATCAGCAGCTGTAAATCTTTTTTAAAATATAATTTTAATTTTCCTTATAATGTTAAGTGCTAAAAGTGCTATGCACATGGTGGATATTGTAAAGGCATTCATTAGAGCAGAAAGGACTGGACATTTGCAGAGTGTGGAACTCATGATTCCCATCTTTGCAAGCGCTGGACACAATAATTACGCCAAGTGTGCTAGAGTTTACGTTCAGCAAATGAGAGGACCTAGTGAAAGGTATCCAGAAGTGGACAAAGTGATGGAGGGTCATTTCACTTTGAGGAGGCAGAACAAGATGTGGACTGGTGTTTGGACAGATATGTTCATAAAGCAAACACTTATGAAATCGGCCAAGAGCAGAGGAGGGATGATGCATGGAAGAGGAATGACAGAAAGCCAACAAGACCTGTGGATTTCAAGTCACCCAGTGTGCGTTGCAGTTGTATACTCACTAAGCATCTTGACAGGGGTTGTAAGGAGCAGCGGTGAGCAGTACGTTGACCTTTCTGATGCAAGAATGTCAAGAGATTTGAAAGACTTCAACAAGATCCTTCAATTCTTCCAAGACCACAGTCCACTTCACCCCAGCCGCAAAGGCTTCATAAATATTTTCAGCGGAATAATGGATAGCGAAGAAAAGGTGCATGTGGATAAAGCAGATATGATTGGGTGGAAAATACAGGACAAACTAACAAGCTATTCTGTCAACAGTGTGACCATGCACAAATCACAGCAAGCTGTAACTATGATAGTGTTGAAGAAAGGTGGTGGTGTTGCAAACGAAACTCACCATGTAGACACATGTTTGCTAACCCAGAGAATAATGTTGGCTCTCTCCACAGACTGAATTTCAGGGATCAGTAGACTACTTTAAATATGAGTTGTCCACGTTGCCGCCTGCCTTGTTTGATTCAAAAACACAGCTTATGAGGAAGGCTGAAAAGTCAATTCTAGCAAAAGCTATTGGAAGATACGATCGCTAAGAGTACTGCAAGAGCAACCAGTACTCCTACCGCACCAGAGGGAACATCTTACATTGTTGATGGAGGAGCGCTACTGAACCTTCTTCCATGGCCAAAAGAAGGAATGTACGAGGATGTTCTCACTCAGTGTGGAACCTACATTGCACAGAAGTATGGAAGCATAACTGTTGTTTTTGATGGGTACGAGACCGCCAGTGTTAAAAGATATGGAGCATCTACGCCGTACAAAGAAATCATCAGTGATTACTCTCTGTAACTACTGACTTCTCAACAAACTGCAAAGGACCCTTTCTCTCAAACAAGGAAAACAAACAGTGCTTTGTGGACATGCTCAGGAGATACTTTAAAAAAACAAAGGTCACACTGTAGCCCATGCCAAAGATGACGCACTCATTGTAAAAAACTGCTGTAGAATTAGCAGAAATCAGACATGTGACGGTCATTGCTGCTGATACGGACATACTAATCCTTCTCTTGTATCACGGAAAAGTGAACATAGTGATGCAGTCCGCAGCACGCACAGGAAAAATCCATGACATTATTACCATGCAATAAGTGGTAGGAGTGGAGGGATGCAAAATTCTCCCTTTCACTTATTCTGTGAGTGGTTGTGACACAACCAGCTCTATATTCGGAAAGCGTAAAATGTCAATATTCCATCTCCTTCTAAACTCCAAAAAAACTATCTGATTGGGCATCATTCTTTGATGAGACAGAACAAGTCCTTAAAGAGCAACTGACTGTGGTAGGGTGCAAAATACTGTCAGCTGTATATGCAAGGAATGAAGAAAATCCAGACCGTGACAAATTGCAATATGAACTGTACATGAAGAAAATCGTGACAGCAAAAAAGGAGCTTGACATTGCACATCTACTTCCAGCAGTCAATGCTGCAATGTTGTCCAGGGTACATTATTATTATTATTATTATTATTATTATTATTATTATTATTAATAATAATAATAATAATAATAATAATAATAATAATTTGTGTATTGCCAGCTGTGTACCTGGTGCTTTACAGGACAATAAGAATGACGCGGTCCCTGCCTACGGATTACAATCTAGTAGACACGGAGAGGGGAGACAAGGGATAAATAACATTCAAGCGGATGAGACGTCTCAGGTGCACGTGCTTGGCTTTGTTGCGGTTAGGCAGGAGTCTGCGGGGAGGGCAGACAAAATTGAAAGGAAAGTTCTAACAGGCATCAGGAAAAGCAGCGAGGAAGAGGTGGGTTTTGAGGAGGGATTTGAAGGTGCGGAGGGAGGGGGCAAGGCGGATGTGGTCAGGGAGGGAGTTCCAGGCATGGTGGGCAGCAAGGGAAAAGGAGCAAAGGCGGTTAGGGGAGCAGGGGAGACGAGGGAGAGCGAGGGAGGGGACAGAGGAGGAGCGGAGAGTGCGTGCAGGAGTAAGGAGGCTAGGGCTGAGAGGTAAGGGGGAGCCAGGTTGTGAAGATATTTATAAGTGAATGCCTAATAAGTTAACTTGGAGTTTACGAACCAAGGCCAAAAAAATGGGGATGGCACCTTTTACATGGACAACTACAGCCCGTAACGACAAAAAAAGAACCTGCACCAGAAAAGTTACTAAAGACAATTCGCTGCACCTGCAATATCACTGTGGATGAACCATGTGGTAAATGATGTACATGCCGAAGTTACCGTCTTGCATGCACAGTAGCTTGCCAGCACTGCAGTGGAATCAGCTGCATAAATGCATCACCAATTGTTAGTGATGAGGAAGAAGAATAAACAGCAACATTGTTCTTGATGTACCAATGACCATTACTGTTGTTTTGTTATTTCGTTTTCCAGGTACTTAGTTATTTCAAGCTTGTGAACTGCTATGATGATCACCTCAAAACCTGGGAAACATTGAGCAAAACACATTTTGATTGGATTAACGTGATAAATGTTAAACCTTGAATTTAAAAATCTATTACATACAGATTTGCATAACATTTACATCTGTACTTGCTACTGTGGCTGTGTCCTTTATGCAGTGCTCTGACATCATAGCTCTTTGCAGAGGGCAGGGCTTCCTGAAACTAGGGAACCTGGCTTTGAACAGGAGGAGCTTGGCAGAGAGTGCTGCAACTGAACCCAACAGGATCAGGTGCGTCACAGATGATGTCTGTACGGTGGCTATAAACTTGGCCTTTCTCTGCCAACTTAATTTCTACATTGCTGAGGCTATGTCTCAGCCAGCACTACTTCATCAATGAGCTGATCTTATGTACAAAGCCTTTCACCAGATTGCTGAGCATGTCAGTCTGATATTCATAATAGTTCAATAATCTGAAAAACTTTATCTCAATACCTGCTTAACACAGACAGCGTTTAATTCTTCAACAATTATTTCTTTTAAATGGCAATCGTGATAATGTTTGTTTGGAAGATTGTCTGCATTTTGGAGATATCCATTTGCCTGTTCTGGGATGTCATATCAATATAGTTACTGGAAAGCTTTTCAGTGCTGTCTTAGCTATAATTTTCCATAATTTCCATGCATAAAGTATGCAGCTTTATAATTATGTATATGTTTTTGCTCTGTTTATATTCATAAAAATTCATAGCAAAAGATAATCCAGGCAATTTACTCCAAATGGTGTGTTTGCTTATATATCAGTAGCTTTGGGGAATACCTTGTTTTTACTTTGATCAATATCCAGTCTTAGTTTTGTGAAGGCACACTGTGTGAAATGGCCATGCTATGTAGCAGCATTTTCTATAATTAGTAGTACAAATATGAGGTAGAGGTTTGTGTAAAACATAGACGCAGCCAAATATAGATTAGCCCAAGCAGCAGTGTAACTTATACTAGAGCTTCACTTTGCTTGCTGGATTCCAATGCATAGTGTAGAACTAATTTAGACTTCTTAAAGAAAAAAAACTCACTGGGAATATGCCTGAATATTAAAAAAGTACTCTATATTTTTATGAATATAAAAAAAGTACTCTATTTTGTGTGTGTCTAAAATACTAGATTAACGATTAAATGGAATTTGCCAGATGCTGACCAGGAGCCAGCCCAATTTTAACTTAAATGATGATGTTCTATTCCAAGGTGGAGAGGAGTCAAAGCAGTTTCCCTTATATATTTATATGGCAGCTGGGCAATACCTATATTTCCAGGACCATTTGCACTTTATGCTTATGCCCCACATTGGCAAGGGTTGAGGCTGGGCCATGTCCCCATTACATATCCATTGTAGTCTCTTGCCTTGAGGGATTTAAGGGTTGCTGCAGTACACACATGAGGTAGACACCCCACTCTTGAGATCAGGTCACTAGACTTTTTATTGCTTAGCAATTGGAACAGGGACAGTGATTCCAGATTTGACCAGGATAACCGGCAACATAGATCCTTCTAGCTAGTCAAGATGGTTTTGAGGCACTGTACAAAGTAAGGGTCTCTTACTCAGAATAGTCCTGAGGCAATGAAAATGGGGAACAAAGGAGGAGTGGGTGAGTCAAGGATGTTGATTAAATCTTTGTTCTCTGAGTGGTATGAATAGGCTCCAAATCTCAAGCTTGAGGTGCCCATGGCCACTAGAGTTGGTTAGAAAGCCACTCTTTCAGGCTTATGCAAAGACATCAGATGTTCTATCCTTACAATGCCTTTGCTGTAGACTGCTCTGGATTTGTCAAAACATGTCAACAGCCTCTGTTGTACAAGAGGGACTAGGTTGAAGATCCTGAGGAACAGTGAGCATGCTCCATGTGCATATGGGGTTGCATCTAGAGTTTCCCCCCTATTTTTGAAGCAGAATTCCTTCTAGAGCTGTCCTCAGTATGTTGTGGCAGTTCTACTCTTGATAATACAAAAGAATTTGCTGAAAACTTACGTTTCTTATACATACAACTATCTTGCGGAACTTGTTGCCATAGGATGTTCTAAATATCACTAAAGTAACCTGATTTTAAAAAGAATTGAATAAGTTCTGCTTAGAGGATAAGCACATAAACAGCTAATAGTCAAGTGTTTGGGGGATAATAACCCTGAATGTCAGGAGCTGGGAGCACATAGCAAGGAATAAAACTCTCAATTATGACTTATTGTGTACTTCTCTGAAGTGACTAAAGTTGGCCACTGTTGGAGGCAAGATGCTAGGTTAGGTAGATCATTGGTCTCACCCAGTATGGCACTTCTTATTTACTTAACTGTTCAAAATTGTGAACTGTAGCTAGTTAACTAATGCTATGTTCATGCAGTCGGAGTATTCCCTGGTGTGCTACCCTAGAGTTAATTACCTCACTTTTGGAGCGTTCGCACACTTGCTAACAGTCAAATGTTTATCTACCCCAGTAGAAATTTATCAGCTGAATGGAGAAGTATTAGCTGATCTAGCCCTGTCACTGAAAACTTTTACTGGCCCTCTCAGAAATTTTACTTTAAATGAGAACATTGTTCCAACATTGGGGTGGAGGGAAGGTACAAAAGAAGCAAGAGGTAGTCACCCCATAGTAACTGTAAAGAAGGCCTCTAGTGTGCTGATAACTTTATTCACCACCTTCCTGAACCTTAAAATTTCTGGTTGGGCTTGGGAAGGATTTGTAGGATGTGACTACAATGCTTTAATAATTAACTTTCATTAATTATTATTATTGTTGTTGTTATTAAGCATCTATATAGCACCAGCACTGTACCCTGTGCTTTATAATTGTTGTTAGAGACGTGTCCCTGCCAAGAGAGGCTTACAGTCTTGGATGGACAAGGGTAAGGGGAACATAGGGAGAGACACACACACACATTTATGTTTATTACAGATAGGGAACTGAGGCTGAGTGGTAGTTACTTGCCCAAGGCTACCCAGTGAATTTCATAGCTAGGGTGAACCCTGGCTTCCCAAGTCCAGTTCCCTATCCACTACACCACACTGACTCTCTAGGCTGAGAGGTTGTGACTTGCCCAAGGCCACCCACTGAGTTCATGACCAGGGCGGGATTCAAACCCTGACTTCTCAGGTCCAATTCCAGTACCGTATCCACTACACCACACTGGCTCTCAGTACAATAATAGTAATTAATTGTTCTTCTAGTACAAGGGTAGGGAACCTTTTTTCCTCCTGGAGGCCACTTTTTGAAAACTAGCACAACTTCGGAGGGCTGCATAGAAGTTGGGGTGGAGCTGCTTGAGGGGTGCATCCAAGAAAATGAGGGTCCAGATCATAGATCTGTTCCCTATTATTGTATGCATCCCCTCATGTCTGCTGCAGCCTTACCTTGAGCTCAGTTTTTCAGTGCTTAGGAATAGGAACTTAATTCAGGGACCAGATCCAGGAACTGGAAAGGGGGCCACATAAAAACTTGCTGTTAGGCCACATTTGGCCCATGGGCCTGTGGTTCCCCATCCCTGATGTAGCACTATCTTCTATATAAATGAAAGCAAAGAAAATCCTGTTTCTTGATGAAACTGAATGTCTGAGTGAATGTGAATGCTTGATCTTCACAAATTATGCATTGTATTTCTTGTAATGTAGGTATCTTCTTGACTTGAAATATTAATTTCTTTATGTGGCCAGGTTTCCTTTGTCTTTATTCAGTGAGCAATATGGTCCATGTTATCATATGAAAAGTGCCTATTTTCTCATTTATTAGGCCTAAGGACAGTCTTCGGTCTATTATGAAGAGAGTGAACCATAAAGATCCTCATGTTGCTATGCAAGCACTGACGGTAGGTGACGTCGTCTAATTTTCTGTGCTTCAGAGCTGTTATGTAAAAATACTTGATTGTCTTCTTTTTCTCTTCAGCTTCTAGGAGCATGCGTCTCAAACTGTGGTAAAATCTTCCATTTAGAAGTGTGTTCAAGAGATTTTGCTAGTGAAGTAAGCAACGTATTGAATAAGGTAATGATCAGAATTAAGTTGGGAAAATAAAAACTAGTAGAAATTGGATGACATTCACACTTGTGTGGAATTGGGAGTTGCTTGAGGATATTAATTTATTTTAGTGGAAGTTGATAGTGGGCATGATTCTGGTTTGGAAGAGCAATGGTGGTGATCAAGTGCAGGGACTGAATAAACATGACTGTATGCACTAGTGGATAAATTCATTACATTAAATAAAATCTACTCCGATCCAAGCATTATAAAATTACTTAGCCTTTGGATATGGTTGTGGTGATTTCCACTTTTGCTCAACCTCTAATTAAGTCTGGGTTATGTATGAACATGACTTCTGATTGGTCTGGATACCTGATTGTAACATGTATGATCTGGGCAAAAAGTACAGAACATGCACTGTATTGAGTTCTTAAATTTTAACACAAAACAAGTTGAAAAACTGGTGAGAGGTCAGTTAAATTAGAAAAGATTTGGGTTTCATTTCCCAAGGTTGTTTCAGTGATAGTTGAAATGTATTTTAAATGTTGAGAATATTTGCCAATTAGAGTAGTGTCATAGTTCTTTTCCTTAAGTTTAACTTTTTATTGAGTCTTGAGCTATACAAAATCAATTGTTTACAGCATCACTAAAAGTGTAACATTAGGTATTTAATGCTCTTGATCATCATTTGCCATAAACAAGAAAGAAAACAAATGGAATATCATGAATAAACCTGAAACAAGAAAATAATTTAATAGAAAACAGAGCAGAGAAAATGGAAGTAGAGGAAGAGATAAAGGGAGAGGTGGGTGGGGAGAGAAGATCAAATCAGGTGAGATCAAATAGGAAAAATTCTACTTTAATTTCTAAGTCATCCGATGTGTTCTCAAACATATCATGGAGTTTCTTTTGTGGAATACGATCCTCTCCCTGGTGGCCAACTCCACCATGTTGAGGTACCAGTCTCCTCCCGAGCTCCCTGGACATCACTTCAAGACTCTGGGAAAGTTCCCCACCTCAAGCGCTAGGTGGCAGAAGACCATCACAAATTCTGCTGGAGCATCCTCATTGGGGAACGCCCCCTGGATCTCCAATCTGTTCTTGTGCCTCACACAGTGAGGAACGGAGCTTTATAGCTCCAGTTTGAATGGCAGTCCGAACTTACCAGTCAGATGACAAACCTTTAGAATTAAGCAGTCGGTGCTTCTTCCTGATCCCCATCCCATCTGACATGGGGAAAGGGCACAATGGGCACAACAGAGCCTCTCCAGACACTCCATGCGTGAACCATCCCCACTGCCGGTGACTGGACCGGGATATAAATCCTCTGGATTAGCAGACGCAGCTCCCCGCTGTGGACTGATGTTTCTGTCCTGAGGCCTCCCCAAGACCAAGATGTAAGCATCGAAGGGTAATGTAACCCCCACCGCCTTTCCCCAGCAGAGACGCTGTAGGTTTACATGTTGGGTCGGATAATTGCATCCCTTGATGGAATGGGAGCCCCGCAGCCCCCTGGTGGCCCACCAAAAAAGTGGACTGATAAGTCTCCACGGGGCCCAGCGCCCACAAAAAAGACTCCCTTTAAGGACAAATCTTAAGCCAGCACATAAAGGCAAGCAGCCATCGGGGATTTCCAAGATCTCGAAATCTCGTGTCAGGCCCCAGGACCTGAATATTTCCTCCTCTGAAGGGGAGCAAGAAACTGAGGTAGCTGTACACATTTTCTCAAGTGAGGTTTGTACCAATCCTCCAGCCAAGAAAAAGATAAAGTGCTCTGCTGCAGCCTCTGAGGCAGAGAGGCAATATGAAGGGACGGGAGGAGGAAGAGGTAAAGGATGAGGAACAGGAGTCACCTCATGCCTCTGAGAGACATTCTTCTCCTGAAGGAGGAGAGTATTCGGACTCTGCCACTAAGGTGGAGGTCAGCAAAGACTTGGGAAGGGATTTCCCTGTGAAGGTCATAGACTGCTTATATAGACAGTTCCATAAGGCCCCTGTCTATTAAAGAAAGGCCAGAAAAGGTCTGCGCCCCTGAGTCTTCAGAAGATTACTCTGATAGGGAATATCTTCCAAAAATCCCAGGGAAAGGGCGTCTTGTAGATAAGACTTTCAAAAAGTTATTCAGAAATGAGTGAAGTACCCCTGTTAAACACACTCACATGACTAGAATCCAGGACACTCTGTATATGTTCTCTGTGCAAAAGAAAGCGCTTTTTGACATGTCTAAGGTAGATGCATCAGCTGATTCATTGGCTAGGAAATCGGTATCCCCCCATGGAGAGGAACCTTTTACCCTCAGACCCAACTGATAGGGGGATAGAATCTCAGCTCAGGCACAACTTTGAGGCGGGGTCAGCCTTCCTACGTATGGCCCTCACCCATGCCTGCAGAGCTGTGGCAAAATGGCTAGAATAGGGCAGGGATCCTGAGACATCCCCTGAGAGAGACAAAGGCTGCGTTCACACCTGCTGCGGCAGTGGGAGGGGCAAGGGATGACGCAGCAGCGCGGAGGAGCTGGCCGATGGGAAAGGAGCCGGTGTGAATGGGGATCTGCTGCGGCTTCTCTCGTGCCTGTCCTGACATGCGCGAGAGAAGCCGCAACAGGTCCCCATTCACACTGCTCCTTTCCCGTTGGCCGGCTCCTCTGCACTGCCACGTCTTCCCTCGTCCCTCCTGCTGCCGCCGCAGGTGGGGAATGCAGCCAAAGTGCTGACATCTTGCATCACCCTCTCAATGGCATTGATGTTTGATACCTCTTCTGATGTGATATCGTGGGCATCCAGGGCCATGGCATTGAATGTAGTGGCCAGAAGGAGAGTCTGGGGAAGGGAGACCCCCTAGCCAAGAACTTACTGGTATCCGGAGCGTATCAAGGGGGGAAATTGTTTGGAGTGTGTTTGGATAAAGTACTCCTAGAAGCATCTGACAAATCCAAAAAGAAAACTCCACCATATAGCTTCTACACACAAAGAAACCTTTTCGTTTCTTTCCCAAAGCTCCATATAGGAGCTACCTATGCTTCGAACTATGGCCGATGTTCTACGATCCAAAGTGGAACGGCTGCAGCAAACGCAGCTACAAGGACAACGATCCTTCGAGAGGCAGGTTGGGGTCAGATCAGCCACCTAAGTCAGATTTCTGACTACCCTGATCTCATATGTGCTGGCTTAAGATTTGTCCTTAAAGGGAGTCTTTTTTGTGGGCGCTGGGCCCCGTGGAGACTTATCAGTCCACTTTTTTGGTGGGCCACCAGGGGGCTGCGGGGCTCCCATTCCATCAAGGGATGCAATTATCCGACCCAACATGTAAACCTACAGCGTCTCTGCTGGGGAAAGGCGGTGGGGGTTACATTACCCTTCGATGCTTACATCTTGGTCTTGGGGAGGCCTCAGGACAGAAACACCAGTCCACAGCGGGGAGCTGGGTCTGCTAATCCAGAGGATTTATCTCCTCCTGTTCCCTTCCCCAGAGTCTTGAAGTGATGTTCAGGGAGCTTGGGAGAAAGGAAAATTGGTTCTCTTACCTGAGAATTTTCCTCCTATGAGTTCCACCGGACATCACTTCAACCCACCCAGCAGAGAAGTTACTTTGCTCATTCCTGAATTGACCCTAGTTGAGATCTCCTAGCTATAGGAGAGTGTTGGGTTTCCTCCCTTTTGGTTGCCTTTGTAATTTAACTAGTTAAATTGCTGGTTTTTGGAGTCATCTGTTGTTGCAGATGTAAGGCTCTTGTACTCTGGAGATCCAGTGGGCATTCCCCAGTGAGCATGCTCCAGCAGAATTTGTGATGGTCTTCTGCCACCTAGTAGTTGAGGCGTGGAACTTCCCCAGAGTCTTGAAGTGATGTCCAGTGGAGCTCATAGAAGGAAAATTCTCAGGTAAGAGAACCAATTTTTGTTTCTACTGTTAGGCATCCCCCCACTCCCTATGTTTAGAGAACCAACCTTTTAACTACAACTAATACTCTGCTGAACCATAATTTTTCAAACCTTTTCAGTTTCCAATTATAATCCATCATATTTAAAGTTACACGATGAGCTTCCAGTGTGATTTTGTCAGATGGGAGAATGTTGGTTCTGTTGTTAATGAGTGTTTATGATTGTAGAACGAATAAACATAACTACAATCCCAAAACTTATGAGATCAGAATCTCCTCTCCAGAAGTCATCTGACGTGGCGATACCTATTTTGAACATCCGCAGGGTGTTCAAAAAAGATTTAAGGTGTAGATTTTTTCAATGTGTGGTGTATGTAATAATAGAGCATAAGTTTGAGATTTGTGGTGGAGAACTAAAAGGACAGCAAATTATTTTATATGCTACTTCTAGAGATCTAAAATTTAAAAAGATCTTATTAGGAGCAGAATCTTTAAACTTTTGTATCTAATGGCTACCATTTTCCAGGGTCATCCAAAAGTCTGTGAAAAGTTAAAGGCCCTCATGGTGGAATGGACGGATGAATTCAAGAACGATCCCCAACTTAGCCTAATATCTGCTATGATAAAAAACCTTAAGGAGCAAGGAGTTACATTTCCAGCTGTTGGTTCACAGGTATAACAAATACTGAACTTGTGCTTTTTCAGTAGTGATTGCAATGCCAGGAATTCACAAAGCTGCTGTTGTTTTGACTTTACTCTGTAATTTCTTTTGTGTGTGTATTTTTTCATTTTACGTAATATATTGAATTTTTCAATGAAGATGTGCACTTGGACAAATTAATAACCCTGCTTAAACATATATTGAATATGGCTTTTAAGAGCAGTGTTTAGATTTGCACCAGATTTTGAAATGGTTTCACGTAATTTGATTATGAAAACTGCAAATCAGAGTAATGCATTCAGTACATTTCTAAGCATGGTATTGCAACTAATTTTCACTCTTGTGCTCTTGGACTAGACTGTTGAACAAGCAAAAGCAAGTCCAGCTCTAGTAACCAAAGATCCTGGAACAGTAGCAAACAAAAAGGAAGAGGAAGATCTGGCAAAAGGTAGACTTATTGTGTGAGCAATTTGATTGTTAGGATTCTGACTATCGTATATAATAATAGTGCCTCTAGGATGGCTTGGTTTTGTTGTATTTCCTATAAGTAATATAGTATTTATTTGTGCTGCCGTTTTTTCTTTTCTGTTTCAGTCACTATAGGAAAATCTATGGGCATGCTTCAGAAATTCAAATTTTACAGGTGTTTTCTGAATTATGCTCTTTTATTAACGCAGCAGTTAAATTTGCTTTGGGGTGCATGCTGTACCGTGGAAGGTCTTGGAATAAATATTTTACTTCAATTTCCCCTTCGGACAAATGAAACGCTTCATTGTATAGATTATCAAAATTTGATAAGTTCAGTCGAATGCAAGAAGTACTACTTATGTAAAATTGGGTTGAATCTCTAGTTTCCATTGCTCCGATCCTAGTATTACTTAGTGCACTGTCTTATTAGAGCTGAACGAAGTGTGCTTTTTTTGCAACAGCCACGGGGAGCCCCAAAAATTAGTTTAGAATTGGAGTGGTGTCTTGATTCTGGTTCCTTATCTTTCTGCTTTCTTGGGCTGTACTGTGCCAGCTGGAGGCCACTACAAGATCACCATTACACTGGGGAGATCATCCTGACAGATTATTTTTTTTAAGGACTAAAGAGACTAATGGTGCAGCATGCAGCAGCTGCGATGCCCCCAAGAAACTTGTTCTTTATTAATAGTAAATAGCATGGTGTGTTGAAGTATGTATGAGGTCGACAAATCAATTAAACAAATTTGGCATGATAGATAACGTATTCATACGTATACAGTTTGTGTGCTAATAGGTGGGGGTTGTCAATAGCTTCTGACCTCTAAATCACTACTCCTGTTGTCCTACCAAAAATGTATTTTTTTCCTATTATTTCAATGCTCAATAGTTGTACCTACATATATTGGGGGGGGGGGGGAGAGAAACGGGACCATAATCTAAGAAAGAACTACTATATACTTGGTGCCTTTTCAGCATTTTAAGAATAAATATTGGTTAATCTACATAATCAGTCTTGTTATTGTTTGTCCTTGAAAGTAAAATACAGCTTGGAAAATGCTAACAGATTGTACGCTTTGGGCCCAATCATGCTTTAGTATTACTTACTCAGTCTGATGACCTTTACACTGATGATTGTGGTAAAATCCCCATTGACTTCAGTGTGAGTATGATGTTACAAAATTGTTGAACAAGAATCAGAAAACTTATTTCTAAAAGAGAGGGAAGATTTGTGTACTCTGTAACAAGTGCAGAATAAAGGTTACAAAGCTTGCCTAAAGTTAAACTTTCAAATTGCTAGGATGTCTACTATTATAACTTTCAATTTAATGAAAACCATTTCCCTCTTGTAGCCATTGAACTGTCGTTGAAAGAACAAAGGCAACAGCAAACAACACTTTCCAGTCTGTATCCAAGAACATCAACCCTCTTAACGAATCACAAACATGAGGGCCGAAAAGTTCGTGCTATATATGACTTCGAAGCTGCTGAAGATAATGAACTGACATTTAAAGCTGGAGAACTTATTACTGTACTTGATGACAGGTAACTTCTGCAGGTGCCCACAAGTACCGTCTTGTGGAATTAAATTTTTCAATAGTGAAATTAGAGTACATAGTAAATTTTCAGGCTTTGCATTGGCTGTCTTATTGCACTTGACAACACTAGCTAATAGAATTCAATAGTGGCTATTAGAACAACTTTTGCCCCAGTGCTGCTGTGGTTTCACTTTGCTTTTGCAGACATTCTATTTTTTAGAATTGATTTTTAATTTTTTTTAAAAAAAAATCAGTTTTAGTCTGAAGTAATTCTGCTAATTAAAAGGTTTTGTAGATTTTTCTGAAGAACGTATGGATGACAGACTTAAACCATTTCAGATTTATTAGAAAATTTTCACCTGCGTAGTAAGAAACTTTTTCTGAAAAGCAATTTGAATTTTTTTTGTCATAGAAATGAATGCTGGTAAACACAATTGATTAGAATTGTTTAAATACTTCATATTTGTACTCCAGTATTTCGTACAAGACCTATCTTCATATTTGACATCTCTGCTATTCATACAATTAGCTGTCCTTTTATAATTTTATCACAATCTTTGGCTCTGTGGGTTCACAAATTACAGCCTTATGATCACATTCCACTCTTCGAGACATTCCATTGATGGGTTTATGGTGTTGGGATAACTGCTGGAAAGAGCTGGCGTGTATAAGGTGCCTAGGGAACAAGTAAGTCTGTCTATTAAATATTGAGCTGTGATTTAAGGTTTTTCTTAGTAGTTGATACTGGAAATTGAATGAGATGTTGACATTTAAAATCTGGCTAGTGTATGGGGCACTGACTCTAATAATGCCATGTATATACCATCGAACAGCACTGCCCTTTTTCTAAAAAAGCAAAACGATATACACTTAGTCTTGTTCATTTTGCCATTTATTCTCCATTGTAAAAATTCTTGAGACTAATGACTGTTAGACTATTATTAAAAATTTCAATTAAAACCTGAGTCGCACATTCTGTTTTTGTATAGCTTCTAAATAAATAAGAAAATTTTTGCAAATGGTCTTCCCTCTGCCCCAAACAGTTAAATCTTTTTTCAGCAGTCATTTAATAGTAGGAAATGCTTTGTGCTTTCATCTTACTATTTAATCAGAATAGCTTAACAGCTCAGTTTATTATAAACAGACCTACTTTTTCTCTCAGTTATAATTGCTGGGAATTCTCGCTGATGTGGAAATTTTTGTCAGTGGTTATGAGGAGTAGTAATACTAATTGCAAATGTTAGAATTGCTTCCATTTTGTGTCTTGCTTGCTTTAATATTAAAACTAGTATGATTATTTTCTTAATGTCTTGTGTGCTATTTTAAATAATATAAGCATTACTTTTCTGGAAGGAAAGTTAGTGGAATACAAAGCAGTTGGGTTTACACAGATGTTGATGATGTTACTCCAGATCTATTGGTATGAAGATAGAATGGGATAGGGCAAAGAGTATTTTGGCTTTTGCAAGAACTAATAGCAAAAACCAAGTGCCTGCTTGCCTACCTGCCTACCTAATAAGCAGAAATTAACTTGTATCCAGAATCCAGAAAGTTTCGGTAGGCTATTGGTACTTTAGTTGTGAACATTCTCACTGTCCATTCCTTTCTCCGAATCCTGACAACCTCTTTTTTTTCAAGGTTTAGACGAAACATGGCAAAAAACAAGCACAAAGTCTGTAAATAGCCGTTGGGAAAGTCGAGAATATTTTCAGAATCAATAGGAACCACTTACTTATTTTTTTATTATTATTTTGTTGTACTTTTAACCCGCACCCTCCTGCCCACAGCAACTCGGGGCAGCTTACTACAATTTACAGTAATAAAATACATACAAATAATATATATATATATATATATAAATAAAACACACAAATAATTTAAATAAAAAACATGAAAAACGAAAAGGCGGAGTTTAAAATCCTCCCTCCCTCCTTTCACCCAACCCTTCACCTGTCTCCCTCACTGAAAGCCTGGTGGAACAGCCAGGTCTTGCACTGTCTTCGGAAAGGTCTGGGAACCTCTTTTGGGAGAGAGTTCCACAGCCTAGGTGCGGTCACCGAGAACGCCCTACCCATGTTTGCCACTCAAGAAATTCGAGAAGGACTTAGAGTTGGGTGCCCCAGGCTGACCAAAGGGGCTGATCCAGGACCCGGAGGGATGAGGCGGTCCCGCAGGTAGGCAAGGCCCAGGCCGTGTAGGGCTTTATAGGTCAAAACGGCTTCTGGGGGTGGGGCGTCGGCCCCATTAGGGGTCCCTCAGTGGCATGCATTTAGAAAGCCTTTGGGAACTTGAACATCCACATCGACGCTGATCTTGGGGGTGCAGAGCATGAGTTCATGGCCGCCATGGCAACCATGGGCCTGTCCCAGAGGGTCAGCAGCCACACACCAGGGGGGACCTACCTTAGACCTTGTGTTCTGCACTGGCCGTGAGGCAGGGGGTTTGTTGGTGGGGGAGATATCAGCTGTGCCCTTGACATGGAAGAACCATTACCTCCTGCAGGCTCCTCTCCTGACACACGTTTGCCCCCAGAGGGGCATGAAGCCTATTTGAATGGTCCACCCCCGTAGACAGATGGAACCGGAACGGTTCTGGGAGGCTTTGGGGGATATACCCTCTGATCTGGACGGCTGTTGCATTGATGGCCTTGTCGAGCTGTGGAACGTCTTGCTGACTGAGGCCATTGATCGGATAGCTCCAAGGCGTCCGCTCCCCAGGCAGCAGCACCGCAGGCCTCCCTGGTTTTCGGCGGGGCTGCGGGTGCTGAAGCAGGAGGGAAGGTGGTTGGAGCGACAGTGGCATCGTTCACGTGCTGAAGCCAACAGGTTGTGGCATAGAACAAGTTTACGAGCCTATGCCATTGCTATGCGAACAGCAAAGAAAGAGTTCTTTGCTGCTCTTATAGCGTCCGCTAAATCCCGTCCAGCGGAGCTGTTCCGGGTGGTGCGGGGGCTGGTCAGTCCGGCCTCCCTCCGCCTTGGAGTGGAGTCATCTAGTGCCTGCTGTGACTTGTTTATGGATTATTTTGCTGACAAAATCGCTCGTATTCACCATGGTTTTGATGTGGCATTTTCTGCAGTAGGGCAGTTGGAGGTTATGGAGGCCCCTGTCTTGTCCTTGTTTGTGGGATCAGTTTCAGTTTATGACCCCTGCCGATGCGGAGGATATTCTCGGGGCTCTCGGGGCCACCTGTTGTGAGCTGGACCCTTTGTTGTCGGCGCTCAGAGAATGGACACCCTAGAAGCCGTTTGGTAGATGGCCTCGGTCAGCAGAGTATTCCAAGGAGCTACGAGGTTGTCGAGCGAGTGGTCATCGAGTTTGCAGAGTAACTCCCTGAGAGCATTCCAGAACCTTTCTGGTTCCATACGTCTCCGGGGACAAACCAACCAAACTGATTCTGCACCTCTCCGGGGGCAGACATGCGCCAGGAAACCGGCCTGAAGGAGATAATGATCTATCCATGACAGTGGCACAGCTGACACCTCCCCAACCAACAGATTCCCCGCCTCAAGGCCAGTGCAAAATATCAGGTCTAGGGCCAACAATCCTCTGCAATAGTACCATGGTTGTCATGGTGGCCATGAACTAATGCTCCGCTCCCCCAAGGCCAGCATTGGCATGGATGTTGAAGTCCCCCAGGGCTACTGCCCTTGGGGACCACAAGACAATCTCCAATACCAGCTCTGATAGAACATGCAGGAATGCTACTGTACAGGCAGGTGCGTGGTATACTAGCAGCAGCCCTAATCTGTCTCCAGCTAAATCAATTGCAAGATGGAGGCCCTCAATACCTGATACATTTTTATTTCATTTCACTTTTAATTTATATCCCGCATTCTCCCGTTTAGAGACTGGCTCGAGGTGGCTCACAAAATGAACACAGTAATACATAAACACTTAGTAAACATATCATAAACATCATTATAATTACGACAGTAGCAACCCCCAAAATAACAGCCCTTATATAATTATACAGCATCTACCCTCCCCCAACAATAGCAAATACAGTATCCATCAATCCAGCAGTCCTCTCCTATATACACACAGGCAATACCAGAGGTCCTGCTTTACCACTTTCTCACCTCCACCCTGCTGCCACCAGGGGGAGGCCCTTCCTCAACCCTCCTTCTCTCACCAGGAGGGAGAGTCCTCTCATGGGCAATATACAAATACTCCTCCCCTTCCATCGAAATACTGATGACACCGGCACCGTCTGCTGGTATCCCTTTGCACTGGATACCTCCTCACAGATCACATGCCCTTAAAAATAATGGCTACACTGCCTCCTTGCCCCTCCGGATGATGCTGTATGGAGTACCTGGCTGGAGCAAAGTCTGCCACGATTGGCCCGGACTCGGTGTCCAGCCAGGTCTCTGTAATACACACAAGGTTGACTGCTTGGTCCAGGATTAATTCCCAGGCCGTTGTTGACTTATTTACAACCAACCTTGCATTGAACAACATTAGACCCAGGTCAGCCCAGCCCCCTCCCCCCCAAATTCTTGACCACCTCACTGCCTGCCATGGGGCCAGTGAGAGGGACAGGCACCAAGCGTCTGTCCCTTCTCACAAATCTAACCGAACTCCCAGAGGGACCATAATTTCCCCAGCCCATCACGACCCCAGTGGCTGGGGGTGGGGTGGGGTGTTGGCCCTCCCCCAGTGGCTGTCCCAGCCAGCAAGAGACCCTCCCACCCCCCAATCCCCTCATACTCCCTCTACCTGCCAATCTCCTCATACCCCCTCCCCCCACAAGAACCCCCTCGCCCTCCTTAACCCAGTCCCTCCCTCCCTCAGTGAGAGTGGGGGAGCAAAACATTCCCTAGAACCCTCCAAAAAAGGGTTCGCTTTTTTCTCTCTGTCTCCTCTGCCAAAACCCTTGTTCATACCCTGGCCATCTCTTGTCTCGATTACTGTAACCTCCTTCTCACTGGCCTCCCCAGCTCTCACCTTTCTCCCCTTATTTCCGTCCATAACTCTGCTGCCAGGGTCATTCACATTGCTCATCGCTTCGACCACGTGCAGCCCCTCCTCTCCTCTCTTCACTGGCTCCCCCTTACTGAACGAATCCTGCACAAGCTCCTAGTCTTCACCTATAAAGCTCTTCGCAATCTTGCTCCCCCCTACCTCTCTGCACTAATAGTCCGTGAACTCTTTCTCCTCTGTTCCCTCTCTCACCTTCCCACGCCTCCCCTGCTCCCCTAACCACCTTCGTCCCTTCTCCCTAGCTGCCCCCCACACCTGGAACTCCCTCCGTGCCCACATCCGCCTCGCCCCCTCCCTTTGTACCTTCATATCCCTCCTCAAGACCCACCTCTTCCGCTCTGCCCTCCCCGACTTCTTGCTCCCCTCGCCTAACTCCTGCTGATACCCTCCATCCAGTACAATCTGTTACCTAAGCTCTGTATACTTATATCCTCACCACATGGACCAACCAGCCATAATTCTCGATGTAACCAAGCCAACCATGTGCACCTGGGACCTCGTATCCTCGTGAATGTTACACTCCTTGTCTCTCCCTCTGTTCCCCTTCCTTCGCACACCCCCCCCCAAATCTCTCAGATTGTAAGCCCTAGGGCAGGGATCACGTCTATTCAATTACTTTGTAAAGCGCCAGATAGGCTGCTGGAGCTNGCCCCCCCCAAATCTCTCAGATTGTAAGCCCTAGGGCAGGGATCACGTCTATTCAATTACTTTGTAAAGCGCCAGATAGGCTGCTGGAGCTATATAAATGCTTGTTAATAATACAAAACAATCCTCTCCGCCCTAACTCAATTCCCTCATCCCCTCCTCTCACCAGGGGGCGAGTCCCAATCCAGCTCAACCTAAAAAAAAACTACAACCCATAACAGTTCCACGCCAATCCTACTCCCAATCCAAGCCTTGGCACGGGTACAAGCTCTATCACTCCAACCCCCCACCCTTCAATGAAAGTGGCCAAGAGTCTTCCCCCCTCCCCCGCCCTTTCAAACCACATCCAAGGGCCCTTTCGTTGTGGCCTTTTGGTGCATGGCCTGCGGTGCGTTCCTGTGGCCTTGCCAGGCAGCAGGCCACTTTGAAGTCTCTCCTCCCCACCCCCTCTCCTCCTACAAGGGGGGGACGGGCAGTTGTCACCTGGAGCTCAGGACTGGTAGTCCTTCGGGGGATGGGGGGGGAGGACAAGCCCCTGGAGGGGGTTCCCAATCCGACAGCCTCCCTCCCCCAGCGATAGTAGCAGCAGCGGGGAGGTGGCTTTTTTAAAGTTAGCTTTGCAAAGTGTTGAAATAGTTTTTTTTAACTTCCACATATTATAACTTGAAATGTAACTCTCTAATCATTAAAATGTTGTATTTTTTAATCTTTAGTGATCCAAACTGGTGGAAAGGTGAAACACATCAAGGAATAGGATTATTTCCCTCTAATTTTGTAACAGCTGACCTTACTGTTGAACCAGAAATGAGTGAGTAACACATACTTGAGCATAAGAATGTTTTCTGTGCTTTAATTTTAAATTTATAAATTTATTTAATAAATAAATAAATAAATAAATTTGGTTTTTTTACTCGTGTGTACATTGGAAGAAATGACATTGCTTTCTGCTCAGATCTCAGTCTATAAAACTATACATCCACCACAAGACTACTAATTCTGGGTTGGTTGGTTTTTTGGTTTACATCTGTCATTGCATAGATGAGTCTGTTCATATTATCCGTCATCTGACACTGTAATGGATCTGTAATAAGTAGCCATTCTCTGGTTGAACCTCTCACCAAAATGGTGTTGTAAAAGACTACAAAGCAACTCACCCAGATAGCATGGGACAGCCTAGCTACTGAGTTTCCTGAAATTAGATGACCAAGGGAGGGGAACAAGCAGTCCTCCAATATAGAGTGTAGAGTATAGAATCTGACAGCTGCAACCTTCCTCACCAGTATACTCTGTTGTTGGAGGG
The DNA here is from genome assembly GCA_003113815.1 of Sphenodon punctatus. Classification (NCBI taxonomy): domain Eukaryota; kingdom Metazoa; phylum Chordata; class Lepidosauria; order Sphenodontia; family Sphenodontidae; genus Sphenodon; species Sphenodon punctatus. Next base: position 2,753,500 of record QEPC01008893.1, read on the forward strand.
TGGGAACTAATAATAATAATAAGTTTATTAGGCGTAGTCAAAGGCCATTGCCAAACTAATAATAATAATACAAACAAAATACAATAACACGGAGAACATAAAACACAAAAACAGAAGCAAAAAAATTTGTCCTTTTCAACTCCCAAAGAAAATAACAAAAAGGATAAAACTGCCACGATCCCAATACTCATACATTCAAATTAACTTTGATTCCAAGAAAAGGAGCCTCAAATGAAAAGCTAGCATCAAAAATTTGGAGACGGCTTGTTTCACTTCTGAAGAAGTATCACTTAAAGCAATCTCCAACAAACAGTGATCTGTTCTACCTGGTAATTTGTCCAAAAAGGAAGAAAGAAGTTCCTTGCGTAAGTGATCATACAAATGACAGTCAAAAAGAATATGTTGTGTAGACTCCGTGACCAAATTATCATAAGGACAAAGACGATCACCATAGGTTTGGGCACAATAGCGTCCCTCAAGCACTTTTGAGGGTAGAGCATTTAGGTGGGGGCACACAAATAAATGCTTCTCCCTAAATAAATGTGAGAGATGTTGACAAATATTTAGCCATTTCCCCTTGGTCGGGGACCCATGATACATAATTGGTCATGTGTGGGGAAGTTCTTACTCTGGCTAGGTCCACTTGCCTTTGGATGTCTCAGATTCTTAAAAGAATCTTGGCCCTAGCTACCATTATGTTTTTGCTGGCAAGATAAACTTGCGAAAACCCCAACTCTGGCATCTGGTTACCGATAGCCTTCATCCATTGACTCCTATAATTATCTTCCAACATAAATTTGACCAACCCCCTATTGTTGCATCTAATTATCCAAAGCCAGAACTTAAAGGTAAATTCCCAAGCTATTGTTGATCAGCTCCATAATCCTAGCTCTAACCTGATAGCAGCCATGCTACCCTTGGAACCCTCAACAGACCTTGCAGAAAACGTGACTGTAGTACATTCATATTTAAGTCAGCGAGGGGAGCCCAAAGCTCCTCTTCATAAAGGAAGCTTGCATTGGCCTACAGGCAGGTCAATCCTCTTCCTTCTTGTCCCTACAAAGTACCTCAAGATAGCTTGCATAGCACCTTTGAATGCCACAAGGGTTTTCTGATTGTGGGTTTTCCATGTACCAGTTGCATGAAAGTAAATTCCTAGGTACTTAAAAGATTTTAACTGTTGAAAAGTTTGGCTGTCTATCGGCCAATTATAGATCTTATGACTCTTGGAAAAGACAATAATTTTCGATTTATCAAAGTTGATAACCAATTTGTTGTTGGTACAGTAACTAGAAAAGGCCTTTAACTGCCTAAGCAAGCCTATATGTGTTTGGGAAACAAAGCAAGGTCGTCAGTGTACAGAAGACCACCCAGCACTCTGGCGGCCAATTTCGGGGGGGAGGGGAATTGTGATTGAGCCAAAAGAGGGATTGCGTCATTTATATAGAGGTTGAATAACACTGGTGCTAAGACACAAACTTGTCTGACGCCTTGATCCACTCCGATGTTGCCCATAGTATGTCCCTTGTTATCGATTTTGACCATCAGAGAAGAGTCAGCATAAAATCTCTGAATAAGGAAAAGTAACCTCCTGTCTATAGATGTTCTCTCTAGCTTATCCCACAAGCGTGAACTGTTGACCGAGTCAAAGGCGGCCTTAAGATCCTAGAAGGCTACAAAGAATTTCCCATTTACTGCCCTATACTTCTCTATTAAATGGAAGAGTATCAAGCACTGCTCGACAGTAGTTCTTCCCTTCTGAAAGCCAGCCTGTTCTGGGCAGAGTATACTATTTTGGTCCATCCATGATGTTAATCTATTTAATAACAGTTTGGCATATATCTTACTGATGACGCTTAGGAGGCTAATTTGCCTGTAATTCGCTGGATTTGAGCGTGGACCTTTCTTATAGATTGGGATTACTATAGTTTTTCCCCAACCCGCTGGGATTGTCCCTGAGTTATTTATAACCGAGAATAGAGTAGTAAGTACAGGGACCCACCAATCCATGTGTGCTTTTATAAATTCAGTTTGCACCAGGTCTGGGCCCGGGGCTATATTATTTTTAAAGGTCCCTATAATTGTGACTACCTCTAGCTCATTTACATTTGGTCAAGCCAGTAAATTCTCTATTTCGGCAAGTGTAACCGAGGGTTGTCTGGACAGATCAGGACTCAAATACATGGAGCTAAAAAATTCCGCCCAAGAATAGAGCCATTGAGCAATCACCAGAATTTCTTAGCATCTTTAGATTCGCTGGCTTCCAGGAGGGTCAGCCACCTTTTCTATCTACATAAGCGTTTCTTCACTCTAATCAGATCTTTGTACTCCTTTTTCAAAGAGAAGTAATCAGTTGGCAGATCTGACAGGGAACTCGGCCGGTACTCCAATAGGCAGCTTTTACTTTTCCCCAAGCATTTCTACAGTCTTGATCAAACCATACCTGATTTTTGGTTCTGCTGTTCCCGAAGTTAGAGTTAGACTGTGACATACCCTTAATATGTTGGTAAATATGGGAGTTAAAGGGTCTATAGGCATCAAGAACCAGCTGGTCAGCCTCCCTCCCCACTATAGTCTCCTTAATATTGAGGGTGGGAACTATGATATAGCAGGGTTTGAAGTCTGTTCCTCTTATGCGTTGGGGAGCTTTCTGTAACCTCTCTGCTTTCATCTTCCTTTATATCATCCCATGTTGCTCTATTCTATAACAGTTACAAAAGTGACATTGAGGGTATTGCAGAGTTTTTAAGGGAAACTGGTGTATCTGTAACATCTTTAAAAAACAGTTACAGTATCTGTAAGAGGTCCTGAACCCACTTTAAAAACTGTTAATCAGAGCAGTGGTTGCTTTGTAAACAGAAAAAAACAAAAGGGTCATTTGGTGTACTATACATATTTTGCAGGTCCAAGTCATAATGTTTCCAGCGCTGTAGCTGAAGTTTAGACTTAAAAATAAATCGGCCACATGTTGTTTTTCCCCTCGTTTTCAGTTCCTTTCTGCAGGCTGCTTCAAGCAAGTATAGCATCAGTAGAAGTGTGTAGAATAAAAATAATCTTGTGTGTCAATGGCTTTTACCAGGAAAAATAAAACCCTGTTCATTAGAAGTGTTATAGAAATAGCATAGAATTTCAATGCACTTACAGGTAAGCAAAATATTACCTCTTTCCTTTAGCGAGTAGGCATAGTTTTCATGTGGGAAGATACAGCTCCTGAAAAGATCTCATCTAGGATCTTTCTAATAAAAATACAAAAGGTGCCAAGATGAGCCCTTTTGGTTTATGAAAAATTGTTGTTAACTGCTTAATTTTTTTTGTTAGTTTCAGGTTACTTTTTACTTACTTACTTTCAGTTTTATCAAGTACCTTTTAAACAATAGAAAAATATTTTAAACATCTTATTTTTGTGTTTTGATTCTTTTAATTTACTCAATATATTTTACAGTGAAAACTGAAAAGAAGACTGTACAATTCAGTGATGAAGTTCAAGTAGAGACAATTGAACCAGAGCCTGAGCCGGTTTATATTAATGAAGTAAGTACAGTGGAAAATATTATTTTCAATATTCAGTATGTTTAATGTCCAGCGTTTTCAGCCAGTGAGCCAAAACATCCTCCAAAACACCAAAGAACTGAAACCCAGAACAGACAGACAATTTTAAACTTGTTGTTTCTCCCTCTGTCTCCTGTCAGTGATCCGTTGGGTAGCTCTGCGGATGACCGTCAGGAGGCAGAAGAAGAAAGAAGCGTTCTGCGCATGCGTGGAGCTGCCCCGGCCATTTTCTCCAGTCTTCTGCCTTCGGCCGTCGGAGGTGCTTTTCGGACCTGAAAAGACAAACAAAATTTAAAACAGTTAGGATTTGTTAAAAATCAAGAAAAATAAAGGAAAGAAGAGAGCGGGGCATCAGGGGTAGCGATTCTTCCCTCTAAAATCCAGGGAGACGCGCAGGAACGGACCCTCCAGGTTGCCGCTCAAAGCGCCCAGGAACCGGGGAGCAGCTCGACTCTGGGGAGAAGAGGCTTTCGCCTACCTCAGCGGCTTAGTTGCTGCGGAGTCATAGAAAACCGTAAGTCTCCCCCCGCTCGGAGCCCTGACACCGCTTGTGGGGGTCGGACCAAGCCACGCCGGCGTTGAAGCTTCCTTCGTTCCCCCCACTTCCCTGCCTATCCACCGCAAAGCATGGAAGTAGCAGGGGCGGGGAGAGCCCAACAGGCTGCCCCCTCCCAAGAGGGCGACAGTGCGGGGACACCCAGCATGGCGGCAAGGCTGGACAGAATTCTGCTGGCACTGGAGCGCCTGACTGAGGTACACAGAGGGACCCTAGGCAAGTTAACCCCTGTAGCCCACATATGGGGCACTGAAGCACAGCGTTCCCCTCTTCCTAGAAATTCCTCCCCCCAGGGCTCTGGGGCGAGGAACACATCTTTAATCCCAAGGGAGGCAGATCCAACACTAACCTTCTAAGCAGGAAAAGCCCCGCGCAAGACAAAAAATAAGGCACAAAAGCGCCCCCTGCAGGCCTCTACTGCTAGACTCCTGGGATCCCCTCAATCTTCTGAGGTGGAAAGCGGGGATGAGCCACAACCAAAAAGAACACAAGCCCAAGCCACCTCAGAGCTGGCGTCGGACTCAGATATAGAATGGGAGGATATTGAGGATCGGGACTCCCAGGGCCCTTCACAGGAGTCTCAGGACAGGGACAGGCAGTTTCCCTTCCAGCTTAAAGGAGAGTTTATTTCTCAAGTGGCAAAGACCCTCAAACTAGTTGAAAAACCTACTAAGGAAGTGTCTTCTGACTCTCCCCAGGAGGAGGAAGAACGCGAGTATATCCCCTCAGTGCATGGAAAGGATCCAGGTTTTCCTTTAGATAAGGCATTTGAGAAACTAATCCTCCAGGAGTGGAAGCACCCTGAAAAAGGCCAGAGGATGAACAAAACTCAGGCCTCACTGTATTCCCTATCCAGACGAAAGGAGCCCCTACTAAAGAACCCTAAGGTTGATGCAGCCGCAGTCTCGCTGGCCAAACAAACTGTTTTTCCAACAGAGGGGAACTGCTACCCCAAGGATACTACTGATAGGGCGGTGGAGAATGCTCTACGTAGACGGTTAGTGTCTTCCGCCACAGCGGTGAGAATAAATGTGATTTCCTCCTGCGTAGCCAGGGCACTAATGGCTTGGTTACAAGAGGCCCAAGACCCAGGTATCTCAGATAGAAGGGCCCAGGTCTTGTCCACAAGGATTAACTTGGCTTCTGCTTTTCTAGCCGATGCCACAATGGATTCAATGACATGGTCAGCCAGATCTGTAGCAAATTCTATTTCAGCCAGATGCAAGCTTTGGCTCAGATCATGGGAGGGGGACAATACAGCAAAAAACCTCCTCACCGCCGCCCCTTACAAGGGGTTTAAGTTGTTTGGAGTCTGTCTGGAAAAAGTATTGGCTGATGCTAATGACAAGTCCAAACAAAAGAACTTGCAGCAGGTGGGATCTAGGAAAAATCCTTTTCGTGGCCCCAGCTTTAGACCCAGAGGGGGATATGGCTCAGGATATGGTTCCTCGGGAAGGTTTCAGGCCAGTATAGGCAGGATCAGTCTGGGCGATTCTTCTCACGCAGAGGAGGCAGGGCCCACATTTTTAGACAGGAAAAACAGAAGCCCAAGGGGTTAACCCAGAGTACCCAACGCAAGCAGGAGGCATGACTACAAAGGGGACTTAGAAGTGGGAGGCAGACTGCAGAGTTTTTCAAGCGAGTGGGCGCAGTCTGTCTCGGATGCCTGGGTCCTGCAATGCATAAACGCAGGATACAAAGTAGAGTTCAAAAAGACCCCAGCCCATGCTTTCATTATATCTCCAAGATCGGGCAGGTTAGAGAAGCACTTAGCCATGCTCAAAGAGTTGCAAAGGCTCAAAAACATCAGGGCGATAGAGCCAGTCCCCACAGACCAACGGGGATGGGGGTTGTATTCCCTACTTTTCCTGGTGGCAAAGAAATCGGGCTCCTGGCGAGCGGTGCTGGACCTCAAGCAACTGAACAGGACGGTTCGCACCCAGAAATTCAAGATGGAGACTGTTACATCAATATGTCGCACCATCAGGGAAGGGGATTGGTTAGCGTCCCTGGACCTCAGGGACGCTTACCTCCACATTCCCATCTGGGAGCCCCATCGACAGTGGCTCCGCTTCACTTACCAGAAGACCCATTACCAGTTCAGGGCTCTTCCTTTCGGACTGTCTTCAGCCCCGAGGACATTCACCAAGGTACTTGTGCCACTGGTGGCTGGCGAACCTCCGCAAGGAGGGGATTCACCTGTACCCATACCTCGACGACATCCTGATCCGGGCGCAGAGTCACACCAAGCTCCAGAGGGATCTCGACAGAACCATCCAATATTTGACGATCCACGGGTTTTTTGTGAATCGAGAAAAGAGCCATCTAGAACCGACTCACTGGATCGAACACCTTGGGGAATGGATTGATACAATCTCAGGAGCCACCTACATCCCGTTTGAAAGACAGGAGAAAATCCGGCAGAGGGTTCGCATCCTAATGAACCAGAAAAAAGTAAGGCTGAAAAGTCTAGCCCAATTGTTAGGCCTGATGGTGTCCTGCACCAAGCAGGTGCAGTGGGCAAGATTTCACCTTCGCCCCTTACAACGGCTGCTGAGACCTTTTCAGCGAGAGCTCACCAGTGGTCTCAATCCGTGGGTCAGAATCCCGAGAAACCTGCCAAACTCAATGTTTTGGTGGTTAGACCAAGCCATTTTTCAGGCGGGCGTCCCTCTAGAGGACCCAGAAAGGGTGGTCATAACAACGGACGCGAGCCTGAAGGGATGGGGGGCTCACATGGGAACCCTATCAGTCCAGGGAGTATGGACCCAGCAGGAATCGAAACTGAGCATCAATGTACTGGAACTAACAGCAGTCTGGCTAGCTCTCCAACGACTAGCACCCGGCATCGGCAATGCTCATGTTCTGGTGTATACAGACAACACGACGGCGAAAGTGTACGTCAATCACCAGGAAGGCTCCAGGTCTATTAGTCTACAGCAGGAGTCAGTCAGGCTGCTCACCTGGGTGGAGGACAAGCTGAAATCCTTGAAGGCACTCCACATAAAAGGAACACAGAACGTACAAGCGGATTGGCTAAGTCGGCAGTCAATAGTCCCACACGAGTGGCACCTTCACCCAGAAGTCTTCAGGATGCTGTCATCGAGGTTCGGTCACCCGGAGATCAACCTCTGCAACAAAGCAAAACCGGCAAACCTTCCGGTATATGACAAAGATGAGGCACAGCCAGACGGAGGCCGTGGACGCTCTCAATGACAGGTGGCCCCGAGGCTTACTATACGCCTTCCTGCCAACTCCCCTCTTGTCCAGGACTATATCAAAGATCGTCAAACAGAGAGCACACGTGATTCTAATCGCCCCTTGGTGGCCAAGGAGACCGTGGTTCTCGGACCTAGTGGAATTGAGCCAAGAACCTCCAATGACTCTCCCATTATGACCGGACTTACTAACGCAGGGCCCCCTTCTATGCGACTCCATCGCAGTGCTAAAACTAACGCATGGCACTTGAGCGCGCAGCCCTAAGAAAGGGAGGTTATTCAGAAGCTGTCTTAGCTACATTACAACAAGCTAGGAGACCAGCAACTAGAAAATCGTACAGGGCTACCTGGAATGTGTTTGCTCTTTGGGCAGCAGATAGAGAGAGAGACCCATGTCTGTCTCGGGTTTAGACCATTCTTCTATTCCTCCAGGAGGGTTTGGAGAAGGGATTGAGGCCTAATACATTGGCACGCCAGGCAGTGGCCATTTCTTCGGTTCTGCAGTCCTTGTCAAATAGGAGAGTCTTGCCCCATAAACACATCAGGCAGTTTCTAAAGGCAGCTAGAAACATCAGCCCCCCAGTAGTTCACAGGTGTCCATCCTGGAGCCTTAGTCTAGTGTTGGATGCTCTCACTGGTCCCCCTTTCGAGACCCTCAAACATGTCTCCTTGTACATGCTGTCCCTGAAAGTAGTGTTCTTAGTGGCGGTTACTTCCGCTCGACGGGTGTCTGAGTTGGGAGCTCTGTCCATGGAGGAGAATTTTTGTTCTTTTCAAAATCAGTCAGTTACCCTCCAAATGGACGAAGCATTTATCCCCAAAGTTAACTCAGCTTTTCATAGGTCCCAGGACGTTATTCCATCTTTCTGTCCAAAACCAACTCATCCTAGAGAAAAGGTGTGGCACACCTTAGATGTTAAGAGGGCCCTAAAAATTTATTTGAGAAGGACCAGGGGAATCGGATCTACTTTGGCATTGTTCATTAACATCAGGCCGAGTTATGGGGAGAAAAAGTCCCTAATCTCTAAATGGGTTCGGCATTGCATCATAGAAGCATACAAAGCCAAACACAAGGTTCCACCTTTACAGATTTGGGCTCATTCGGTGCGAGGGGCAGCAACCTTCTACGCCTTCAAAGCTAGGGCTTCATACGCGGAGGTGTGCAGGGCGGCTACGTGGTCCTCCCTGCATACTTTTGTAAAACATTACAAATTAGACCAGTTCAGATCCGCCGAGATGGCGTTTGGTAGGAGGGTTCTACAGGCTCCCAGGGCTGTTTGCTCCCACCCTTAAGGTATTTGGGCTCCGGTACATCCCAACGGATCACTGACAGGAGACAGAGGGAGAAACAAAAATTGGTCACCTACCTCGGTGAATTTGTTTCTTCTCTGTCGTACTGTCAGTGATCCGGCCCTCCCTGTCAAACAGCAAGACCAAGATGTGGAGTGTTTCCAGGGGTGTAAAAATATTTTTACAGTTTATATTAAAAAAACAAACAAAAAAACCCAAATATAGAGAGAAGTTTGGTTTTAGTTAGGAAGAAGCACAGTTCGCTGAATTCCCTCAAAACCCACCGTCCCATTGGGCCCCAGTGGAATGATTGGGGGAGCGCACTAATTTTGTGTTAAGTAATTTTAGAAATGGAGACGTTCCTCAGCTTGGATATGGACTGGAAAAAATGGCTGGGGCAGCTCCACGCATGCGCAGAATGCTTCTTTCTTCTTCTGCCTCCTGACGGTCATCCGCAGAGCTACCCAACGGATGACTGACAGTACGACAGAGAAGAAACAAATTCACCAAGGTAGGTGACCAATTTTTGTTTCGCCTCTTCTTTTTACTCTCATCTATCAATTTTTTAATTAATAATTTGAGCCTAAAAGCTTCTGCCTTTGGCCCCTACGGATCAAGTTTGTATTACTCTGCTGTTTCAGAATACCAGCAGAAATTGGGGAGAAAAATAGTGGCTCCCTTTTTCAAGTCTGTAATTTAATCTTCTTATCTCTGAACCATGCCCATCCCCTGCTTTTTACTGTCTCTAATCTGTTGCTTGCAAAGTCACTCTTCTCAGCCCCAAACCCTTTCAGCCTCGAACTTCACCTGACTCCCCCTGCATGCACACTCCTGAGTGCTCACAGGAATACACACTAACTCAAATTTCTTACATTCACTTCAGATTTATTTTCATGCAAGGTAAGTATCTCCTAATGCAATTTTAACCTCCATTGAGTTCTTCTTTGATTGTGTCCTCATGGAACCACAGTAATGGGTTCATTTGCATGCGAGAGCCACTCAGGAATTGTACAAGCAGTATCCTGCAGAGTGGTGCCTGCACACTCAGGTGAGTTCACACCCTATGTCCTGTATAAAATCACGCCACACTGCTCCCCTCCTCAGTTCTTCTCGTACCGCATTGAGAGCATAAGGAATAGAGGCTAGACTATTGCAATGCGCTCTACATGGGGCTGCCCATGATTACAGTTCAGAAGCTGCAGCTAGTGCAGAATGCGGCAGTCTGTCTTCTTACCGGGACGGACCGTAGGGAGCACATAACACCTGTGCTCCGAGCACTGCGCTGGCTTCCTATTGTCTTCCGGACCCAATTCAAGGTGCTGGTATTGACGTTTAAAGTCCTTCATGGTCTAGGCCCCACTTACCTGAACGATCACCTCACCCCCTGGTCGACCCCTTTGGTCGTCTGGGGGTGCCCTCCTGGAAAGGTCCCGCATTACCGATGGGTTCAAACCGACAGGAGGGCATTCTCGGCAACCTCATTGTCACTTTGGAACTCCCTTCCAGTGGAGGCTCGCCTCAGCCCAAATCTTCTCGCCTTCCAACAAAATTGTAAGACTGGCTTTTCCGCCAGGCATTTGGTGGGGGAGATGGGGAGGGTGGGATGGATATGTTGGGGTGAAATTGGGGTCTTTTCTGCACTGTGGGTGCTCTAATGTTTTGTGCATGAGTTTTAATGTTTTATATAAGTTAAGTTAAAGTTTATTAAGGACATTGGCTTTCGCCATAGTCCACAAACATAAAACATAAATATTCATAAGTAAATATACATAAAATATAAACAAAACATAAACCATAATGTACAAAACGATACAGAATTACATTGTTTAACTTCATTTTACCCAGGACCCTAATTCATTACTTGTCATGGCATGTAAATTGAGCCTCTCTATTACTCTGCTCACCCAGGAAATCCTTCATACCTCCATACAAATTCCACTAAGCCTTATGCAAATGTCTCCATTTTTCCTTAAGCCTTTGTCTTTTTGTTCCTGCTAATGCTATATAAGTAGCAACAGCTACAAGGTCAGACTTTTCAGTTAGCTTAATAAAGAACATACACATTTTATCCCCTTCCTGGCTGATCACCCTACTAATCAAATCAGTGAGCCAAGTCTCTCTCAGTTGTTTATAGTATGAACATCGCAGAAGAAAATGCTCCACTGATTCCAGTTCTCCTGACCAGCAGGAGCATAGTCGCAAACTATGTTGAATCTTATTATACCGACCCTCCAATACCGCGGTGCGGATTAGTTGGAATCGCATAAGAGTAAAATTCCTCCTAAGTTTTTGATTGGACAAAACATCTAGGTATTCTTCGAAGGAGAATCGCTCCTTCACCTGACCAAGCCAGGGGGAAACCTTCCACTCCTTTACTTTGGCCAAATCTTCTTGTATGGTAATGTCCCTCAACCTTTGCTGTACCATAGATTTTATTACCACCGTAGGATAACTGCTTAGTTGCACAAGGGAAAACCCCATAGTCTGAAGTAAATATCAAGTATTTCAACCACTGGTACTCGCCATGCCCTGCGTTTTTAATTTTTGTGTGTTTTGTGTGAGTAAAAATATATATATGTTAATTAATTAAATAAAATACGGCGGCGTATTCTTTCACTGTTGCCTCACGAATTAAATTGCCCTTTTTATAAATTTTATTTTCTCTTCTTCTGTCTCAAAGTCATGAAGCGCAGCCCGAGATTAAAAAGATGTGAGGGGTTAATTTGTTTAGCAAAAGAACATAACTCCTTTACCTGTCAGATACTGCTTTGGCCGTATGTTTCAGACTCTGACCTGGCCACTATCATCCATGCTTTCATCACCTCTAAGATTGGACTACTGTAATGCGCTGTATGTGGTACTACCCATCGTGACAGCTCGGAAATTGCAGCTGGTGCAGAATGCGGCGGCCCATTTCCTGGTGGGACTGGGCTGCCGGGAGCATATTACGCCAGTTCTCTGTTCTCTGCACTGGCTGCTGGTAGTTTTCCAGGCCCTATTCAAGGTGTTGGTTTTGCCCTATAAAGCCCTAACGGCCTAGGCCCTACCTATCTGTGGTACCGCCTCACCCCGTAGATAGGCCCCTGCAGTCGTCCAGGGTGCCCTGCTCGAAGTCCCCCAGTTCTTCTGGGGGGCCACACTGGGGAGGGCATTCTTGGTGGCTGCACCATGGCTGTGGAACTCCATTCCGGTGGAGGCCTGGTTGACCCCAGATCTCCCCTCCTTTCAAAGAAGTTGGTAAAACCTGACTGTTCCGTCATGCGTTCGGCAGGGGAAATGGGTGATTGGGTGGGGGGAGTGGGTTAGGGTGGTGGGTGGGGCAGGATATCTTTATCCTCCTTTTATTAGTTGTTTTTAGCTTTATTATTGTTTTATTTTTGTTGTGATTGTAAGCTGCCCCGAGCTGCCTGTGGCAGAAGGGGCAGGGTAGCAAATTTTAAATAAATAAATAAATAGAAGCTAAAGGGAGTGCTCTTGCTAAAACAAGCAAGGAGACTCTGTGCTTTTAATAGTCTAATTAAAAATAAGCCTGAGACTTGCTCCCTTCAAATTCAGTTGGAGACTGAGAAAATTATCATCTGCAAGTGTAGCAACCAAGAGAACTGAAAGGAACTCAAAGGAATCAGGGTAACTCAATACAAGTGTTAATACAAGGTAGCATCTCTAATACCTGTATTGATACGGTATTGAGCGTATTATGTACGCACCACCTATTATTAATTATTATTATTATTATAAACATTTATATAGCGCCGGTCATGTACCTGGCACTGTACAGAACAGAGGAATAGACGTGGTCCCTGCTTGTGGCTTACAATCTAAAAGACAAGGAGGGGAAGACAGGGAGAGGGGACAAGACAAACAACATTCAAGCGGATGCGAAGTTTCAGGTGCGTGTGCTTGGCCTGGTTACAATCAGGTTGGTTGCAGCAGTCTGCAGAGGAGGGCAGACAGTAAGTATACGGGGAACGACTAGCAGGCAATGGGAAAGGCGGCGAGGAAAAAGTGGGTCTGGAGGAGGGATTTGAAGGAGCGGAGGGAGGGGGCAAGGCAGATGTGGGTTGGGAGGGAGTTCCAGGCATGGGGGCCAGCGAGGGAGAAGGGTTGAAGGCGGTTATATGAGCAGGAGAAATGAGGGCGCAGTGATGGCTCCCCCTGCAGGAAGTTTGGGGCAGTGCCCCCCAAAGCACTGCAGGGGCCACCGCTGCGGCAAAACTTTAAAAAAAAAAAAAAAAA
>QEPC01008893.1:2770254-2809967 GCA_003113815.1 Sphenodon punctatus
AAAGCAAGACAAACACAGGAGAACCACTTGTTTCTATATAACAGACTTTACTATATGTAGAGGTTCCCTGTAAATATACTTACCTGTTTTACTACATCATAAACTCTTGTTTTGCATGCAGTATGCATTAAGTTTGATTTTTGATAGAAAATTCCCCCACCGCCTATTTCTAGGCTTGGTACTCTCCCATTTCTGAGAATGTGAGGAGCCACTCAAAGAAGAACAGAAGGTTGCTGCCTTGTAAACAAGGTTCTTCGAGATGACTCCGAACATTCTCACAAATACCCACCCTTCCAGCCTCACATAATTTTCTTCATAATCGCTTAAGGTTGGAAGGAACTGTTGGGTTTAGGCGGGAAGGTACCTTATATAGTGTGGGGGCGCATGAACGTCACGTGGTTTTTAAATTAGTGAGCTTGGTATGTGCCAGTAAGGGAAGCGCAAACCCATTTGTGAGAATGTTCAGAGCCATCTCGAAGAACCTTGTTTACAAGGTAGCAACCTTCTGTTCCCTGCCTGCCGCTCCCCCACCAATCTGCTGCTCTAGGCGGACGCCTAGGTCTGCCTAGTGGCAGGGATGGCCCTGACCTGATTCTTGTTGCACCACTAGTAGTTACAAATGCACATCTGCTTGTAGCAGAGAGGGAGATCAAACAGACATAGGGACAGGTCTTACAAGTATATCCAAGTTCCTTACCCTTGAGAGGGTCAAGAGGGAGCACCATTAATAACACTATTTCTAGAAAGGGTAACAGCGCAATCGCCATCAAACCTAACTCACTTGTCACAACAGCTAAATGCAGTCAGTAAGAGCTCCCAGAACCAAGTGTCACAAGAGAACAAGATCTTAAAGCAAAACCTAATGAAAATCATTATAAACACAATTGGCAAGACTCACTTCAGCACAGGAATGGAGCATTTTGACAAACAGCCCCTTACGGACACTGTTAATAAGATTCTCATGTCCATACTTACCACTGCTCTAGAGAGGGCATTACAAGAGTCAAAAATTTATTCTTCCCATCATTCTGGTTTTCACCTACCCCCAAATTTGTCTTAGATACAACACATATTAAAGAGAGAATCTGGCACAACCCATTACCGTTCCTAGAGATATTAGTTCTCGCACTAGTTCTAGCAAAAAATACCGTAAAGCTTCCTATCTCCTCCGCTTTATTAAGACAAGGAGATTTATACACTGGAATTCAATTATCGCCAATAACACCTACAGAACAGACATGTACAACCATGCAATTAACCTCAAAGGAAACTTTGTGCTGACACTAATTCTCAATTGTCCTCTCTTCCATTCAGTTTAGGATTTTTCTCCGAGGACTCCATGATAACAAAAGTGGAGAATACTGAATGCCTCATACTTAGCGTGCTTCGCACTATAAACACTATCTCCCCTAAATAGTATCTGGGTTAGCAAAACATCCTTGCATACAACACCTCAGATTGCTCCTCACCGTAAGTTTGAAACAATCCAAGACAACCGATAATTTCACAAACACTTCATGGATATTTCAGGATTATTTAAAATGAACAACTTCCTTCATGGAGTTGAAACAACTACTTCCAATACTGCGACAAGTGAAATATCTTCATGCATGATGACTTGGGATCAAACAACAAGACCTGAAGGGTCTAGACCCTCTGACAGTTTACTGATAGAAACTACCTCTGGGAATCCACAAATGCTTTACCTAATCAGAACCAAATCTCTGGCCTCAGACCAGAATTACCAGTCTGTCTGATAAAATAATTCCATATACGCTACAATACTGGTTTGAGAGAATTGGAAAAGTATTCCCAGGTTCAGCCCCAAAGGTTACCTACTCCCCTGTCATGCCATATCCTACAGACAAAGGAGAAAGAAATTCCATGCTTCCTACTGAGGCAGGTGGTCCTTGTTGGGTTTAGCTCCTCAACTTGATTAGAGGCAGGATCAGGTTTTTGACAGCCGAAGACTAGGGGAGGCGCAAACCTGTTTCTGCCTCCAGACAGAGAGCTGCAGGGTAGGGCTTCTCCACACTTGTGTGAAGAGGTAGGTTTATTTTTTTCCTAAGCCCCAGTTCTTTAGTTAGAGTGAGGGGGGGGCTGCCTCTGTGGCCCCCTAGGGGTTTAGGAAACAGCTTGAGGAGTAGGCCCCCTTGTCCCAGAACTCTCTTCCCCCATCCCCCCTTTTTAGGGAGGGCAGCACAGGACTCAAGGCAGGGCACAACAGGTGTTGGTGCCCCCCTCAAATGATATGTATGAAATAGGGCACAGGGCATCTCCCCTCCCCCCCACCCCCATAGGATCTAGATCTAATCCGCCCCCTGCTAAAATGGAGCTATGGAATGAGGGCTCTCTGGCCTCTCCCCTCAGGGCCAGGATCCATCCCTCAGCTCCTCAGTGAAGCGCACCCGGCCCTCGTCACCGCAGCCGGCCCTCAGGGGAACTGGCCACTATCTTGAGAACTCCCTTGAACACTGAGAAGTGAGTACCCCCCTGGGTAGGCGCTCCAACTCTCCAACAGGAGCAGGAGGAAATCTGACTAGCTCCGCTTCAGAAGCGGGCAGGTTGGGGAGAAGGTAGCAAACTTTCCACCAGAATAGAGGTGGGCGCAGCCACCTCCAATTCCAGGATCCAAAGCTGCAGGGGCTGCCACTCTAGGCGCTGGCAATACAGGCGTTCGCTCTCCCCCTCGGGAGTCAGACACAAATGAGCCCACAGGAGGGGAAGTAGGAGGAGGTGATCCTGCTCCAGAGGAGACCAGCTCATGTGCGTAGGCGTAGACCCAAAAGGAGCCCTCCTCCCCGTTCACCTCAGGTGCTGTAGGGAGACCTACTCCCATAGCTTCCACTCCTGGGGGGGAATCAGAAGAGGTCCTGCCCTCAGTCCTACAGTGGCTGGGGCAGCAGGTGGCCAACAGGGGAGTAGAGAGGATTTCCCATCTGTTGGGAAACAGAGCCTCGCTCAATGGGCTCCAGAGCCTCAGTTGTGGAGTCAGAGGAGCCAGAGCTTGTTAGACCTCCCTGTGATGGGGGGATGGATCATGAGATACATGTAAAACACAAGCCATTGATTTGCAGAATCACACACCATGTGTAGTTGACCCAGCTCACATCCCCACCTGAGAGGTAATACGGGAAAACAAAGAACCATCACAAGGTATTTAAGGTAAAGAGAAAAGAAAAGATACTGGTATTCTGCCATCTTCAACTGTGAAGAACCACCAACAGCCAGAAAGGTCTGGGATCAGACAGCATGGAGTAACGAACCTGATTCTTTGAAACTTCCAAGTTTTGTGGCCAGCTTTATCATCACAGCTGAGAATGGACTGACGGATTCTTTGGACTCGGGTTAGGGTAAGAGAATTGTTAGAAAATCCTAGTTCAGTTAGACTACGTTATTGGTTGTTTGTTTGATTTACTGCACTCTGATTATAATCAATCACTGCATGTTTTATTCATGAATTACTCATTAAATTTCTTTTAACAGTCTAGAGTGTAGTGTTCTTAAGTGAACTTCAAACATTGGCCTGACAGTTTGGGGAAATTCTGGGTTTTCAAGCTCAGACAGACCAGATGTAGTGATTTCTGTGCTTGGGAAACTCTAAGATTAAAGTCTCCATCAGTTCTGGAGGAAGCTGATCCAGTGAGTGCTGCAAGTGGGGGAAACGGAGTCACAGACAACCTAGAGTGGGGTAGAGAGATGACAATCCCATGACAATGGTGCCTCGTAGATCAGTCCCCCCAAGCCCATTAGTAATCAGCGCTGGCAAGGCAGAGGAGTCTCAGCAAGGGAAAGCAGCAGAGACAAAAGAGGATGGGGAACTATCTGACAGGGAAGACTAGGACCCTGTTTCAAAAGCGGGGGCTAGAATTTCAGGCCGTTGTTGTTTGAAAAGATTGTGACAAAGGTAGCTTCTAGAATTGACCTGTACCTCCCCCTCCATAAAGGGAGGAGCACCTAGTGAAGGATGCAGGTCTGGTTTCGCCACTTGAATCCCCAGACAATTCCTTATTCCCCCTCCCCTTGCTGTACCTGAAACTGTTACAGGCTAAATGGGCCCAACCAGCCAAAGCAAAGGGCACTCGTGCCCTGGCAAGACACTTTTACTCCCTGCCCAAAAGCTGGTCAGCAACTTTCAACCTCCCCAAGGTTGGATGCAGGGGCATCCGATCTGCCCAAAGCATCTGTTTTGCCAACGGATTGGGAGAGTACTCCAAACGACCCCCTTGATAGGAAAGTAGAGTCCTTCCTGCGCAGGGATCTTGATGCAGTTTCCACAGCGTGCAGAGCAGTGGCAACAGCCTCCACTTTCACCCGAACTATGGTCCTCTGGATCAAAGATTATGAACAGCATCCCTACCTCTAAAGGATAGGCTGAAAAAATTATTGGTGACAGCATCCGCTCTGGACTCGGTGCAGTTCACTGCCTGATTCATGGCTAACAGTATAGCAGATAAACAGGCAATCTGGTTCAGACAATGGAAAATGGATCTCCAAGTGAAAATGTCCCTTAAATCCAGAGGGAGGCAAGCTTTTGGGGGATCCTATGGAAAGGTGATGACAGATGAGAAAAAATGGGGCCTACCGATCAACCTGACCAAGAATGGATCCTAGTCAACAATCCCAACCCAGACCAAATTTTCATCTTCACTCCTCCTTTTACCATGGAGAAGGGAACAATGGAAATAGACAGTGTTGACAGAGGAGGGTGATCAGGACTTTCCACAAAATGCCCTGCAAAACCGGACAAATCTACCCCAGCTGGTTCCTGACTCCAGGACCTCCCCACTCACAATGATATGACTGGGAGGACGTTTATAGGCCTTTCACAGCCATTGACAGAAAACAACTTTAGATCTCTGAGTGGGGGAATCCTTTCTGAGAGGGGGTATTCAGTAGAATTCGAATCATGGCCTCAGGGATACTTCATTCAAGTACAAAAATCCAGAGACCCATTAAAACACCAGAGGATGTTACAGGCCATTGACCACCTGAACCACAGAACCGGTCCTAGGGCCGGAAAAGTTCTCCAGTGTCGACGCAATATTCTTTATGGTCCCGAAGAGTAACGGGGACATCAGAGCCATACTAGATCTAAAGAGGCTCTACGAACATCTGTGCATGAGGAAATTCAGAATGGAGACTCTCGAATCCATCATGCACGTACTTCAGCAGAATTACTATTTAGGCTTCATAAATCTAAAGGAGGCCTATCTGTACGTACCGATCAGGGAAGCTCTCGGAAGTTTTCTGTGGTTTGCCTATGGGGACAACCAGTTCTAATACAGAGCACTCCTGTTCAGCCTCGCTGTGTCATCAAGAATCTTCATGAAGGTTCTGGTTGTCCTCGTAACCTCCCTGCAACAGAGATGGCATCCATGTCTTCCCTTACTTGGATGACCTCCTGGTGAGGACTAGTTTGCAGGTCAGTTGTCAGCTAGCGGTTAGGGAGACACTAACTTGTCTACAGACCGTCGACTTTATAGTCAACTGGGACAAGAGCTCCCTTTAGCCAGCCCAACACCTAGTTCATCTGGGAGTACTCTTTGACATCAGTCGCAAGTTGTTTTGTCAGCAGAGCGAGAGGTCACGCTCAGAGTCTCGATTTTCACAGATACAGAAAGAGGGAGAGGCAAGTATCCTGCGGACACATTCATGAGCTTGGTTTCACATCCGCCTGTTGCAGAACTTCCTACTGCCCTGGCAGACCGATCGCAACTTGACAAGCTCCGATGATGCGTCTTCCCCTGACAATGCTCCATCCATTGGACTGGTGGCTAAAGGAAGATAGTTTCTCACAAGGGCTTCCAATTCAGGAACTACACAAGATCACGGTAACAGCGGAAGCCAGTCTAGTGGGATGGGGAGCTTATTGCCAGGGGAACCTAGATCAGGGCACTTTGACCTGTGCAGAATCAGCGCAGCATATAAATCTGCTGGAACTGAGGGGAATAAGACTGGCGTTGGATTTACTTTGAGTCTGTTGAAAAACAACCATGTTCAGGTGCACACGGAACTGCACACCCGCCCAGGCGACAGGTCCACCAAGCACCATGGAGAAAAGGCGCCAAGATGACCAGAGCAGCGCAGCAGCTGCTCCTGACCCACCCACGTCCTGCACACACCCCGACTAGGAGCCCATAAAGGACACGCACGTGAGATTCAGATTTGCAGTGGATCCAATCTCCTACTTTCCCTGACCATACAACATGGAAGAGATCCACCGCCATGGAGGACAGAGCCAGCAACAACCAGGAAAGCAAGCAGGAGCTCGAGGGGGAGGGGGCTGGTTCATTATATATCAGGAGTGGTGAACCTTTTCGAGGCTAGGGACTGCATTGTTGGTCCTAAATGTGCTGGGAGCCACATGTCAAAATCAATGAAAATCCATTTAAATCAATTAAATATCAACTATAATCAATTTAAATATCAATTTAAATCAATTAAAAACCGAGTACACATACAGACAGTACACGCACACAGTATTCAAAATACACAGAATAATCTCACACACACACTCACAGAATATACATAGAGAGAGCGGTAATATACTCACTCACAAGCAAACAAACAAACTTACATACACACTGTTGCCGTCGCCAATGTTGCTGTTTGAAAATGTCTTTCAGCCACTTCTTGAATCTGGTGTGCTGGAACTACATTTCCCAGAATGCCAGATTCAGGAAATGTCTGGACCTGGTGTGCATAGAGAGACATTTGCAAGTAGTAACAGGCAGCAGCATCACAGGCTGCAGTGCGGGCAATAGGCACTGCAAGGCAGTGTGAGTGGGGCATTAAGGAAGGTGCGGGTGGGCGGAGGGGCCAGTGGTAGTTCCTCTTCCTCTGCCCTCGCCAGGTTGGTGAGGGTGTGGGGAGAGGTAAGCTTGAGTGAGTTTTTGCGGCCCGCAAATGTCCGTGTGGGCTACAGAGAGGCGGGCACGGGCCGCACAACAATGAAGTAGGGTGGCGGGCCGGATGAAATTGTCCCGCAGGCTGGAAGTGGCCCGTGAACCGGAGGTTCCCCACCCCTGTTAAATATATGAATGAACAAATTAGAACTTCCTAATTCCACTAGTAGTACCCACCTTCCTTCAAACAGTACTGCTAATCAGTCACAAATTAGTTTGGCTCCATGAGATACACTAAAAGAAGAAATGAAGGTTATTTACTTCTAACCGTAGTTTTTCTAGATGCTATCTTTGTAGAGCCACCCACCTTCCCCTCTTAATGCATAAATCCTACGGTGCAGTAAGAGGAATCAAAGTGGGGGGTGGGGCGGGCAAAGCAGCATGATTTTATACAGGACAAAGGACGCATGCTCTCTGGAATGCGTAGGTGTCACTCCACATGATACTGCTTGTAAAATTCCCAAATGGCTCTCTGCACACAGAAAAACCCATTGATTTGGCTCCAGGAGGATAGCATCTTGAAGAACTACCATTACAAATAAGCTTCATTTTGTGTTTTCCTAATACCTGCATCATTGGTTGCTGTTCAGCTCCTCCTGGTGGCAGTTCCCTGCAAGCCATCAAAGAGGGACTTTGAGACCGGGAAGGTCTACTAAAAGTCCTGGTTCTCCTTGCTTAAGGGAAGGTGGAGGGGCGGCAGTAACTCCAGAGGTATTACCCTGCTTCAAGTATGCTTTTTAAAATAAGTTGTTAGGGATGACCCTTTCCACCCACCCCACATTCTACTATCTGAGGAAAGGCTGCTAGGGATGATTCGTCTCTACTTCTCTCCCTCCTACCGCCTTCCTCTAGTCTGCTGACCTTTTTCCTTTCCAGAAATACATTCTTTCTTCAAATTCAAATTCCATACAGACATTCTTAAATAAATCAGAAGGGGCACCCTAAATTGCTCCCTGACTCTACTTGGGAATGGGAGAATCCTTTTTTGAAATGCTCGTTTTCTTGGTGGTAGCTGCTCCTGAACAATACACTTTCCTGCTTGTAGCCTTCCCTTTGACCCCCTCAGTCTTATAAAAACTGCATGACTGTAATCCCCTACTCTTCTCCTTGCCCCTATCCTCTTTCTTTCTAAGCAAAGCTATTGAAACACAAATTCAGTTAAAGAAATACATTTTTTCTCCTGAGTACAGACCACCTTAAAAAGTTGCAGATTGGAAACCTAATTGAAATTTAATTCCAACGTTTTATCAAAGTGTTCAGACGCAGCTTCCTCCTTTTGGACTACATGTAAAATCCAGTAATCAAAGTTAATGACACCAACTTTTTGAAGATTTATATTGTATAAATTAGTCTGTTGCCTTTAATGTTGCAAAAAGGTGACACAGTCTTTTAGTGTGCATATAGTTTGAGCTGCATTTGATTAGTATAACTCAAGTCTTTTGTAGATACTATTCAGTTGTCCACCAGATGGTAACATTGGCTGTGAGATTCAGGCAGGATGAGCAATATTCTGGACTTGAGTGCTAGCATAGAGAAGCCACTCTTAAAGCAATTTTGAAGAAGAGCTTGTATAGTAAGAGATTATCCAGTCTAATGAACAACCAATTGGTCATTTCTGTTGCTTTTTCCTTTTAATGCCCTTTAGCTTTGTTTTAAAGTTAAGCTTTTATGTCTATGCAAACTTCATTCAGATAGGTAGCTGTCCTTGGAAATGTGAATTCAAATAGAAACTTTTTCTGGAAATAACTTGTTTGTTAGTGGAGGAAACGTGCCTCCTTAGTGCTGCATGGGGTTGGGATTTTTTTTGGGGAGGGGGTCCGTGCTACTGAGAATTCCAGCTATTTTTGATGGGAAAGTCACAGGAAGACACTGACATTTTATCTGCTCGAATACATACATTTTTAGTATTGGTAGGAACTGTCTGAGAGAGCATAAGTGCATGCTCTGTGAGGGGAAGAATGTAGATTTCTTTTATAAGAATATTTCATTATAATAAAGCTAGGGAAATTAATACTCTGTATTTGATTCCTTGATTACCATATTTTCATTATAGGATAAAATGGACCAACTATTGCAAATGTTACAAAGTGCAGATCCAACTGATGATCAGCCAGACCTCCCAGAGTTGATTCATCTTGAAGGTAAAAAAGATCATCTTGTTGCAAACCTTAAAACTTGGTATATTTGTAGAAAGCAATAAAGGTTAGTGTTGAGTTTGCTTGCAACAAGGTGTTAATAACTATTGGTCATCATCAAGTGTGTTGCCATGAGCTTCCTCCATCAATTATTCAAGAATAAGGCTGTTTTCAGATGGTACAGGAGAGGGGTGGGAATTTTTGCAGTTGCCACCACAGCTCTCTAATGGATTAGAGGATTAGCGCCCATCACAATGCACCAATCCCCGTTTAGCATGTGAGAACACCCGGTGTTGTAAAGGCTACATATGGGGACCCGGTCATGCGTGGGGTGTTCTCGTGTTCTAAAAGGTGATTAGTGTATTCTGACGGGCACTACTAATCCTCGCAGTTAGAGAGCTACGGCAGCAATTGTGAAAGTTCTCACCCCTCTCCTGTAATGTCTGAAAGCAGCCTAAGGAATGCTGCTTGACCATTAAGCTCCTCATTCTGATGAGTAGTACAACTCTTAATATGAAGGTCAATAGTCGGGTTTTTCAGGGGGCCACACGGGAGGGCGTTCTCGGTGACCGTGTCACAGCTGTGGAACTTCCTTCCGGTCGAGGCCCAGCTGGCCCCAGATCTTCCCTGCTTTTGGAGAAGTTGTAAGACCTGGCTGTTCTGCCAGGCGTTTGGGGGGGAATGGGATTTTTTCCTCCTTTTATTGTTGTTTGAATTGGAAGCTGCCACAAGCTGCCTGTGACAGGAGGGACGGGGTAGAAAGTGTTTTTAAATAAAATAAAAATATTGACTGTTGTAACCTACAAAGTCCAGAAGACATTTTTATTTATGATGATGGAAGTTCTGTTTTGACAGTTTAATATTGAAAATTGTTTTGGAAAATAAATATGTAGCTACCTTGCAAAATCAGTTACTTTATGATTTTTTCATTACATGCATACTTGAAAATTCATGTTGATAAATTTTTTTTAAATTTGTTCTTAGCCATGTGCCACCAAATGGGGCCTCTCATTGACGAAAAGCTGGAAGATATTGACAGGTGAGAAAATATATAGATTCAAAAGGGTTTTCTTTTAAGTAAAACAAAACGTTTATATATTTTGATGATATTCATATTTTATATAAATGGGAAATGGACTCGGTTATATGTCCTTTTCATGCGAAGAAGCCAGGGAGATTTCTTTCAGTGGAGTGCTGGTTAGTTTAGTGGAAATTATTATTATTATTATGAGCATTTGTATAGCGCCAGCAATGTACCTGGCACTTTACAAAGAATAAGATAGACGTGGTCCCTGCCCGAGAGCTTACAATCTAAAGACAGGGGAAGGGGAGACTGGAAAGGGGGGAACAGAGTGAAAAACAAGGAATGTGACTTTCCTGAGAATGCGAGAGCTCAAGTACACAAAGTTTACTCCTCCAGATGTCCATCTTCGTTTCCCCCTCCTCACCTTTAAAGGACTTCAGTTAACATTAAATTGTTGTTGATTCCAGGAAACATTCAGAGTTTTCAGAACTCAATGTCAAAGTGATGGAAGCTCTCTCGTTATATACCAAGTTGATGAATGAAGACCCAATGTATTCCATGTACGCAAAACTACAAAACCAACAGTATTATGTGCAGTCATCTGGTGTTCCTGGTTCTCAGGTATATGTCTGGTACTTTTAAAGGTATATATGGGATTTTATTGTTTGTTTATATAGCTCGTTCAGTGTTCAAAATGCTTTACAATCCTTAATTACCTAGACAAAAAACCTTTGGTTTAAGAAGCTTGTTAAGGCAGCATTACAAATTATACTCAAACGTTAACATGCCAGTAAATTGTATGTTAAGGCAACTTTATTAAATATCAGACCAATCTATACATTTTTCTTATTCATTAATAAAAAAATTATGACAACGGAAATTAAGCTGCATATGTGTGGTATGGTGACTGAACAATACTTATATGTGATGAGAAATGTATACAGTTTAATTTCAGTTGTCATATAGTTTTTATTTATTAATGAGAAAAGAAAAATGTATAGATTGGTCTGATATTTAATAAAGTTGCCTTAACATACAATTTACTGGCATGTTAACATTTGAGTATAATTTGTAATGCTGCCTTAACAAGCTTCTTAAACCAAAGGTTTTTTATCTAGGTAATTTGCCCTTCTTTTGAAACCTGATAGTTTTGTTAATGCATAAGCTGGCCCCAGACACAAGAACACTGCAAGTGCACACAGGCGCTCACCCATCCCCCACATGGAGCAACCTGTTTTTTCGCAGGCTTCTCTGTGCAGGGGTGATGGGTGGAGGTGCATGTTACACAGGAGCACACAAGCGACGGCTTTCATATGAGACACCCACCCATGCCGCTGCGTGGGTGTATCTCATGTAAAAGAGGTCACACTCATTCACACACGTGCTCTCACCTCTCTCTCACACACATACACACACACTCATTTTAAATGATCACACCCATTATTCAGACACACTACATGCGCATGCTCTCACCTCACACATTCATACAAATCGATCAGTCACACACACTAGAACAGGGATGTAGCTAGGGTACAATGGGCCCCTGGCCAAGAAGTCAAGATGGGCCCCCCTCTTTGTGTCCTGCTGGCGAGCCTAGGAGTGCCGCCTGGGTCAATGGGCCTGGGGGGAGCTGCTGTCAAACACACAAGACACCCAAAATGCAACCAGCCTATTAAGCACATTATCCATGAAAAGAAACCAATATATATAGTTCAGTTGTGCCCCCATAACCATTTCATCTGCGCCCCTGCCCCATAACCATTTCATCTGCGCCCCTGCCCCCTATATAATCAATTCACTCTGCCCCCCACCAATAACCAGTTCATTTGCACCCCCGGGGCAACATGAATTGATTATATGGGAGGCGCAAATGAACTGGTTATGGGGTGGAGGTTTAAAGACAGTATTCCTGTTAGCAATAACTTCCTTAGAGAAGTTAGAGTTAGAGAAATAGCAGCCATAATAATCTCAGAACCATATTTGCAGACTTCCCAAGATAGAATAAATATTGTTTTACATCCTAAATTCCTACCCAAGATAGTATAAGCAAGACAGTTGTGAGAATGTGACCCTTTTTTATGGGCCTCTCCCACCCACGAACACGCAGATTTCTGCGTGTTCATGGGTGAGGGAGCGCTGCGTGAATGACGCGGTGCCCGCAGTGAGTTGGGGTGCATGCATACGCCTACCTCACACACATCCCCAATCACCCCCCATCTCGTCCCCACGCACAGAGCAACTGGGGAAAACGGCGGATGCGCCGTTGTGCCGATGAGTGGGGATGCATGTGCGGCTATGTGTACATCTCGCCCATGGACCCACCACCTGACGAAGCCGTGTAAGAACAGCCTGTGAGGAGCTGCTCAAAGAAGAACAGAAGGTTGCGGCCTTGTAAACAAGATTCTTTGAGATGGAACCGGACATTCTCACAACACCCATCCTTCCAGCACTGCATGGAATTTTCTTATATTCCTAGAAAGGGTTGGAAGGAACGGTCATTCTGAGGAGGAAAGTGCTTTTTATTTATACTAGAGGAGCTCGAGACCATCACGTGGTCTATTATTTGAATATGGTGAGCATGCACAACCCAGTTGTGAGAATGTTCTCAAGCCATGTCGAAGAACCTTCTTTACAAGGCAACAACTTTCTGATTACTCACATGGGGAGGAGGAGTTTGTAAACTAACAGCTTTATCTCCCAGTCTGATTGGTGTCCCTGTGTCCCGCTGCTGCTGCAGCACTATTAGCAGGCAGAGGCAGGTGAGGAATGGCGACCCCACCACCACCACCTTCAGCCCCCACCCCGCTTCTGGACTCCACTTCATTGTTTGTAGTCTCAGAACACATGTGTTGCTGGAGGAAAGCTAGAATGGTCACCAACAGGAAGTTTTTGCTCTACTGACTCCCACTGAATATCATAGGTGCTGTTCAATGAGAGTTTGCTACTGCCTTAACTATAGGGCCATGACTATGGCCCTATAATCTACTAGTTCAGTTTTGCAACAACTTTGAAGTCGGTCATTATTCCTATTTTATGTAAGGGGAACGGAGACTGAGAGATAGTAAGTAACTTGTCCAAGGCCAGCCAGTGAGTTCTTGGCCAAGACAGAATTTGAATTCTAGTCTCACAGGTCATAGTCCAACATTTTACCACCAGGCTACACTGGCTCTTTGAGCTTACGTGAATAAAATTGATTTTTAAATTATTGATAAAACATGCTTGCATTGGCTACTGTTACAATGTTTTACTGTCTAAGAGTTGTTAGTGCCCCCTTTGGCAATAACAGAACATCCCACACCAGTGGGTGCAAACAGTGGCCTTTCTATTATCTGTGGTACATTTTATACTTGAGAGAATGCAGCCTCTTCCTGTTGTCCTCCGTTACCTTCTAAAAGATTAGCCCCATCAGTGCTTTTTTCCTGGTCTTTAAATGAGCCAACGCTACTTTTTCATCATTTTAACAAATACAAATTAATAACTTGTTAGGTTTTGGTTTTTTTAACTACAGTTATGAAGCTCCATGGACAGAAAGCCATTGAGAGGGGCTTGAAGTGCTTTGTCCTTCCTCTTCTCCCCCTCCTCCCCTTCCAAACCAGTCAGGACACTAGGCTAGCATAAGGGAGAGGTGGTGAAAATACATGTCAAGTTCCCCTTCTCTCTCTCTCTCTCACTGACTGCAACCATCTGTGTCAGACCCCTCTGTGGCCCTAGTAGTGGGTGAACCAGTTCCTCTTCTGTCCTGCTGAATAACATAAATGATAGTCACTTTGTAATTCTTGAAATAAATCCAATAATTTGTGGTTGGACTATGACATTTTTCAGGGAGATATCTTGTCTTCTAAAGACTTGGGACCCAATCCATTGTGTGTCACCTCTGGATCAAACTGACACGACGACATCCAAGTCTGTTGTTTCAGCCCTGCCTTTCACTACCTTTGTACCAGTGACAGGGCTGCACAGCAAATTCAGGTGTGTATGCAGTTGGACTCCAGCAGTAGCACCACACACAGAGTCAGTTTGGCACGTGCATGCGGGCCATGGATTGGGACCTTACCTGTCCTATTGGTTTATAAAATTAAAAATATGCACCCCATTGGCTGAGAATTGACTGAATATTTAAAGCAGACCACCCCATTTTCATATGCAGCACCCTGATGACAAATTATATTGAGAGAATATTTAATTATTATTTGGGGGGCGGGGGGGGTTTAAGATCTGGTAGTAGGGGAGTAATGGTCCACAGACTGCAATTAGAGAATCAGTCTCAAAGGAGCCATTCTCTATTAGGGACTTTATTATTGCCTGTTCAAAGGTTTTTTTAAAAAAATCATCAATAGGTGGAAAACTTTTGAATAGGTGTTTCAGAATTTTCAGTGATTTGTTAAGCCTCCAGTTACGCAGATTTGCTTGAGTGACTTGTCTTTAGGTTTTGAAATTGGCAGTTGAGTACGAAGTAGCAATATATTCCTATGTGCTACGTCTGTGACCATTTTGTGTCCTTTCCTCCCTCTTCCTCTCCCCCCTCCTGCCTGCCTTTTTTTAGGTTTATCCAGGGCAACCACAAAGTAGCACATACCTGGTTGCAGGGAGTGCACAGATGACCCATATTCAAGGCTATAGTCTTCCCTCGGAGCAACTTCCTTCTCTAAACCAAGGCACGGTTCCTCCCCCAGCTAGCTCAGGAATGCCTGGTCAGCCGCCATCATACGCTAAGTAATTTTGAATATTTTTTTCTTTGCAACATAAAATTTAAATTTTATCTTAGTACTAGGATTTTCATGGAGTAATTTGGTTTTTAGGCATAAGCAAGCATGTCAGTGCAAAGACTTCTAAACACATCTCTCACATTGCTAGAAAATGTATGAAGTTGGATTTCAGTTGTCTACTAGGTAAGAGTGAAATACGTTGGGTGCAGCCACACTTTGGGCAGTCTACCATGTGTTGGGCAGCTTTAACCCACTCTGGCCAGCCGTACTAAGTGATGCCATGTATCGTGTGGCCTATGGCCACCAGATGTTCCCGCCCCCACCATGGGGCAGGCAGCTGGCTGCTATGTGCTGTGTCGCTAGAAAAAGGCCAAGGATGCATCACATAGCAGTCTTGCCCAAAATGGGTAGGAACACAAGTCATGTGAGTAACTTTCTTACCAGGATTTGATCTGGCTAACAGAACAATTGGTGCAGCCACACAAACTTTTGACTTGTGTCCAAAGGAAAAGGTGTTCTAGCCTTACTTGGTTTATAATTTTAACTGTACCATTTATATTTTTGAAAGACTGATCTGGGCAACTTACTTTATTCTAAAGGCTAACATTTGATGTAGAGATGAGAAGCCAGAAAACTACTACTCCCCTTCTTTCTAATAAAGTGTTAAGTACACAGTTAAAATACCAAATTTGTGGTAAAGAAGAGTACACCTACCATTATTCACTCATTGTGAGTCCATCCAGTTCAGAATGATTCAGTGGTTGCAAAAAAAATAATGGGCATCAAGTTAATTTGTGTAACCTAAAACAATTTTACTTACATCTGGTCCAGGTAATATAGTTCTGCCTATTCAGGAGTTGACATTATCTTTGGATCTGGATCTAAGCAAGAGTTTTAGTGAGTTACCACCAAGTTTATAGACTGATTTTGCTTGTTTTGCTAAGTCAGTTAATGCTATGCATATACAAGCCCCTCTTATGGAGACTTGACTCCTTTTTTTTGGTAATAAAGATAGGGATAAGACTGAAGAGGAGCTGCCTGCTCCTTACCCCTTTTTAAAATCCAATTTTCTCTTTGATCAAGAGATTAGAAGAAAATAGTATTTCAGCTCTTAATGAATTGACTGTACTTAAGAAAACATGTTGTAAAATGGATTCTCCTATGGAGGCTCCTGATAAAGGCTTTTGAGGAAATAAAAAAGAATCTCATCCAAAAAAATGAAAAGTGTTCAGTTATAGGAACCTCTGCGGTAGTGGATTTTGCTACAATTGATAAATTATTTATCCTGGACTAGCCCTCTAAAACTGTAAAACATTCTTCAGTTAATAACTCTCCTCCAATTAGAGACAACCCAAAGGTTGAGAGAACAGAACAGAATGTAATATTAACAGTGAACAAAGAACAATCTTTTTTAATAACGGAGAACAGTATTTAATATTTAATTTTCAAATTAATCAAGGGGAAAATCGCTTTTCTTTGAAGAAGAGATTAGCTAAATTTCCAGCAAAAACGATTCATATTTCTTCCCAGTTGCTAGATAACTAACAACTGGGAAGGTAACTAGCAACAGTCACTCTTGCTGGACTCACTTCACTCACTTGGCTTCCGTGGCTCCATCCTCGACTGGTTCTCCTCCTACCTCTCTGACCGCTCCTTCAGTGTGCCTCTTGCCAACTCCACCTCCTCCTCCGTTCCTCCTCAGTTGGTGTTTCCCAAGGCTCTGTCCTTAGCCCTCTCCTCTTCTCTATCTATACCCTGTCCCTAGGCAAACTCATTGCCTCCCATGGCTTCCAATATCACCTCTATGCTGATAACGCTCAACTCTATCTCTCTACTCCCTCTCTCTCCATCTATCCAAGCTCGCCTCACCGGCTGTCTCTCTGACTTCTCTACATGGATGTCTCAACGTCAACTCAAACTCAACATGGCTAAAACTGAACTCCTGAACTTCCCCCCTCATCCTGCCTCTCCTTCTTCCCTGTCGATCCTCATCGATGGGGTCACCATCCTTCCCATCCCCCAAGCCTGTAGCATAGGCTTCATCTTTGACTCACCCCTTTCTTTTAAACCGTACATCGACTCTGTTGCCAAATCCTGTCGCTTCTCCCTGCATAACGTTGCTAAGATTCACTCTTTTCTCTCTGTCTCCTCTGACAAAACCCTTGTTCATGCCCTGGTCATCTCTCGCCTCGATTACTATAACCTCCTTCTCACTGGCCTCCCCCCCCCTCTCACCTTTCTCCCCGTATCTCCATCCAAAACTCTGCTGCCAGGGTCATTCACCTTGTCCATCGCTTCGACCACATGCAGCCCCTCCTCTCCGCTCTTCACTGGCTCCCCCTTCCTGAATGAATCCTGCACAACCTCCTAGTCTTCACCTATAAAGCTCTTCACAACCTTGCTCCCCTCTACCTCTCTGAGCAAATTTCCCTCCGTAATACAGTACGTGAACTCAGCTCATCCTCTGTCCCCTCTCTCACCCTCCCGCGCCTCCCCTTCTCCCCTAACCGCCTTCGTCCTTTCTCCCTAGCTGCCCCCCACGCCTGGAACTCCCTCCCTGCCCACATCCGCCTCGCCCCCTCCATATCTTCAAATCCCTCAAGACCCACCTCTTCCACTCTGCCCTCCCCGACTCCTCGCTCCTCTCCCCTAACTACTGCTGATACCCTCCATCCAGTACAATCTGTTACCTAAGGTCTGTGTACTCATATCCTCGCCACATGGACCAACCAGCCATCGTTCTTGATGTAACCAAGCCAAGTGCATGCACCTGGGACCTCGCATCTTCATGAATGTTACTCTCCTTGTCTCTCCCTCTGTTCCCCTTCCTTCGTCTCATCCTACCCCCCCCCCCCCATGTCTATTCAATTAATTTGTAAAGCGCCAGGTACATTGCTTGCGCTATATAAATGCTTGCTAATAACAACCCTCTGGGGCATGGACCCTGTCTGCTTCCATCAGTTGTAAAGTGCCAGGTACATTGCTGGTGCTATGTAAGTATTTTATAATAATAGTATGAAACATTATTTTTGTTGCAAGGTTGCATGGGCTTAATGTTCCTGCTAGTTCATCCCCAATGAGAATAGGATTTAAAAGCTTGTATATACACAATATTTGGTGTTTAGGGCAGCAAATGAGTTTACCCATAGAGGAATACAGTTAGCAAAAGATACGTTTTTTTTCAATGGCATATAAATTAAAATATCTTGGGCCTTTGGTTCACCAACTCGGAATATACATGTGGAGTCAAATGAATGACTAGATATTCAGTCACTCCTTTGCTATACTAAGAGAACTTAAAATGCTCTCATAGAATATTGCTAGATTGAAAACTAAATTAAATGACTTTTCATGGAAATCCTTTAATAATGACTTCAACATTATACGTTTGCAAGAAACATGGTGTAGTGAAAGAATATCTACCCCTGGGTTTACATCCTTTTTAAAAGATGGATGGAGACATAATAATAGGGGTCATTATCTTGAAGAACTAGCTATTTTTCTTGCAGTTAAAAACTTGAAGAATCAGTTCTATAACTAAATTCTGATTATGCAATGACAATTTTAGTTAAATCCATTGGTAAGGCAATTTTAATATTTATTGTCTGTTTCCCTCCTGCAAGGATTAAATCAGATCTTTTAAAACTTGGAAGTCTTTGCATAAACCTGTTGCGTTAATCAGAAATTTCCTGATATTGAGATACTAGTATCTGGAGACTTTAATGCCAGAATTAGTGGCACTGATGTGTACATGAAGACAAGGATGAACTTAATGAAATCTTGGGTATTCCTCAAGCTATTTTATTGGATAAGAAACTAAACATGGCAGGACAATTTCTTTTGAAATTCTTGATAGAAGAGAACTTTAGAATATTGAACAGTTGTACTGGAAATGATATTTCAGGAACTTACACCTTTGCTTCTAGCAAGGGGGCAAGAGTAATAGATTATTTATTGAGCAGGGGGGTCCATGTGCGCCGTGGTCTATGCACGCTGCGTGGGGGGGGGGGCGGATTTAGATGGGCACACACCAACTCCCACACATCCCCATGTATGGAGGCACCTCCATTTTTTCTGGTGCCTCCGTGCGTGGGGATGCGTGTGTGTGGGAGTGTGGACCTCCACCCCCACAGGATTTACATGGGCAGCACCCACGCATGAACACCCAGATTTCATGAACACTATGACCACGGCCATAGTGTGTTCGAGATTCTGTCTTGAGCAGAATGTGATCACTTCCCTGTTTTTTTGTTTGTTTTTTTTACAAAATACCATTGGAGGAGCAAGAAATTCTTTACCCAAAAACCACGCATTTCAATCTACTTCTAGAATTTAATTTAAAAAAAGAGTTCTGTGGAATAGTAATTTTTAAAAAGTTGTTTAACTTTTTTTAGAGCTGATGTGTGGTCATTGATCCCCAAATTCTAACTGAAAACGAAATTGGTATTATAATAAATCTTATGAAGAAATTACTCCTAACTTAAAGGATCTTTGGCTTAAAGAAAATACAGGAATGAAAAAACAGAACAATTGTCATAAAACTTAATTTAATAAAAGAGTGCCTTGCCGTTAAGGAAGCCCTTCTTGAAACACTACAGATTTGATAATATTGACTCCTTTTCCCTTGTTAAATTAATGAAATTGAATTATCAGAACATGCTGGCATTAAAACAGGGAGTATCAGTTAAACCTTTGGGAGCACCTGATGATTGCTGCCCAAAAGAATAATAGACTGATGTTTTTAGCAACTTATAGGTAAATGCAAAAATAAATATAGCACAACACCATATGCTTATACATCAGAAGAGACTGGGATACATTTTTTTGAACAAAGGGTGAAAACAGACATGATGCTAACACCGCTTTAACATTTCTTATGCATGTTGCAAGACTGCATAGGGCACCAATACAGCCCTGCAACATGCATAAGAAATATTAAAGCAGTGTTTAAGTGGAGTTACTATCATATCTGTTTTCACCCATAAATTTAATGGATAATTTACAGAAGGAAAAGATTATATTCAAGAAACATCAGGTATAATTGTGCAAATGGATTCTTTCTTAGTAGATCAATCCCAGTTAAGATCATATATATCTCCCCTATGTAATGGGAAAGTTCCTGGGCCTGATTTACTGCCAGAAATATTCAAGAAATTTGTTGATTGGTGCTGTCCAGTCTTAGGAAAAAAAAAAAATTGTTGCATGACACCTATTTATGATATTAGAAAGAGAATATAATTCTTCCACTCTTTAAAGGTAGTGATAACAGAGATCCAAAAGCTTACAGACCTATTAGTTTATTGCGTATTCCAGCTAAACGTTTGGGAAGACGTTTGCTCTTCCATCTTCAGAACTAGATAGATAATATTTTAGGTGAGGAACAAACAGGCTTTAGGAAGGATTATGCATGCACAGAACATTGTTTTGGTCTGCATTATTTAGCTACTAAGTGTATTAAACAAAAAACTTTTATGTAGCTTTTGTAGACTAGAAAAGAGCCTTTGAATTTGTTGGTATGTCACTGGGTAATTTCAGACATTATGAAAACGCCTTTCACCAGAGTGAACCCCAGTGAATTCCTTGTGGTGGTGGCATTTCCGTGAACGTCTATTTGGTCCCGGCCAGATGTTCACCACAGTGAACCCCCGGCCGGGATCAAGCTCAACCATGGTTCTCGACCTCCGGCTGGCCAGAGGTTGAGAACCGTGGTTAGAGTGGCCATGATCCAGGATGGGCCAAAAGTAACGTGTTACCTTTGGCCTATCCCAGATCGTGGCCTCGACCGCGAGATGGCATCAGGCACAGCGGCCTCATCGGCCGCTGCGCCCACCCATCTCCCCGAGGGCGGGCAGCCAAGGGAGCACAGGGGCGGGGCTATGCAGCCGCACATCGCGCAGCCTCGCTCCCTCCCGATCCCTGTTAGCGATCAGGCCGGCACGTCTGAAGGACGGACGGCCTGATCACGGACCAGAATTCGGGATGGATCCCAGTCCAGGGTTCAGCGTGGCGGGCCTCCAGGCCCATCACGTCTGAAATTACCCACTATTATGGAAACAAATGACAGGCACTTCCATTGATAGTACCTTGTTACATCTCATTATGACATAATAGTCTAATACCGCTTGTAGGATTTGATATGGGATACATGGGGTGCGACCACATGAGCTGGGGTGGGCCCTATCCCCTACGCCCCTGTGGTGGGCAATTGAAGCCACCACACTTTGGACCAACAGGGAGAGCTGGCCACACGATATGCCCCCATGCGACCATCTGCAGCTCCTCCGTGCCCTGTTGTCGGCTGAGGAACCAGCCACATGGGGCTGGATGCCTGGATTCCTGCTGCACTGCAGGATTGAACCCACTAGGCAGCTGTTGGGGGAGAGGGGGAGAAGAGCATGCATGCATTCCTTCCCTGCCTAACAGCTGATCATGGGAAAGGAGAGCCAACCAGGAGCGTGGGCACTCCTCTCCCCCGCCTAACATGTTGGGGAGACTGGGAGGAGCGCATGTGCTCCTCCTCGGGCCCCCTCCCGATCCACCTGCCAAACCGCTTATCAGGGGGTTGGGAGCCCAGAGGAATGCACACGCGCCTCTTGGGTTCCCCTCCCCTGATCAGCTGTTGGGCAGTTGGGAGGAGTGCACTCACTGAGTGTGGGCTGCCTGACTGCAGAAGAAACGCACGCTCGTTCATTAGGCTCTACACACTAAACTTGTGAAGTGGGGGTTGCACGGACCAAACATGGACTCCAACGGGCTATTGTCTTGTCTATTAACACCCTTAGAGATAAGATAGTGAAAGGTCCAGTGTCAGCTCTAGCCAAGAGCTGTGCTTGAGCTGCCCAAGAGCCTCATGCAGCTCCCAAATCCCAGCTTTGCCCACTCCTGATACAGAAGGGGGTGAGTGAGTTTTTTATTCCCACCCCTATGCAGTAGATTTGCTTTCAAAACAAAGGTATGTCTTCAGTTACATTTTTACTCATGACTTAGATTACTTTTACTACAATACCTTAATGATGTGGAAAATGTTACATGCTGATAATGTGTGTATAATAATACTGGTAATAGTACTGGATGTCCAGAGTACTAGATATTGCTAGTCACAGTAGGTATGGTTAGGATTTTACATCTGTTTAACAGAAATGAGGCTTAGAGTATACAGTGTATTGCAGTAGAAAACATACATACACTCCAAAGTGACTTTTCTATAACAAATATGAAACTTGGGGAATGAGGAGCAGCTTCTGGCTTTCCTTTAAATGGACTGTATTTTTCAATGTTTGGCAAATGTGTTTTAAAGTCTAGACAAATGAGTATTATGTATGGTAAATATAGAGAAATAAAAACAGGCAGAAAAAAAAATAACTCGAGTTGGATCTTGACTTCTATTCTTACGTTTCCTTTAATTTCTAGCACTATGGCTGGTTCTGTTCCTGGTAGCACTTACTCCAATCAGGCTTCAGTGTACAGTCCTCCTCCTGCTGCTGTTGATGTTGCTGCTTACCAGAATGCTGGAACCAATATGTCCCAGTTGCCAAACTATAATTTAGCTTCTTCAACCTTGCCTCAAGCAACAAACAACCAACAACCACCGCAGCAACAACCGCCATCATCACAACAACATACTTATTCCCAGAAGGCACTACTATAGGACCTTGAACTTCAGATTCCTAATCTGCCCTAACCTCTGCTAAATGCAGTTGACAATGTTATGAGTTTCTTCCTTTAATATCTTAAACTTTGTTTATCCTCAGCTTAATAGGAATCTATCTTGGTGAACAAGTTCAATGATTCAATTTGCACTGACTTTTTAGAATTTTTTTCAAATTTGCAGAGGAATGAAAATACTTAGGACATTTTAGTTCCTTTAAAAATGCCTAAGCATTGGTACAAGATTATTTATGTCTGGTAAAATTGGCTAGTCTGTGAAAACTTGACTTGCAAACTGTTGTGGCATATATGTTATGTACATATAGTGTGTGATTGCATTAATGGCCATTCCAAATAGTTATGGTGATCATGTGAATATATATTTAACACAGTGTTACAATACTTTACTATTTTATTTTAATTGTGAACAGATTACCATGTTTCATAGTTTGTTTTGTATGAGGATGTGATATCCTTTCACAATGCAGGACAACACTCAGATGTGCATATCGTGATGACACATAAACACTAAAGTCTATCTGTTAATTTTCAAACTTAACTGACTCTAGCAGGTTTCGTTAATTGTGAATTGAACATAAAAGTATCCTGGCTTACAGTAGCCTCCAGATACTATTAGCTGGCACTATCTACCAAAGTAAACTGCCTAACATTGTAAACACTGACGTCACAGCAAATGATAAGTCTGCTTTTGAATAACAGTTCTATTTCAAGACAACTATTTAAAAGCTGCTAAACATATCATGGGACCATGAAATAGATATTAATCTTACATCTTATTATTTAAAATGTATAATTTGCATTGCATTTCCATGATGGCTTTGTGTAAACTAGGATTCTGAACCTTGTTTTGTGTGTATTGGTGGAGATAACACCAAAGACAGAGAAAATAACTTTGGATGGGAATGAATGGAATTTTTAAACTGGAACAAAAACATGAATTACACTACATTATTCAAGTCTCTTGTAATTATTGAGGACCGAAAGAATTGTTTGTCAAATCACTTGACTTCTTCAGGTTTTAACTCTTGTGAACTTATTTATCAAAATACTCCTGTCTTAATTCCAGATCTGTTATTTTTGTTTGTTTGTTTGTTTTTTAACCCATATTTGTCCCAGCCTATGGCTTCCCGAGAATATTTCCTTTCAATTGATCTAATTTTTTGCTTATTTTGTTTAGATCATCTGGATTTCACTACTACATTTAACATGTTGTAGAGTTCCTTCTTAAGAAACACTACACTGGTTTCTTTGCATTTCACTCTGTAGTACATAAAGAAAGAGATTTCCAAAACCATAAGTGGCTTGACTGCCTAGCTTCCAGTGAGATCCAGTGGTAGCTGGTATCTTACTGCCATATAAAATCTCCTGCAGAATTCACTGTCTGTATCTTATGAATGAAGGAAGCATGTTTAGGTGGTTCTAATCAATGCTGTTTGTACTAAAATTAAACACTTCATTTGATTTGTATTTTATTCCTGTTGATGCTCCCTCATCTATTTTGCGCTGCTTCTTTTTTTTCCCAAGCCACACACAGTACTGTTAATAGCTTAATAATCTGTAAACCTAAAACTTTCTATTTCTTGCTACTGTTCAACTTTTGAATTTAATACATGATAATATATCGCTTTTAGTTTTCAGGGTCTCATTTTTGTGTACATTATATGAAATAACTGCTAATATCCCCTACTCCGTCAGTCTGTTTGCATAGTTGTTAATAGTTTTGTCATCATCTGCACGCAGTAATTGATGAGACAGCATGCAATTGGGGCAGTTTGCCTAAGGGGCCAGAAAGCAAAAGTGGGACATAAACGCTCTTTTCCTGTCCCCAAGGGGACAGACCAAGCTACTGAGTGAGGAAAAGAGCTGCACTAATTTGTGGTGGAAATATAAGAAAACCAAATCATTGAGGGATATGTTGGTGAGGGCCAAGCTCCCTAAACCAGTGCCAGTGACTCGTATGGCCTCTACTACGCGTCCACGTGGTCATTTCAAATGTGGAGATTGTACAGTCTGCCCATATGCTCGCTCCATTAAAGAATTTGTTCTTCTCCTTCTGTCCCCTGTCAGTGCTCCGCATGGGTAGCTCTGCAGATGGCCGATAGGAGGCAGAAGAAGAAATTCTTCTTGCGCATGCGCGGAGCTGCCCTCTTCTCAGTCCTAACTTCTGCCTTCGGCCATTGGGAGGTCAGCGCAGCTTCTCCGACAAGATAAGGAAAACGAAAAGAAAAATCAAATTAAAATCAACTATCCGCCCAGGATCACGTCGGGCGAGGGCCGGCGGGGTTTTTTCTCTCCAGCAAGGGACCCCTCGTCGGCCTCCAGGTTGCCGTGCAAAGCGCCCGGGAACCTGAGAGACAGGGCTTCAGAGCGGTTCTCTCCTCCTCGCCTCCCCTTTAGTCCCCCCCCACCAACTCGCCGGAGTTGTTTTATAAAAAAAAAAAAAAAAGAAAGCAAAGGAGGAAAATAAGAATAAGGAAGGGGGTTTGTCTCGTCACCGACAGGCTCTGGCTGCCGCGCAAAGCGCCCGGGAGTCTGGAAACGCCGCAAGGGGCCATTAACAGCGTCTCTGCCAGTTTTCGAGCAAGCCCCAGGCATTAGGTCACTGACGACCGCGCTGCCGCCCGGGA
Source organism: Sphenodon punctatus (assembly GCA_003113815.1). Classification (NCBI taxonomy): domain Eukaryota; kingdom Metazoa; phylum Chordata; class Lepidosauria; order Sphenodontia; family Sphenodontidae; genus Sphenodon; species Sphenodon punctatus. The sequence continues at coordinate 2,795,323 of QEPC01008893.1, forward strand.
GCCAGTACCGATAACCGTGAGTAGGCGATCAGCCAAGACAGGGATCAGAATCCACGGGGTGATTAGCACCCGGCCCGCAGAACGGTCCCAGCCCGCCTTTTTGTGGCAGCCGTTACTCTGCCCCTCCCCCACTCCCCTCTGCATCCCGAGGGGAACATGGAGGGTTTGAACAGCGAGGAGGCTTCTCCTTCCTCAGCCCAGGGGCCTCCCCCAGCAGATATAACCTCGCTTGCCCTATCTATGGAGAGGATCCAGAAGTCTCTGGACAAGCTGTGGGCATTACAGGGCCAGGGTTCCCCCACCTCAGGTCCCCTCAGTAATCAGGGGGCGGGAAAAGCCCCTCGCAAGGCTAGCAAAAAGAGTAAGCGGCCACTAGGGGGCTCCTACAGCAAGGGCCTGAGTTCCCCTTGTCAGTCTCCTGAGGAGAGTGGGGGAGAATCACACTCCAAGCGTGCCAGGGAACATGCCTCATCATTCCTGGGGTCTGACTCCGATCTCGATTCCAATCCAGATTGGGAGGACATTGACCAGCCTGGCCACCTGGAGGTTATGGACCCCAGGGATAAGGAGAGACGCTTTCCCTTGCCATTTAAATCTGATTTTATGACGCAGGTCATTAAAAAGCTCCAGCTTGAGGAAAAGCACACTAAAGAAGCCTCCTCTGACTCGCAAGAGGATGAGGAGAGAGACTACCTTCCCTCTGTGCATGGGAGAGAGATGGGCATGCCCTTGGATAAGGCCTTTGAAAAATTAATTTTGGAGGAGTGGAAGCAGCCTGAGAAGAATAAGCGAATGAATAAAACCCAATCATCGCTTTATTCTCTTTCCCGTAAGAAGGATCCACTCTTAAAGAACCCCAAGGTGGATGCAGCAGCCGTCTCTCTCGCCAAACAAACAGTTTTCCCCACTGAGGGAGACTGTTTTCCCAAGGATGCCACCGACAGGGGGATCGAAGCATCCGTCAGGAGAGGCTTAGAGTACTCAGCCTCCTCCATGAGGGTCAGCTTAGTTTCTTCCTACGTAGCGAGGGCCCTTCTAGCTTGGACTGAGGAGGCTCAGATCCCTACTATTTCTGATTCACGGGCACAGGTACTAGCAGCCCGGATTAACCTAGCCACAGCGTTTCTGGCAGACGCGACTATGGACTCCTTGATTTGGTCCGCGAGGGCTGTGGCTTCCTCAGTTGCGACCAGACGCAAAGTGTGGCTCAGATCGTGGCAGGGAGATGCCACAGCAAAAAATCTATTATCAGCTGCCCCTTACAAGGGGTTCAAGCTGTTTGGCGTCTGCCTTGATGCTGTTCTTGCAGATGCTAATGATAAAAAGAAACAGAAAAACCTTCAGCAGGTTGGGGCCAGGAAAGCCTTTTTTCGTGCCCCCGGGTACAGACCCAGAGGGGGATATGGCTATAGCTCAGGGGTTGGTATGTTCAGGCGACAGGGGCCAAATAGATATGACCAATCAAACCGATTTTACTCCCGCAGAGGAAATAGAGGTCAGGGTCCCAGGCAAGACAAGCAGCGCTCCAGAGGTTTTCCTCAAGCGCAGAGAAAGAATGACGCATGACTGGGCCACAAGTTTAGAGGTGGGGGGAAGGCTACAGTATTTCTCAACCGTCTGGGCTCAGTCCGTCTCGGACGCCTGGGTCTTAAACTGTGTCACCCAAGGGTATGCCATAGAACTAAAGGGCACCCCGAGGCACGGTTTCATACCCTCACCCGTTTCAAAAGACCACCAGAAACACTTGGCAATGCTGGGCGAAATCCAGAGGCTCACCTGCATCAGAGCCATAGAACCGGTTCCCCCAGAACAGAAGGGCCTAGGCCTCTATTCCATCCTCTTCCTCGTCCCCAAGAAGAACGACGGGTGGAGAGCGGTACTGGACTTAAAGTCACTGAACAAGTTTGTGCGTTATCAACGCTTCAAGATGGAGACAGTTTCCACCATCTGTCAAGCCATCAGGAACGGGGACTGGCTTGTCTCCATGGATCTCCGGGACGCATACCTTCATGTTCCGATGTGGCAGTGCCACCGTCAGTGGCTTCGATTCTCATACCAGGGAGCCCACTACCAATTCAGAGCCTTGCCGTTCGGCCTTTCCTCGGCGCCGAGGACCTTTACCAAGATCCTGGTCCCCCTGGTAGCCAATCTCAGAAGGGAGGGGATTCACATCTACCCCTACCTGGACGATTTACTGATACGGGCCCAGTCAAAGGAAAAGATTGTAGCAGACCTCAACAGGGCGATGCTATATCTGGCAGAGCACGGTTTCCTCGTCAACGAGAAAAAGAGTCAGCTAGCGCCGTCACGCAAGATGGAACACCTGGGAGTTCTAATCGATACAGTCTCAGGAGCCGCGTACATTCCCCTGCACAGACAACAGCGCGTCAGGTCATTGATACAACAGCTACACCATCGCCCCAGAGCCAGACTGAAGTTTCTGGCGCAGCTTCTCGGTCTGTTAGTCTCTTGCACCAGACAGGTCCAGTGGGCACGTTTTCATCTTCGGCCCTTGCAACACTTGCTCAGGCCTTTGCAAGCAGAGCTCACGAGAGGTCTCAACCCCTGGGTAAAGATACCAAGCGGTTTCGTACGCTCCATGTCCTGGTGGTTAGGCGTAAACACCTTCAAAGCAGGCACGCCACTGATAGAACCATCCCGCTCAGTGGTGACAACAGACGCCAGCCTGACGGGATGGGGAGCACAGATGGGCACCACGTCAGTGCAGGGACTTTGGTCACCAGCGGATCAAACGCAGAACATCAACGTTCTCGAACTGAGAGCAGTACGTCTGGCACTACAGCAGCTCGAGGACGTGGTAAGCGAGACACACGTATTAATTTATACGGACAACATATCCGCAAAGGCTTATATCAATCACCAGGGCGGATCCAGGGCACCAGCACTCCAGCGCGAGGCAGTGAGGTTGTTTACGTGGGCTCAACGCCACCTGAAATCCTTGAAGGCCTTACACATAAGGGGAACGGAAAACATACAGGCCGACTGGTTGAGCCGCCGGATACTGGACCCCCACGAGTGGCAGCTACATCCGGAGGTATTCAAGTTGTTGATGGAACGTTTCGGGTGCCCGGTGATGGACCTGTTTGCAAACAGAACCAACAGACAGGTACAAAGATTCATGACAAGGGGGTCGGACGCAGCAGCAGAAGCAGGGGACGCCCTCAACCACGAGTGGCCACCGGGTCTTCTGTATGCGTTTCCTCCTTTTCCCCTGATACCCAGGACCATAGCCAAGATTATCAGGGAGCAAGCACTAGTGATTTTAGTGGCTCCGTACTGGCCAAGGAGACCGTGGTTCTCCGACCTGGTGGACCTGAGCTGGGAACAACCAATGCAGCTCCCCTTAAGACCGGACTTACTGATACAAGGTCCCCTTTGGTGCAGCGACGCCCCATCGTTCAATCTGACAGCTTGGCTCTTGAACGGGCATCGTTAAGGGCACAGGGATACTCAGAGGCAGTACTGTCGACTCTTCAACAGGCCAAAAGACCAGCAACCAGGAAGTCGTATTCAGCCACCTGGAAGACGTTCGCAGTTTGGTCTGCTAGTAAGGGTCTGGACCCCGCTCAAGCCACAGTCCAAACTACTCTGCAATTCTTGCAAGACGGATTGGAAAAGGGTCTGAGGCCTAATACCCTGGCTCGTCAAGCATCAGCCATTTCATCTGTTCTGCAATCTATCTCCTGCAGAAGGGTGTTCCCGCATAGACACATTAGGCAGTTTCTCAGGGCTGCCCGTAATATCTCCCCGCCAGTCATCCACAGGTGTCCTTCCTGGAGCCTTTCTTTAGTCTTAGACGCCCTGACTAGAGCTCCGTTTGAACCCCTTCAGCATGTCTCCCTCTACATGTTGACTATTAAGGTAGTGTTCCTGGTGGCAGTAACTTCTGCGCGCAGGATATCGGAGCTGGGGGCATTGTCCATGGATCCTAATTTTTGCATTTTTAAGCCTCAATCAGTAATCCTTAGGATAGATGAGGCGTTCATCCCTAAGGTGAATTCACTTTTTCATAGGGCCCAGGAGCTCATCCTGCCGTCTTTCTGCCCCAAGCCAGTGCATCCCAAGGAAAAGATTTGGCACACCTTGGATGTCAGGAGAGCTCTAAAAATTTATTTGAAACGAACTCAGGGGCTCAGGGCTTCCTCCGCCCTATTCATTAACATCAGACCTTCCTACGCGGGTAGGAAAGCTTCTAAGGCTCTTATTTCAAAATGGGTCAAACAGTGTATTGTTGAAGCCTATAAGGCTAAGAATAAGATTCCCCCCTTACAGATTTGGGCGCACTCTGTTAGAGGTGCGGCGACTTCCTATGCCTTTAAGGCGAGGGCATCCTATGAGGAGATTTGCAGGGCGGCAACTTGGTCCTCCCTGCACACTTTTGTCAAACATTACAAGTTAGATTTGTTTAGGTCCGCTGAGGCGGCGTTTGGCAGGAGGGTCTTGCAGGCAGTTCTGGAGTCTCCCAGGGCTGTTTGCTCCCACCCGTAGTTTTGGGGCTTGGGTACATCCCATGCGGAGCACTGACAGGGGACAGAAGGAGAAACAAAAATTGGTCACCTACCTCGGTGAATTTGTTTCTCTTCTTTTCCACCTGTCAGGGCTCCGACCCTCCCTGTCAAACAGCCTGGTAGATGGGGAGGGGGTACTTGGGAGACCCTTTCCGCTAGTTTTCAAGTTCAGTGTTAGAGTCTTTAGTTAACTAGCGTTCATCAGTTCTTAAATTAGCCTGGTTTACAAACAGCACCCAATGATTCCCGGACCTGGGAGGGTGCGAACTCTAATGTATTCATGAGATTTTACAGCAAGTGGAGACGTTCCTCAGCTTGGTTACGGACTGAGGAGAGGGCAGCTCCGCGCATGCACAAGAAGAATTTCTTCTTCTGCCTCCTATCGGCCATCCGCAGAGCTACCCATGCGGAGCCCTGACAGGTGGAAAAGAAGAGAAACAAATTCACCGAGGTAGGTGACCAATTTTTGTATCCCAGCACTGGGGCCAAACATGCACTTGATCATTTTTCCACTTGCAAAACCAAGTCTGTTGTTTGTTATTGTGTGCCCTTGTGGTCTGGGATATGTGGGTTACACATCATGACAGGTCAGGATCAGAATTCAAGAACCTGTGGAAACATCAGAAGAAAAGTCTTGAAAGAACTACTAGTTTCCCATTTTTTGGACCTTGAGCACAGAGCTGAGGACCTGAGGTTTCTGTGTATAGAGACAGTACCAGGTGAAGCCCAGAATCATATACTCTTAAAAAGAAGGGAGGTCTCTTGGATTTTCAGGCTAGGGACTCTATATCCACGCGGTCTTAATGACAGCAATAACTGGTCAGTTTACCTTTAAGCTCATTCATCACGGTGTTTGGCATAAGGCACTTTTACCCCTTGATTGGGTCTGCAGCATTGCCTGCATTGTGTTTGCATGATTCTTTAGCATAATTCATTCTGGGAGTATGGTCACAACTGTGGCAGATCTGCAACATGCCTTGTAGATCAGCACAGGAAGAGGTTTCCTTTCTCCTTCCTGCATAAGATAAGGTAGACTCACCCCATATAGCAACTGCACTTGCAGGCTGTGGCGAGTCAGGAAGATTTGTGGCTTCACCATCTGGACCTGGTTTTTAAGTGCATGGAAGTTATATAGCATTGGCAGTCCACTTTTGTCTGGTGGTGAGTTGTCAACGAATTTTCTTACATTTCTGAGGGGGATTTCCCTGTTGATTTAAGATTTGTTGATTTGTATCTTGCTGTTATATGCTATAGACAATTTTCCTAAGATAATTCCTTTCTCTCTCTACCATTTGTGCCCTGAACATATTCAGATCCCTTAAGCTGCCTGAGAATTTCTCTATGGAATAAGGGGTGGAGCGCTAGCAACAGCAAGCAGCTCAAGTCAGTAAAACCAGGTACTATTGTGGGTACAACTGCCAGTCATTACTCCTAATTGAGGTATGAGTTTGTTGGAGCCTATGTGGAAGTATTCCAGCAGAGTGTTCCTTGTGCTTTGATTTCACAGGCAGCAACTGACTACTGGAGCGGTCAGCTATTTTCCCTTTTCAAGGGGAAGCTTCCAGGTCCAGTCCACACTATGTACATGAGATAAGGGAAGATTGCCTGTGCTTTTGCATATGCATCCATACCTTTTGGATAAGAATTTGATCCATCAGAGTGTTCACTGAGGAAGGGGCAGGATCCCCAAAACTCATCTGAACTGTACATCAATGAACTGAACACTATATGAACTGAATGCAAATGTTGATCACATTTATGCTTGGATTATCATGTTCTGAACACAATATGGACTGAATATGCTTATCACACATGGACTGCTTATGTTTATCACATTTATGTTTGTATCTTCAGCCACATTGGTATTTCTCTTCTGCAGTCTGTGACTTCCAGAGGTATCTTGCTTTGTAGTGGCCAGCATTTGTATTATTGCCCTTGAGTTTTATGTATGTTCCCTTTTCATATACATGCATTTACATTCATTATACTTTTTACATGTTGTTTCTGTACTGTGTATATTCTGACCAGCCATTCCTTCCGGGTTGGCCAAAGCAGTAAACTTCCATCCACCACAAATTAGTGCAGCTCTTTTCCTCCCTGAGCAATTTGACCAAGGCCTTGTTGTGGAGGGATCAGCAAAGAAGGACTCACCTTTCCAAAGTAGGACCAGAAATAAAGGCCCAGAGGGGAATCTCATCCTATCTTGTCCAAGACATCCAAAGATATGCAGGTGGCATTGTTGATACCTTTCATGTGAATGATCTCATCCATGTAGTTTACATGTATTTTAAGTAAGGGGTTGCAACCCTTACCTTTCAGGTGTTGCCCACCAGCTCACTGTGTATCAATAATAATTGTGGGACTTAAATGGAACATTAACCCAGGGGTTGTAATGTTTTCCTTTGGTAGCTTACTTGTCAATATATTTTAATGGTTTCTTTAATAAGGGTGTGTAATTTTAGGATCATCAACTTTGGAGATGTTTGTCAAAAGTACAGAAGTTACTTGGATGGAAAGAAGAGTTTTTCTAATTAAACCCACACCTGCCATTAAATTGTTTCCTTAATGGCTATCCTATATGCAAACTTGTATTGAAACCACTAACTTGGTATTATTACATGTACTTTTTCAGTGCAAGTTCGTCCATGATAATACTTTCATTTCAAAATATGTGCTTCGTACATGCTTAACTGAAATAACAAAAGTTTGAATTAAAATCTTATTAGTTATGCAGATTTTTGTGTGGACAAACTCTTAAGGCCATGATTCAAGAAGATACTCAAGGTTGGGCTTTTGGACCTACATGCATGTTTAAGAAACCATTTGCTTCAAAACCTATGAGGACATAAATTGTTTCACCTCTGAAGGATCAGTTGAATTCCTTCCTTTACTTAAGAGAACACAATTTAATTTTTAAACACTTTGGGTGCAGTCTAGCTTCCAGGGAACTCAATGAAGTCAAGTTTTCCCCTTGACTATCCTGGGAGCTGGATTGTGCCCTTTATTTGTTTGTTTAAAAGTTGTATCCCGGTTTGTTTGTTACCAGTTTGCTTGCAAAGAATCTTGGCATTCTGGCAGTTTATAAATTCATCCATGTCTTCAACGTTTGTTTGAAATTGCTTATTACTCTAGTACAGGGATGGGGAACCTCATGCCCTGGGGCCAAATGAGGCCCGTGGCTAGTTTTTATGTGGCCCCTTTCCAGTGTCTAGATCTGGCCTCTGTCCGCAATTCCTTCCCTAAGCAATGAAAAACTGAGCTCAGAGTAAGGGAGCAGAGATAACGACATGTGCATAAGGATAAGGGATAGATGGACAGCACAATTCCATGATCTGGACCCTCTTTTTCCTGAATGCACCTCTTAAGTATCCACAGAAATCTGCCCAACCACCCACCAAAACCCCCATTCCCTATCCCTGCTCACCAAATGTCTTAACAAAAAGAAAGGTCTTACACCACCTCAGGAAGATGCCCAGGCTTGGACTTAGATGAACCTCTGGGGGAAGGGGAGGTACATAACATTGGGGTAGCAACAGAGAACATCCCCCTGCGAGCCCTCACCGTACAAATAAGACTAACAGATGGTAACAGCAGGGAGGAGCTCCCGGCCGATCGCAGGGGCCGCAATGGGGCATGGAAGGACAGGCAGTCTCTCAGATATGGGGGGCCCAAACTGTTTAGGGCTCTAAGGGTCAAAACCAGCACCTTGAATTGTGCCCAGTACAGACTTTGGAGCACTGGTGTAAAGTGTTCCCAATGACTTGCCCCCAAGAGGAGGTGAGCTGCTGCATTCTGCACCAGCTGCAGCTTCTGAACAGTCATCAAGGGCAGCCCTATATAGAGCACATTGCAGTAGTCTAGCCTCAAGGTGATGAAAGCATGGATGATAGTAGCCAGATCCAAATCAGAAAAAAAAAAAGACAGCAGCCTCCTCGCCAGATGGAGTTAGTGAAAAGCGCTCCTGGCTACTGCCACAACCTGATGATCTAGGCCCATCAAGGGATCCAGAAGCACTCCAGACTGCAAACTTGACTGACCAGAGGGGGCCAAGCACCATCAATAACAGGAGTACCAATCTCCTCCAGGTCACAAGACTGGTCAACTCCTCGGTCCTGTCTGGATTCAGCTTCAATCAGGTCATCCTCCTCCAGTCCCCGAGAGCAGCCAGGCATCAGGTTGTAGCCAGGTAAGCACCAAGACTGCAGAGCCTAGGTTGGATGAAAAAAAGAGGTAGAGCTGAGTGTCATCCGCATACTGATGGTACTTCATAACATTGCTAACATTCGCCCTTTTCTCTCTGTCTCGTCTGCCAAAACTCTTGTTCATGCTCTGGTCATCTCTCGCCTCGATTACTGTAACCTTGGGCCCCCTATGTCTGGAACTCCCTCCCTGTCCACATCCGTGTTGCCCCCTCCCTTCATACCTTCAAGTCTCTCCTTAAAACTCCCCTCTTTCGCTCTGCTCTGTCTGACTCTTTATCCTGCTGAGCCACTATTCCTATACCTACGATCGGTTTACCCTTATCCTTGCAACATGGACCTGCCTGCTGTCATTCTCATCGTAACCAAGCCAAGTACGTGCACTTGAGACCTCGCATCTTCATGAATGTTAGACCCCTTGTCTCTCCCTCTGTTCCCCTTCCTAAGTCTCTCCCCCAGCTCCTGTCTCTCAGATTGTAAGCCCTAGGGGCAGGGACCGTGTCTATTTTATTACTTTGTAAAGTGCCAGGTACACTGCTGGCGCTATATAAATGTTTGTTAATAATAATAATAATAACTTCACCCCCAAACCTCCAAATGACTTCACCCAGTAGCTTAAAATACACATTGAACAAGAGGGGGGACAGACTGGAACCCTGCGGGACGCCACAGAAGAGATCCTGAGAAGATGACGAGCAATTGCCCATCACCACTTTCTGGGACCTCTCCGACAGAAAGGAGCAGAACCACTTGAGTGGTTCTGGGCACCCCTGCCAGGTTCCACAGTCCTGTCACCAACACCTCATGGTCAAATGTATCAAAGGCTATCTAAAGATCTAACCGGATTACCGATAGAATTCCCCTTGTCAATCTCCAGGCACCGATCATCAACCAAGGCCACAAGTGCAGTCTTTGTACCGTACCCAGGACAGAAGCCTGACTGAAACGGGTCTAGGAATCCAACAGCATTAAGATGAGCCTGGAACTGTAAGGCAACACACCTATTCAATAACTTTCCCTAGAAAGGGAAGGTCAGAGACAGGCAGATAGCTGGCCAGGGAGTCAGTGTCCAAAGATGGCTTCTTAAGCAGGGGTGCAGTTTTAAGAAAGTCCAACACCCTATCCTCCCAAAGGGAGATGTTGACAACCCCAGCCAGCAATGGCCCCAGTGCCTCCCGGCTGGCTTTCACTAGCCAGGGCAGACAAGGATCTAGTTCACAACTGCTTGCCCTTGCTGCCACAGCCATCTCCCCTGCATCAGTGGGTGAAACTGATCCAAACAAACCGGACAAGTCTAAGCTTCCATAACCTCAAACTCTGACTGCAGGTAAAATGGCAGGAGTCAAGTTGTGAATATGAGTGATTTTTGTCTGCAAAGTAGTTAATAAAAATGTCACAGTGGGCATTAGATGACTGCATTTCTGGGTGGAAGCAGGCTGGATTAACCAGGCCCATCACCACCTGGAACAGCTCTGCTGGACAAGACTTTGCAGACACTATGATAGTGGAAAGGAAAGCTTTCACAACCACAGCATAGTCCTTTAAAAACTATGCTGCAATCGGTCGGTTTCAGCACGCATTGAGCACCACCTGCGCTCTAACAGTCTACCCTTCTGCTTCTGCCACCTCAGGTCCTCCGTATACCAGGGGGACCTGTGCTGCCACAGTGGTGGGGTAGACATCTGGGTGCAACGGTGTCAATGACCATGGTCAAGATGCCATTATATAAAAGTGACAAGATCGACAGAGTAGCCATCAAGGTCCGTAGCTAAATCCCCCAGAGAGTTATGGAAACCAATTGGATCCGTAGGTCTCTGAGGGTAGACTATCCCAATGGGTCCACCACCCCGACGAGAGCGTAAAAGGATGGGGATTGTGCCTCCAGAAGATAATGATCTGACCATGACAATGTCGTAACCACACCCCAGATAATCTGCAACAGCCTGGAAAAGGGTTCCGAACATCAAATCTCATATGTCAGGTCAGATACGATCTGGGATAGGCCCACGGTTGTCATGGTGGCCACGAACCCCTCAAAGGTTGGACTCCGCATGCATGTTGAAATCCCCCAAGAAAGACAATGCGTCTGAGGGATTCTAACACCATATCTGAGTTCAGCTCAGCTAGAGCAGTCAGGGAGTCAGCTGTGCAGCGTGGTGGTCAGTACACCAGCAGAATTCCTAATCTATCCCCAGCCAAATCCAACACAAGGTGGACACACCCCATAAGAACATAAGTGCCATACTGGGTCAGACCAATGGTCCATCTAGCCCAGCATCCTGTCTCCGACAGTGGCCAATCACAGTGGTTTGGGAGAAGCACCCAACAGGTCACAATGGGGGATCCATTCCCTGTTGTTTTCCCCCAGCTCCCCTCATGTTCCCCAATCCTGTCTGGCTAATAGCTGCTAATGTACCTATTTTCCAGAAACTTGTCCAAATCTCTCTTAAACTCTGCTATAGTCCTGGCCCTTACCACAGCCTCAGATTCCACAACCCAATTATACGCTGAGTGAAAAAATATTTGTTTTAAACTTGCTACCCATGAGTTTCATGGAGTGTCCCCTAGTTCTAGTACTAGCTGAGAGGGTAAATAACTGCTCTTTGTTTATTAGTTCCATACCACTCATGATTTTATAGACCTCTATCATATCTCCTCTCAGTCGTCTCTTCTCCCAGCTGAAGAGCCCCAACCTACCAAGCCTCTCCTCATACGGGAACCCTTCCGTGCCCTTGATCATTTTTGTTGCCCTTCTCTGTACCTTTTCTAGTTCAGCTATGTCTTTTTTGAGATGGAGCTCACCGCTCACAATATTCGAGGTGCGGTCACACTATTGATTTGTATAGAGGCATTATGACCTCAGTTTTATTCTCTATCCCCTTCCGAATAATTCCGAACTTTCTGCTTGCTTTTTTGACTGCTGCTGCATGCTGCACTGTGGATTTTATTGTATTGTCCACAACCACCCCCAGATCCTTTTACTGAGTGGTAACGCCTAGCTTAGTACCCAGCATTGTGTACGTATAGCTTGGATTGTTTTATTTTTCCCTACGTGCATCACTTTGCATGTGTCCACATTAAATCTCATTTGCCATTTAGATGCCCCATATTGGACGAGTCAGGCACTAGATACCTTCCAAGGTCAAGGTGACTTTACAGATCAAAGCCACTTCCCCCCACCCCCCAGCCTCCAATCCTAGACTGATGCTGCACCAAATACCTGGCTAATAACATGCTTCATCCAGCCAGGTCTCTGTAATGCAGATGAGGTCAGCAGCCTTATCCTGAATAAGATCATGGATTGTTGATGTATTATTAGCTACCGACTTTGCATTAAGCAGCATCAGTGTCAGATCAGAGGCCCTACTGGCCTTAACCCCCAAATATCCCGAAACAGGGAGAGCAGGACACAAGGACAGAGTATCTTTCCCAAAAGTCTCGATTGTCTAACTTTCCTCCACACCATACCTCCCCATGCCCGACATGACCCCAATAGCTGCCTCCCTCCCAACCACCACACAGGAACTCAATGGGAAATCAGTTCCCACTGACTGAAATAGAAAGGGAAACTGGACCAAAGAACCAAAACGGGTTCAGAACAGAAAAAATCCCTGTTTTAACCCCCTACTATCCCCATCCCCTGGGACAGGGTCCAACCTCCTCCACCTCCATTCCCCAGGGCCCGCTACTGGCCTCAAAAGGTGTGGGTGGGAATCCATGCCCATAACACCCCCACCTCCTGGTGCCTGTCTACCCTAACCCCCGGAGCCAATTGGGTGGGGACATCCACAGAAATGCTTCCCTTTTCCAAAATGGTGCTGATGTTACTGGTGCCATTTTGGACAAGAGATGGACATGCACTAAATGGCCCCTGGGAAGAAGGCCTGCTGGCACTGTTAAGTTAAAACCAAAACTGAAATTCCCACCCCTAATATATAGCTTCAGCCCTAATTTCTCATTTGACAATTTTAATGCCATCAAGTGAGACTATCCAGCAGTTTAGATTCACTCATAAGTGTGTATATTATACATTTACTACTGCAATGTAAAATCCCAATGTTAGACTATTATAATTTTAGTCATTTTTAGCCATTTCACAAAAGGCTAGGAATCCTGATACCTGACTTCAGAAAAGTGTATTTTAGTGGCTGTAGCCACCGGAAAATGCCTGCCATTCGTTTCTGTATGTAGGTACAAAGTTAGCAATGAGAATTATTGCAAAGCGTCCAATGACAATTGTATTGTTTTTGGACAAGCAACTTAAATAGGGGGAAATGAGGCTGATACTTTGGTGCAGGCTACTACCTGTGTTTACTACTGCTTAACTTCAGGTTTTGACACAATGTAGGCATTGCCTGTTAATTTAACCAGTCAGCCCACATGTACTACACTAGTAAAATAATTAAGTCCAGTTCAAGTAGGAAACTCTTATTAGAAGATAATGCAGTAAGGCCACGGAGCACATAATGGAAGTCTTGGAGTACACCTGCTGACCACTGTTTGGTTCCTTTGCTGATATCACAATCTTGTGAGTATTGAAATGAAAATTCAGTTTGAAATAATTGTCCTTGTAATTGAGATCTGCATTGTCTGTTTACCTGACCTCACAATGAAAATAGAATGCCATTGGTCCTTCAACTTCATCTGAGTAACAGAAACATAGGTTTTGGCTGGAGAGCTGTTAATACCTCTTTATCCAATGGGCAGAAAAATATTTAACTGTTCATTAAAGCCTTTTAAAGGATTTTTTGTGTAGATCTACTGTGTAAGGGTTTTAATCTCTCTCCCAGAGATTTACAAAAAAGTATCTCCCACTCTTATCAGAACAAGTGTGGTTATCAGATGGACTACTGGACATGAATGTAGTGGTGTGTCCAGGAAAAAAGTGACATCAATCTTATTGTATCTGTTTTAAAATAGATACAATAAAAGGATGGAGGAGTAAAAGAAACAGCACAATCTCTAGTTTGAACCTTTATTTATTTATTTTTTAAATCTTGCTTTTTTCCCCACTTCATACTCAGTAGAATGAGCAAGTTTCACAGCTACAGGAGTCGGCACTTCCTCAATTGTCACTTTTGAAAGTACCGAAATTTGAGCTTCTCTTCCAAATATACCAAAAAAGTTCTAGATCACAGGCCTGCAGGTGTTTTCTCCTTTTGTATTATGTCTTTGAGGGAACTCCAGCAACTGGATTACGATTCTGTGTAGCTCCAAGTCCAAAGTTGAAGTATGTATTGCTGCCAAAAAAGATAGCAAGCGGTCTCTCATGGATGTACTTCTAAAAGGCTGCATTTTTTCTCTTTATTAAAGAGCTGCCACAGTCTGTCTTGTTTTTAGTAACGTATACACAGTATCAAAATACTTATTTTTGAAGTTCAGCATGTGTATTTATTTGGACATACTGCCCTATTACGTAAGAGGTTTTTTTTTATTTGGTAAATGTTGGGGAAACTATTTATTTTTAGGAGCGCCGCAATTCTTGATGTAACGGTTTAGTCACAACTGGGTTAAGTCTCTGCAGGATCATGGCAAAAACAGTCACATTCTACTTCTGTCCTTTGTTACACTCCTGGGGTCCCATCACCATATTATGGTTCTATATACAATGTTCATACACCATATCACTTAGCCAGAAATATGGTTCTCCTATCTTACCATACATAGGATTCAAACGAGAAGGTGTAGGGCTTCTCCACTGTATCCCTCCTTGGCCGGGCCCAGCCCCCTACACAGTATTTCCTTGGAGCTGCTCTCAGACTTAGACTTTGCTGGCCAGACAAGGAAGGGGCTGAACATGTGGGTGGGGGTGGGGGAGTGAAGATATTGACAGACAGAGGAGTGGGGTGGGGTCCTGTGTGTATTGTGTGGGGAATTTTGACATTGGAGGGGTGCAATTTTGGGGGTTTGGGTGTGG
>QEPC01008893.1:2812802-2827222 GCA_003113815.1 Sphenodon punctatus
GGGGGGGTGATTTTAATCCCCCGCCCATGTATTTATTTATTACTGTCTTTTAGCCCTGTTTTATTGATGTGTTTTATATTTATATTTTAATTGTTTTAAATTGTTTTTACTAGTGTTGTCAGCCGCCCCGAGCTGCATTGCAGGAGGGGGCGGGATAAAAATCTATAAAATAAAATAAAATAAATAAATGGTAAAGCAAAGGGCACAGCTCCTAGTTCCCCCCCCCCCCCAACACATGGTAAAGCAAAGGGCACAGCTCCTAGTTCCCCCCCAACACATGGTAAAGCAAAGGGCACAGCTCCTAACCCCCCAACACATGGTAAAGCAAAGGCAGAACGTGCAGCATGAAGCCCCCCCAGCATGAAAAGGCAGAGCGCAGTGCAGCAGGCAAACTTTCCTGAGTCCCCGGCTGGAGAGGAGAAGGAGGCGGCGGCGGTAGCAGCAAACAGCAGGAAGAAAATGGCTGAAGGAAACTTTTTCTCAAGAGGCCATGCAAGCCACTGATTGGCTTGTGGCCTCAGCAAAGCACGCCCCTGATTGGCTCACCGGTGAGCCAATCAGGGGCTTACTACCAGTGAGCCAATCAGGGGCTTGCTTTATTGTTCACTGCCAGTGAGTCAGAGCAAGCCCCTGATTCACAGGCAGGGAAAGGGAAATCCATGGGGATTTCCCTGGTTTCTGTGCTAATTCTGCCTAAGGCAGGATTCTGCGCAAAAACCGCGAATCGCGGCAGCGCATTTTTCACGGGGCCCTGCCCATGGGGAGGTGTGTTCCATCAGTGAGGAGGGAGCGGTGCCTTGTGCCCATTCCCCTCTTGGCCCCCCATGCAGGTAGGTTGTGGGTCGAGGCCCAGGAGACCCCAGGTCTTGGTCTGGTGCTGCTGAACATGAGGCCGGTTGTCAATAAGTCATCTACCATCCGGGAGTTAATTCCGGAGTGGGACGCCAACCTCGTGTGTATTACAGAGACCTGACTGGACAATGAATCAGGCCCTATCTTGTCCGATCTTGTTCCAGCTGGGTTCTCTGTGCAGCATCAGCCTCGGCTGGAGGGACGGGGGGGGCGGTGTAGCCATTGTTATCAAGGATGCACTGTCTTTTAGGAGATATCCGGTGCAGGCTCCACCAGGTGTTGAGTGTCTCCATCTTGTGTTGGATTTCACCGGGGATAGATTAGGGGTGCTGCTGGTGTACCGTGCACCCAACTGCCCGGCGGCATCCCTACATGCTCTTGCTGATTTGGTGTCAGATGTGATCCTCCGGACCCCTAGATTGGTGGTCCTGGGGGACTTTAATATCCACACTGACACCGATCTTGGAGGAGCGAGGCATGAGTTCATGGCCTCCATGACAACCATGGGCCTGTCCCAAATCATCTGTGGCCCCACACATGAGGAGGGACATACACTGGATTTGGTTTTCTGCACCGGCCTTGAGGCGGGGGGTCAGTTAGTAGGAGTTAAGGCTGTAGAGCCTTTGTCATGGTCTGACCATTACCTCCTTAAGACGTGCATCCTGGCGCACGATAGCCCCCGGCAGGGTGCAGGACCTATTAGATCGGTCCGCCCCCGGAGACTTATGGAACCGGATCGGTTCCGGAATGCTCTGGGGGAGTTTCCCCTGGACCTTGACACCCGCTCTGTCGATGATCTCGTAGCCTTCTGGAACACCTTGTTGGCCGAGACCATAGACAGGGTGGCTCCCAGGCGTCCGCTGCCCTCTCGAGTCTCCCGCAGGTCTCCTTGGTTTACTGAGGGTCTGCGGTGTTTGAAGCGGGAGAGCAGGTGGTTAGAGCGACGGTGGCGCCGGACTCGCGACCAGTATGATCGATCGCAGCATAAGAGCAGTTTAAAGGCTTATGCTGTGGCGGTGCAGGCAGCAAAGAAGCAGTTCTTTGCTGCTCTTATTGCATCTGCAAAGTCACGTCCAGCGGAGCTTTTCCGGGTGGTGAAAGGCTTGGTCAGTCCTGCCTGCCTCCGCCTGGACCTGGAGCAATCCAGTGACCGCTGTGACCGGTTTATCGAGTACTTTGTAGATAAGATCGCTCGCATCCGCCACGATTTCGGCACCACAGTTATTGCAGAGGATCATCTTGGGGCTATGGATGCCCCGTCCTGTCCTGTTTTGTGGGATCGGTTTCAGATGGTGTCGCCTGCCGATGTGGATTCCTTGTTGGGATCTGTTCGTGCCACTACTTGTGAGCAAGATCCATGCCCGTCCTGGCTGGTGAAAGCCAGCCAGGAGACGTTACGGCCGTTGTTGGCTGGGGTGGTTGGTGCCTCCCTTCGGGAGGGCAGGGTGCCTGACTGCCTAAAAGAGGCTGTGGTTAGACCCCTGCTCAAGAAACCATCTCTTGACGCTGATGCTCCTGCCAGTTATCGGCCGGTCTCTAATCTTCCCTTTTTAGGGAAGATTATTGAACGGGCTGTGGCACGACAGCTCCAGGAGCATCTGGACCACATCGGTTTCCTTGATCCCTCCCAGTCTGGGTTTCGGCCTGGGTATGGTACGGAGACGGCATTGGTGGCCTTGGTTGACGATCTCCGTCTGGCGTTGGACCAGGGTCGTCAGACCTTACTGGTCCTGCTAGACCTTTCGGCTGCATTCGACACAGTCGATCATGAGGTGTTGGTGACTCGCCTGCGGGACCGTGCTGGAATTGGCGGAACGGTCTTGGACTGGTTTCGTTCATTCCTGGCCGGGAGAACTCACCGGGTGGTCTTGGGGGAGTGTACGTCTTCCCCCCGGGACCTCACGTGTGGAGTCCCGCAGGGTGCCATTCTGTCCCCCCTCTTGTTTAACATCTATATGCAGCCGTTAGGGGAGATCGTGAGGGGGTTTCAGGGCATGCAGTGTCATCAGTATGCTGATGACACTCAGCTCTACCTCTCCTTTTCCACCGACCCAGGCCATGCAGTCTCCTTATTTTCCCAGTGCCTGTCAGCTGTGGGGGCTTGGATGAGGTTGAGCCATCTGCAACTGAATCCTGACAAGACGGAGGTGATGTTGGTGGGCGAGGGCTTGGGGAGCCTGGGGGTGGTTGAATCTCCTCTTGTTGGGGGGGTTCGCCCCCCCATGGTGTCTCAAGTGCGGAGTCTGGGTGTGCTCCTTGATTCGCGGCTCAGCTTGGAATCTCAGGTTGTGGCCGTGGCGGGGAGTGCGTTTCGGCAGTTACATCTTGTCCGGCGGCTTCGGCCGTATCTCTCAGACTCCGACCTCGCCACTGTCATCCATGCCTTCATCACCTCGAGGCTGGATTACTGCAACGCGCTCTACGTGGGGCTGCCCGAGAAGCTGGTCCGGAGGTTGCAGCTGGTGCAGAATGCCGCGGCCCGTCTCCTGACGGGGGCGGGTCGCAGGGAGCACATGACACCAGTGCTCCGGGCTCTGCACTGGCTGCCTATAAAGCACCGGGCCAGGTTCAAGGTGCTGGTTTTAACCTTTAAAGCCCTTCACGGCCTAGGCCCTGCCTATCTGCGGGATCGCCTCACTCCCCATGTACCCGTGCGACCCTTGAGATCGTCCGTGGGAGCCTTTTTGGAGGTTCCCCGGGTGAGGCCACCGATGTTGGATCTTTTTCGGTGGTCGCCTCTGTGCTGTGGAATTCGCTCCCGGAGGAGGCTTGGCTGGCTCCCACTCTCCTGCTGTTTCAGCGTATATGTAAGACCTGGCTGTTATGTCAGGCTTTTGGCGAGGGGTAGAGGTGGGGTGGGGTCGGGAATGGGGGCTTTCCCACATATTGGGGTATTTTTAAATTGTAATTATAAATTGTTTTAAAATTTTATATTGTTTTAATGTTTTAATGACTGTTGTTCACCACCCCGGGTTGCCCTGTGGGCAGGAGGGGCGGGATATAAATTTTAAATAAATAAAATAAAATAAATAAACATTATCAAAGCAATGGGCAAGGTGGAGGACTTTGGCAGCAGTGTTGGACTGAAATGAGGGGCAAGTTGAGAGCTGGGGATGTCAGTAAGGATATTGCAGTAGTCAAGGTAAGAGATGACTACAGCATGGACTAGAATTTTGGCTCCGGAAACCATAAGAGCCAGATTTTAGCAATGTTATGCAGAGAGAAGCAACAGGATTTAGCAATAGACTGGGTTTGAAGTTTAAAGGACAGGGAGGAGTCAAAGATAAGCCCTAGGCTACATGCTTAAAAGACAGGCTGGATGAGGACACCCTCAATGGAAACTGAGGGGAAAGTGGAAGAGGAAAGCTTAGAGGGAAAGATGAGTTCAGTCTTAAATATATTAAGATTAAGCTGATGGTGAGATAACCAAGCAGAAATATCAGCAATACAGTTGGTGACTGTGAGACTGGATACAGGAGTGAGAGCGGGGATGGAGAGAGAGAGTTGAGTGTCATCGGCATACAGGTGATACTGGAAACTATGAGATTCAATGAGCTTGCCAAGGAGAGAGCCTTGGGTAACTCCAACCAAAAGAAGTGCCTTGAAGGAGAAACCATGAAGAGAGAGGTTGAAGGAACGTTTAAAGACTATGTATGTAGACAACTAAGGCTGAAATGTTTAGCTTATATATTGCAAAATAAATGTATTTTGTAGCTTTAAAGTGTCACAAAAGAAAACACCTGTATTGGGAGGTTTTTGAAACTGAATAGAGAAATCCAACAACAGCAAATTTAAATGTATAGTCTCCATTTTCTTGTGTGACATACATGGAAGAAAGTGTTATCACACTAAATATTTCAGCTGTGGTCCTTTGTCCCAAGTCAAAATTCAAGTATCACACAGCACCCTTCTCCTACAGTTTGAAGAGTTACCGCTTAGGAAAAGAACTTTGGAGTCACTGTGGACAATACATTGAAATCCTCAGCTCAGTGTGCAGCAGTGGTCAAAAAAGCAAATGTTGGAAATTATTCATAAAGGGATAGAGAATAAAACTGAAAATATAAATCTATGGTGAGACTTGAATATTGTGTGTAGTTCTGGTCGCCCCATCTAAAAATATATATTTGTATCAATTTCTGTGGAAGTTGGATCAGGCCCTGCGTGGAAAAGAAGTGAAGAGAAGGCCTGGTGAGCTTCCAAAGTGGAGAGCATGAAGAGAAGATGCGGGTTAAGGGGTTAAAGTTCTGATTCAAACCAGTAGGAGGCGAAGGTATGTGGACTATTTTAAATGAAGGTTAATTTTTGAACGCAAATGATGCTTGATACAAGGGGTTAATAGACAATTCAGCCATTCTCTGTAAATCAGATATTCTGTGGTTAACCACAGAAACATTATGAAACCTACTGAAACATTATGCAATGCTTGGTACAAGCTAATTCTGGTATGTGAATGGAATCGGTTAGTCTAGAATTAACCAGTATTGTGTAATGTTAAAATACAGTTCATTTATAAAATAACAAATCATGAGGCAGGCGAGAAGGGGTTTTAAATCGGTACTCAATTATGTTTGTTAGCAATATGAGCAGAATTCTCAACCAAATTCATATTGCATGCGATAATGCTGAGCATATAAATGTACCTTCTGGCCTTTTGCAGCATTATAGAATGGCTTGTGGAAAATTAATTAAGAATCTCTTCAGCCTTCTGTTGTTTGTCTCTTTGCCAAATTCAAGAGAACGGCAGAAACACAAAATGTATGTTGGAAATTGGGTGTACTGGCTGCTACATTCTGTATCTTGTCTGCGTGTCATTGCTGATTTCATTTTCTAGGAAATTCTGGGATATAGTCTAGTCTTCGACACAGCTAACAAACAAGAAAAATGTCCAACATTCCTTTAAAAAATATCAGTTTAAATATAATTTACAGCACATGGCTAAACTAAGTATAATCTTATCTGAAGAAGACAAAGCAAACCAGTACATTAGACAAGGCAGAAAAAACTACTAAAAATAGTATTGATGCTTTCTTGATTATGACATGTATGCTCTCTACTCTCTAAATCATTGCACACCACCTTTGTAAACCAGTGAACTGCCAAGACCAGTGGTGGCTGCCCCACAGCTCTGGATCTCTCTTCTCTTGAAAGCTTACCAAAGCCCAAGCATCTTTTGGAGGAAGTGTAAGACCTTCCAGTTTGTCTAGGCATTTGGTAGGCTGGAATAGATTTGCAGGAAGGGGATGCATTAAGAGTGGGGTATACATATGTTCAGGGACCTGTATTTACTGCATTGACAATGGAGAAAATGCAGTGAACACAAGTCCCTGCATATATACTATGTTTTTCTTATGTGCTGAGCCCTCAGGATAGGGCAGGCTATAAGTTTAAATTTAAAAAGTAATCAAGCTTACAGTTAATAAGGAGGGGATGCACCATTTGAAAAGAATAGTGTCTATTTTTAATAAAGTAAATCAAATCTAAGTGATACTGATAGTAAAAAATATTTTTTATGGATGGACTGACATTTCTTCAGATGAAACAGGAAGCACATCTTGGGCAGTTTGTTCAAAGGAGCAGCAACCATTAACACCAGCATGGCTTGCTAAACCTGGCAAACTTTTGCATAGGAATGGTGGTAATACAGATAAGATAATGTGTGTTGTGAAGAAATAAGATTTCTGTTTAAAGTTAGTTTAACCAAATATTTTAAACCACTAAGTGTTAATAATTTTTGCTGTCCTATTAGTTCATTATGGGATGAGATTATTATTATTATTCTCCCTATTATGGAATTCTGATCTTTTGACCAATTAGGCTCTAATTCTCAAAGATTTCTCTGGAGCCAAGCAAATCAAGTCTCTACTCAGAAGCTGTGTTGTTGTTGTTAGACCTACCACCCTCAAACCCTATCGGGTTAAACAGATAGGGCACTTTCCTACCCAAAACCCCCTATCCAACGCAAAGAACCCTTTCCTACCCAAAAACCCCTATCCTACCCTTTCCAAACAACCCTTTGGGAAGGAATACAATTATCCTACCAAATAAACCTTACCCAGCCTTTTCTAACTACCCCAAAAACCCTTTCAGGAATAAATCTGAAAATGAATTAGCATTCCCCCCTCCCCCAATATGTATCACTAACAATTCCAATCAACTATCAACAGACATGGAAATTGAAAGTTAAGGCAGGAGTGAAGTTATGGATGCCAGGGTAAACTCACACACACCTGAACTCCCTTAGGTGTGCCACTAATAGACACTATTCTCTTCAAATGGTGCGTCCTCTCATTAACTATAAGCACAATTTTTTTTTTTAATTTAAACTTATAGCCTGCCCTATCCTGAGGACTCAGCACATAAGAAAAACATAGTATCATGGCAAGGGAGTTGTGCAGTGAATACAGGTCCCTGCATATAAAGGATCTGGTTTACTACACACTAGAAACATGAGTCACTCACATGACTCACTAGTATATATGAAGTGTCTCTGTCTCTGCTTTTGTATGGGGTGCTACATGATGTAGTACCACTGTGTGCATGTGCACCTGCCTTAGCTTGCCACCTGTGCAAGCATTAACATCTGTAAGTTAACCAAATCGAATTGGGTTTTCAGGACCTTGTTAAAGATAGTGATTAAGATAATGCAAACATGCGTTAGTTATGCTGGTTCTTCAATGACTAATTTTTCAGTCACCACCACAGCCTGGTAAAATACGGGAATTTTGTCAAAACATGAAATGATGGTACGTTACAACTGCTGGTATGGGTGGCAAGTTTAAATTTAAAAATTAAAGAAAAGCATTGAAGTCCAAAGCTTCATTTAGATGAAAAGGCTCAATGGTGTTCAGTTTAAAAATCCACATGGTCTCTCTCCTAGATAAATGCGTCTCTCTGTCAGGGAACTCAAAACTAACTGTCTCAATGGCCCAAAAAGAAAAGTCCTTAGAATCATGGCCTTTCAATAAAAAAATGATTGACCAAAGGCGCAGTGACTCTGATTCCTAATGTTGCTCCTATGTTTGCTAATTCTGATCTTAAGCTTTCTAGTTGTTTTGCCCACGTATAATTTAGAGCATGGGCACTGGATGACATATACTACATATGTAGTTGCACATGTAGTATTTCTTGGAATCAATGGGATTTATAAAAAAAAAAATAGATTCTAGAGGCTTGTCTTCAATACCAGAGTCACAATGTCCCACGCTCTTGCACACTCCAACAAAAGGTTTATTTACTACGGTGTTTGCTGTCCTCTTAATATTGGCATGTACCAAATGATTTTTAATAGTCTTGGCTCTCTTCTATGCAAATAATGTCTGAAAAATGGGTAAGACATCCAATGTTTTCCAATTTCTCAAAACACTCCTGTGGATATGAGAACTGACTTCGTTGTATGTTAGACGGAAAGTCCACTCTTCACCCCTCTGACCCTTCTAGCTACCATCCTGTAGGAATTGGCGAACAGAATGCAGTTCGGTCGTTTGGTTCGAAACCTAAGTTCGGGTTCGATGGTTCGGTTCAGCTGAGTTCGGGTTGGCTGAACTTGGCCGAACAGCCAAAAATCGTGCTATCAAAACCAAAACGAAACTGAAACCTAATTTTTGGCCCTGATAAGACGTCTTTCCTGCCCCCAAACTCATCCAAACATGACCGAAACTGAACTTCTTATCTTCCCTTCACCATCCTTCCTCTTCCCTGTCGCTTCTCATCACCATCCTTCCCATCCCTCAAGCCCGTAGCTGAGGCTTCATCTTTGACTCACCCCTTTCTTTTAAACCCCATATCGACTCTGTTGCCAAATCCTGTCACTTCTTCCTCCATAACATTGCTAAGATTAACTCTTTTCTCTCTGTCTCCTCTGCCAAAACCCTTGTTCATGCCTTGGTCATCTCTTGCCTTGATTACTGTAACCTCCTTCTCATTGGCCTCCTCATTCTCCC
The DNA here is from genome assembly GCA_003113815.1 of Sphenodon punctatus. Classification (NCBI taxonomy): domain Eukaryota; kingdom Metazoa; phylum Chordata; class Lepidosauria; order Sphenodontia; family Sphenodontidae; genus Sphenodon; species Sphenodon punctatus. Next base: position 2,821,595 of record QEPC01008893.1, read on the forward strand.
CTTTCTCCCCTTATCTCTGTCTAAAACTCTGCTACCAGGATCATCCATCTCGTCCATCGCTTTGACCATGTGCAGCCCCTCCTCTCTTTACTGGCTTCCTCTTCCTCAACGAATCCTGCACAAGCTCCTAGTCTTCACCTATGAAGCTCTTCACAACCTTGCTCCCCCCTACCTCTGTGCGCTAATTTCCCTCCATACGCCGATCTGTGAACTCCACTCCTCCTCTGTCCCCTCTCAGCCTCCCACAATTCCCCTGCTCCCCTAACCGCCTTCGTCCCTTCTCCCTAGCTGCCACACACACCTGGAACTCCCTCTCTGCCCACATCCACCTCACCCACTCCTTTTGTACCTTCAAATCCCTCCTCAAGACCTACCTGTTCTGCTCTGCCCTCCCCGACTCCTCTCCTAACTCCTGCTGATACCTTCTATTCAGTACAACCTGTTACCTAAAGTCTGTGTACTCATATCCTCACCACATGGACCAGCCAGCCATCATTCTCGATGTAACCAAGCCAAGCACATGCACCTGGGACTTCATTTGTTCATGAACGTTACACTCCTTGTCTCTCCCTCTATTCCCCTTCCTTCATCTCCCCCCTTCATCCCCCGTCTCTCAGATTGTAAGCCCTAGGGCAGGGACCATGTCTATTCCATTACTTTGTAAAGTGCCAGGTACATTGCTGGCGCTATATAAATGCTTGATGATAATAATAAATAATAATAATTTTTAAAATCCCCTAGTGCCTTACTATACTGAAATACAGCCAAAAAAAGTGAGTAGATTAAAGTATTCCCTCCCCCCATAACACCTAACCCTATCGCTGTCTGCTTAATTATGTAAACATTCTGTGGAGACAAACAGTATTTATTTCCCTGGCAAATTCAACCTCCTTTAGGGGCTGAATTTGCATTTAGACACAAGTTAGAAAAGCTATTTGAAGAAGGCCCTTTCCCAGTTGGTATTGTGGCAGAAATGGAAACAATTGCAGGCAAAAGAGACAGTAAAGCAGTAGAAGGAATAACTCCTTTTCGATTGGAGTCTGCCTGAAAACATATTTTAAACATTGCATGATGCTCTTTCCATAACTGAGCCCTTATTGACAAAGCATACATTTTACTCATGGAATTTGGGCAAAATGGCAATGATCGATTAGCATAAGCTTTCTTGGGTTCAGATTGTTTCCTAATGTAGGCCATTTCTCATCATCTAGAGTTCGTTATAATGCTGTCTTTCCCACTGCTTAAATTTTGTGGCAGCAGTCACGTTTCAATGACTGAACTCGAACTAATGCATTAGGAAGTGGTGCACTCTGTTCTGATTTTGGATTGTGCTTTCTGAGCATCAATTCCGTAACATGCCCATTATTATAGATAATATGCTTCTAGGGGGCAATACTGTCGTTATTTCTTATTCTGTGTGTTAGCATGTGTGGCTGCTAAGTGCTTGCAAACTATATTGTCAATATTTTAAGCAATGAGGCCTCTAGAGTGTTTGTTCTCAAACAGATTTTATAGTTGTGTACAACAGCACAACTACAGCTCAGAACTGCCTAAAGACCTTTTAATACTATAGCAGCATGTTCAGAAAGCAAAATCTTTCTTCAGTACAGCTTTCACTGCACCAGCCTATTCCCTCCCTTCCTTCCCCCCCACAGACACACACTCTTCCTCCCCGCCCCCCAACACAGGCACATGCGCGCACACACTCCTGCTTTTTCACTTGCCTGCCTGCTGCCACAACTTTAAATAAATAAACTTGGAAAGCCTCCGCGCCTTCAAAGCCCACGTGCTGCCGACTCATGGCCAGGCGCATGCTGGAGCCACTGGCATGTTTTTTAGTGAGGTATACTGGAACTTTAGTTCCCAGCATGCCTCACTAGAGAACATGGAAGTGGCCCCACTGTGCATGGGCCAGCACCAACACTGCTGTGAGGAGCAGGAGAAGAGCACCACCACCGCTGAAGCTTTTCTAGGTGTCTGGTCGCCACCACTGCCACTCCAGTTTTCAAATGCCACAACGCACACGTGTGTGCTCATTGTTGGACCGACACCACGTTCTCTAGTGAGGCATACTGGGACTACAGTTTCCAGCATGCCTGGCTAGAGAACAAGGCAGCAGCCATGGCGGTACCACAATGTGCACGGGTGCAGCACAGCACCGTCGGGAGTTTGAAAGTTCGAGTGGCGGCAGCCAGGCAAGCGGCAGCAGCAGCGGTGGGTGGGTGGGAATGGCAGCAATTTTTTCCACCCCCAGAAAGCAGGTGGGTGGGGGGTGGCATAAGTTCCTCCCCTCTGCCCAGGCCGCTGCCAAGGGAATCTTGGGGTTAGCTCCCTGACCCTCCACCGGCAGCTGGAGGCACTTGCATTGGAACTCCTACTCACCTTAACTAATAGAGCCGCTGCTGCGACTCTGTCATTTGTCACTGTGGTACAAGATGGGTTTGTGATGCCAATTGGCCAGCAGAAATATCACTCATATATCATTCTGTGCTGTAACCACCTCAACTCCTCTCCTTCACTTGTTATTGGGGAGCATCTGCTTAGGAAAGAGCTAGTAAGAGATTCTCATGTCCTTTTCATAGTGCTACAGGATGCGATTGTGATGAGAATTAACCAGTCTGGATGGGTGAACCATGTCTCCTGCTTGCTTGGATGCTATCTCCCTGCCCTATGCCTTGCTGTCTGAAGTCCCAGTTATGTCCCTTCTATGCCCTCCTTGGAGCCACCACCGATTGGTTCTGTAAAGGTGGAAGCATGCAGTAATTGGCCAGTGAATGTGCCTGTCAGACTGTTGGACTCCTCCTCCTCTCTCCTGAAGCTCCCTCGCCCCTGCCATGCCTGTCTCTGATTGGCACTGCATGTGTTATTTACCTGAATAACAAAAGTTTTTGAGAGGGAAACTTCAATTGCTTACAATATTTGGACCCTTTACCAAATCTTTCTACAACTTGGCAGAGACGATCCTAAAGGACCAAGATACAATCCTGCCAAATTTCATGTAAAATGGATGGAATAAACAAATGTTACAGCCAGAAATGCATTTAAAAGTAATTGGTTTATAACACCAGGACCCTTTATTCAATCAATTTTTCTGAAATTTGGCAAAGATAGTCACCTGGAAGGGGGGGGGCACATAATCTACCCAATGTTCTTGTAAATTGGATGGAAGACAAAGAAGTTGGAGGCAAGAATGTGTATACAGCTTTTCTTAAAATCACAAAATTTAATTGCATAGAAAATTGGTTTCCTGTATCCCATATTTCTGAAATTTGGTACACAAAATGCCCTTCATTGAGGGTACAATCTTCCCAGGTTTCATCGAAATAAAATAAGAAACAAAAATGATATCACTGAAAATGTGTTTTTCAGTGTTGTCCTATTAACTCATAACAAAACATAATTATTTTGTTGTTATGTTCTTTCATTTTCATTACTGAATAATGAAAATGAAATAGCAAAAAAGAAATGCATACTCCTAGTTTCCATGTGTGTTCCCTGAGATGGTGTAACTTCATGTTGTTACATGCAAACTCCAACACACGGCATTGGCTTAAAGTAGGGCTGAAGCAAGAAATTGCCGGTGGTTGTTTTTAGCCAAATTGGGAACCAGGATCAATTTCCTGACACTGATGCAATTTCCCTATTATCGTAAGACTGTCCCAAGTTACTGACTTTCTGCTTACCTTTTATCACATACCATGTACCATTCATTTACTGCTTACCACATTGCCATGAGTACTATTTTACTTCCAGATTTGTTGTTCCCACAGTTCCGAGCCAGTCACTGTGTGACTAGCCCATTCTTTAACCATTCCCCAGTGCTCCTTAGCCACCACTCCAGTGCCTCCAATCAGAACTGTTGTTCTTTGTTGTTCCTTTTGCTTTGATCAATCTACAACTGGATTGCAGATTAGTAAAGAAATCTCTCAATGAGTGACAAGGAACTACAGGAGGAAATGGAGTGCAAGAAATGCAGTATTTTGTCAGTATTACCTCTCAGGATTTGAAATGGATGGCAAGACAGTAAACGGCAAAGCAGTCAATGGGATTCTGACAAGAGAAAAGTTGGTAAATTGAGAAATAAAATGTTGATTGAGACATTATTGAATACCAAGAGGTTTGCAATCTGGCAACGAGATTTTGCCAGAACAGGAAATCTTGTTGAAATCCCAGTTCCTGATACAGTCATCAGGAACTGGGATTTCAACAAGATTTCCTGTTCTGGCAAAATCTCGTTTCAGCCCTACCTTAAAGATACTTTCAGCAATATTACCAGAATTCCTAGTCAGCAATTTGTGCATTGTGCACCCTTCCTGATAATAAAAACTGTTTTTTTCTTAAAGAACAACATATATCAGTCAGATTAAAAATCTGTTGGTTGGTTGTGGGAACAGTCACAAATATAAAAAGAGCAAAAGGATGAAAATGTGTCGTCTTTTATTTTGCTCTCAATATTTAAAGGGATGGGTGGATTTACTAAGGATTTCTTGCATACCCAAAGCTGCCATTATCTTCAACAGGGTACATAAGGAATACAAGATTAGTATCGGACATTAACAAAGGTAATGTCCAATATGTAAATGATATCTACGAAAAAGGCATTGCTACATAGTTCCTCAGTTACGTGGAGGCACTTTGGTGCTGCAGCATTGAGGGTTGGGTGCCATGCAGGATTAAGTATGCCATGAATATGCAATGGAAGGAGGGGAGTGGTAATATTAATCTGAATGGGTCCCTTCCTGCTCCACTCAGAACATTTTTATTACATTTCTTATTTACACTCACTATTAACTCAAGCAAAGATGCACTGGAAGATTTGCAACTTTTATCACGGGTCCTAAGAAAAGTTTTGAACTAAGAAAAGTTTTGAACTAAGAAAAGTCCAGCAAGTCATGAGATGTTCTTTCTATAGATCTCCTCTCTCCTCTGTGTTTTTGTCTCTTCTGAAATTTTTTTATTTATTTTTTATTTTATTTAAATTTCTACCCTGCCTTTTCCCTAAGACACAGGGCAGCTTACAACATTAAAACACAAAAATACATCAAAATTCCTTTAAATACGCCCCTTCATGCACTCCATTTATTTATTAATTTTATTTATTTAAATAAATGTGATGCCACTGACCTTGTATATTGAGTGAAATTACAAGTGTTTCTCTGATTTCACTTTTTTGCCTTTGCCATCACTTTAGTCTACATGTGTATTTGAGTGCACAACTTTTAGGTAAAGCCTACCGCACGCTTTTGAGAGTGTTCATGTGTTTGTTGGTGAAGGTGAGGGAGATGCTTTTTGGAATCAAAATTTCAAATGCAGCAATTTTTGTGTGGATTTATTTAGTAAATTTTAGTTATTTAATTCCCAGACGCCTGCAGGGAATATCACTCACCTGCCTTGCTGCTGTTGCGGGGGGGCGCTGGGAGCTCGCCGCTTGTGCCCCTGCCTGCCGTTGCTGACACCTGCCGCTGCTGCTCGATCCCCGCTGGAACCTGCGGGAGAAAACATCCATAGTAAGGTTGGGGGTTAGGGGGGGGAACGCAGAGGCCAGCCACGTGGGCTGACCTGTCCCCTCCCCCCCCACCCGGAAGTAGCAGGGGGCATAAAGCCCCAGGGACAGCGGCTGAGCCGCAG
>QEPC01008893.1:2830577-2856461 GCA_003113815.1 Sphenodon punctatus
GGTGGTGGGACCGCGGCTGTGGAACTCCCTTCCGGAGGAAGCTCGCCTGGCCCCAAGCCTTTTAACATTTCGGCGGAACTGTAAGACCTGGCTGTTTGCCCAGGCCTTTGGGAGGGAGGGTGGGGAGGGAGGATTTTAGTCCCCTACCCATTTGTTTTTTGGTGTTGTCTAGCCCTGTTTTAATATTTAATATTTAATATTTGATTGTTTTAGATGGATTTTATTGTATTTTATTGTTTTAATGCTGGAAGCCGCCCCGAGCTGCCTTGCAGGAGGGGCGGGGTATAAATGTATAAAATAAAATAAATAAATAAAATTTTCATTCATGGATGCAGAGAAAATTTCTGCTCTTTCCCTGTTGGTCTGTTGCTCAATATCCTCTCTTAATATATGATTTGCTTGGCCATTCAACAGCTGACCCACATGGAAATCTGATGCCTTCTCAGGAAAAAAAATAGAAATGTTTAACTGTCACCACCACATTATCAGCTGCGTTTGTATGAAACGGAACTTTTTCCTGAGCAAAGACATTAGTTTAGGGAAGCAAAGCTTGAACTGTGAATTCCTGTTCTTTCAAAACACCCCATGTGACAGGAATTTCCTTATCATTTAGAGCCCAGACCTTTCCCCGATGCACAAGCCACTCAGAAGTGAGAAGGACCTGGTATCCGACTGGTTTGGGGAAGACTGCTGTGATAGGAGTTAATCACAGCTCATCTTTAGTGGCAAGGAAGAAAATAATGAACTATTTACAATGACTCTCTCTTTACTCCTAGTTCTTTCACTTGTTCGTAGTGCTGTTCAGCTGCTGGGTAAGTAGTAAGTACCTGTACACACTCTGCTGTGTTTGTGGATGTGCAGCATAAAGTGCATCTCTCTATGATTTTCCTTGGTATTGTCTAGACAGACACGCTTTTGTGTGTGGAGTAATTTCTTACTTGTTAAATCTGACTTGTACCTCAATCTTTGCCCCAGAAGTTAGAGAAAGGGTTATCCCATATAACTGAAGTTAGCAAGCACAGAGGCAGTGCTATTGTGGGGACTGGGAGGGAGGGAAGAGGGCAGGAAGGGAATAAAGGGAAGATAGCTGGAAGGCTTCCTTTGGAGGATCATCTTAACACAATTGTCCCTCTGTCAGGTGCTAGAGTGTGTGATGTGCCTCTTTCTGTTTGAGGAACCACTAGTTTAACTTCATGAGCCAACCTTACTGCCACTACTTTGCTTCTGTGGCTATAAAATGTCTTATTAGTGGAGTTCAGAAGACCTCCTTCCCACCCCTTTGAGCATGCTCTGCTCTTTCTACCAGCCCCTCCTCTCAACTGCTTCTACTCTTCCCCTCCCTGAGATTTCTTAGACTGCATGGGCTTCTCTTCTGTCATTCCAGTTCTCCCTCTCCCAATCCAAGTGCTCCTTTCCCACCCCAAAGTGCTAACTGAAGTATCTTCCCTTGATCTCAGAGCAGTGGACATTTGGAGAAGAAGTCCCTATATGAGTATCTCAGGGGCTTGGATTTTTCCCATTGTAGTTTGTAACTTTTAATCCTGTAGGTAGAATTCCACAAATTTGTCTTCTGTCATGTGACCCCTCTAAAAAAACACAACTGCTTTAGCTGTTTAACTGGTTATCCTTACCTCAAGTTATTTCTACTTTCTCCTGCTGATGCCCACTTTCCAATCTGGGTCAAGTAAATAATTTAAATAGTTTAAAATGCATCTTGCAGCTACTTACTTGCCAGCCAGAGCTCCCACCAATGAAACAAAACTCCAATAACTGACCAGGTTTTGATCCCATTTACAGAAGTTTCATGCTGAAGTCAATATGATTTTGATGAAAGGGCAGCTCATTCATTGGGGTCTTACTGGTATTAGCTGCTACCCAGTCCTGCTGGGTCTCATCCAGTCCAATGACAGAATAGGACATGCTTGTTCCTGAATCACACAACAGAAGAATTGAATGGTTAGATCCATGTTCTGTGGTTCTTTTCCTCCATTATCTAGATGGTTTTGTGGGGGTGTCCTGATGTTAACTTTGTTTTTCTTAAATTTAGCTAAACATAAAAATATCTGCAAGGTGTTTTAACAGCGTGACTCATGCTCTGAAGCAGGGCATTCTAAATTTATTTATTAACACTTTTACACACACACCTTTTCCCAAAGGCTCAGGGAGGATAACAAAAAACATAACATATCATTTAAAAACATTAAAATACAATTTACCAAAAAAACACACCTTCTATCTACAACAACCCCCCAACAACCCCCCCACCTAATCCCTATTCCCACCCACCCCAACACTCCCTACCCTCCAATCTTCCTTCCTAAAACCTACCACCCAATCCCATCCACTCCTATCCCTGTCTGCCAAAAACCTGACCAAACAAGGTCTTGCATCTCCTCCAGAAAATGAGCAGGCTCGGGGTCAGGCGGGCCTCCACAGGGAAGGGAGTTCCATAACTGTGGGGCAGCCACCAAGGACGCCTCCCTGCATGCCCTTGCGGTAAAAGCTTTGTGGGCAGCTGGTACCAGCAAGCGGATGACCTTGACTGACCTCCAAGGCCGTGATGGAACATAGGGGAAGAGGCGCTCTCGCAGGTACCCGGGGCTCAAGCCATTTTGGGCTTTACAGGTTAAAACCAGCAAATGTGATAGCATAGAACAGCAGTTATTAAATTGTTGAAATTCCCATTGTTGTTTTTTAAAGTTAATTTGTTTATACCTCCACTGTTTAAAAGAACACAATTTTCATACATTTGCATTTTCCAGGGGAAATCTAGTCAAACTAGAGCAGTGTGGAATTGGAGAAGAAATCCCTTTATGGGTATCTAAGGGGCTTGGATTTTTCACACTGTAGTTTGTAATTTTCAATCCTGTTAATTTTTAATCCCACCTACTGCCCCGTTCCCTTCCTTCTGTGTCTGCTAGACAAAAAACAAACAAATGAAACAACCAAGAAAACACCTCACTGCACACTGTCTCTGTGCAGTGTGACAATGTCTACTGTACTGCCTAACCTGGATGTCTTGCACTTTCAAGGAGTTAATTTCATCTCCAAGAGTCGAAATGACATGCAGAAGATAGCCACGCATTCACTTGTGTCCTGCCACTATGTTCTTCATGTCTCTTTTGGCATCAGATTTGCAACTTGTTGGCCTGGCTCTCCTCTCCCAATGAAACTGTGCTGAATTCACTTGAGTTAGTCCAGGATTATACTGAAACAAGTGACATGCGGGAGGTGGTGGGGAAGGAAGGCTGTACTTTGCTCCTGGTAAAGATAGCAGCTTTCCAGAATCACCCGTATAGTGGGAACCATGGGTACATGGTTACCTGTGGATAAGGAATTCTTTGGCACTTTAGTCCTAAGGGTCAAAAGTACAAAACGCAAATGCAGCAATTCTGGATGCGATTTGGACTTAAGACTAATTAATTAGGTTTTTTTTGCAGAGAATGATAGAGAAGAGGCTGAATATATAGGGGGTGGGTGGGAAGCAGAACAGGGAACTCGCGTTGATGCTGAAGTGTCTGGGTGGGTAGCAAGTAAGATTAGGAGATCGGTTTTCTCTGAAGTAGGGCTAAGTAGGGACAGCTGTTTGATCTTTGGAAAAATGGGGGTTACCAGCGCTTTGTCCAACCTTATGCCTAATCCATGCACTTGATGGAGTAGATTGTTGCCGAGCCAGACAGGAGAAAAGCTAGTAATTAGTGAACATGTTGCCCATTTCAAGACTTGGTGTTCTTGATAAGGTGCTGCAAAATCAGCAGACAAAGGCCAGGAGCCTACAGACAGCCACAAAGTTTCCATCAAGATATTTTTTTAAAAAAAATTTTTCTGGGGGGGGGTAATGAAAAGAAAAGGACTTTTGTGGGTAAAAAGTCAGGAAAACGGTTTGTATTTTCACTGAAAAGCAATCTTGTTCAATTTTCTTTCTGTCTTTCATTTTTGTAAATCAAGCTCTAAAACATTTAAGCAAAAATGATTCCTCCCCCATCAGAATTATTTCTTGTTGAGAGGAAGGGAGCATGGGAAGTGATGTGCTCAATGGTGAGGGAGAGAATCCATAGCTATGTGAAAGGTCCAGGACACTTCAACCTATTAAATACAGGTCTGAAAGTGTGTCGAGGTACAGCTGCTCAAATGTCCCAGAGGTTGACTACATGCAGGAGCTAGGTGGCTGGCTTAGCATGGAGGTGGCTTGGCAAAGAGGCGTTCTGTTTTCTTGTTCCTGTACCATCTCATTTCCATTGACTGTTGCTGTATTCTTCTTATCCTGTTACTCTAGTTTGTGCTGATCGCTAGGATGTCTATTTATTATTTCCCCATTTACACACTGGCTACAAAGAACACACCTTGTTTTACTTTGTACTATACTCAGATCTTGCAAAGGTGGGTAGTGGATAAGCATAGGAAACTGAGGGGTTTATTTATGTATTTATTTTTTAATTTTTTATTTTATTTTGATGGTCTTATATCCTGCATCCTCCTGCTCTCACAGCATCTCGGGGCGGCTCACAACCCACAAATACAAAATGCAATATAAATATATATATAAAACAAAAAATATAAAATTACATATATAAAATCTTAGTAAAAGTGCAAAAATAAGAACATCCCCCCCCCTCCTTCTCACCCTTATCCGTCTCCCTCACCAAAGGCCTGGTGGAACAGCCAGGTTTTACGCTGCCTTCAGAAAGAGGGGAGGTCTGGGGCTAGGCGGGCCTCCATTAGGAGGGAATTCTACAGGCTAGGTGCAGCCACCGAGAACGCCCTCCCCATCGTTGCCACCAGGGAAACACAGGGGATCTCGAGTTGGGCACTCTTGTTCAACCACAGGTGCCACACCAGGGCCTGCGGCATGAGGGGGTCCCACAGGTAGGCAGGGCCCAGGCCGTATAGGGTTTTATAGGTCAAAACCAACACCTTGAATCAGGCCCGGAAGACTATATATTTATTCCAGTGCCTACATTGCGTTGCCTCCCTGTGCTATGCATTCCCCTTAGCACAGCCCTGCTCTGCATCCACTGCATGTTTCTACAATGAAAAATGTAGAAATGCAAGCCTAGATTATCTTTTTCTATGCATTACTTCTTTTAATACATGCATGCAGCACAGGATGCTGTCTTAGGCCCTTAAAGCTATTTGATAGAATTGTTATTGATCTGTGTGTTTTAGCTGTTGTGCAACTGTCTAAAGTCTTCTTTCACCTAGTGACTTTCATTAAAGATTCTGGAAAAGGAGATTGTTGTTTTAAATTGCAAGCATTGCATATATCAGTTTACAGAAACACTGGGTTAACTGCTGGTACAACAGTGTAATAAAATAATTTATCAGCACCAGTGATAATTACACATTTCCTTGTATTGTCTGTAAGTATAACTGATTGGCAAAAGGCAACATCATGTGTCGCCAATACTCACCAGGTTTATGCTGCTTCCTAATGGGTTGGGAGCCAAAGGACAAGAGAAGGAAACCAAAGTATAGATGAGATAAGTCCAGGTCAACTCTTTCATTGAAACAGAAGGCTATTCGTTTCCAGATTATCTTTCTATAAGAGAGTACAATCACTTAAAGCATTATATTTCAACAGTACATAGAGAGTGTAGTTTATTTTGGACTCCTCATTATTTGTCACTTGTATATATTATAAAATAAAATTATCTTAATTACAAGCCTGAATGAGCAGTCACCTCAAAGAGTACTTCTCTGTGTCCAAGAGTAGAGTAGTATAACTGAAATACTGTGTGTGTCTGGGCTGTATTAGTCATGCAAGCCCAAACAGCAGGATGATAACATGAAATGTTAACTGAGTCAACCAAAGAGTGTCCAGCTCTTGACTTGTGGGTCAGATGTGAGCAGCTTGATGCATACAACTAGCTGCTGTAGTAGCATGGGATTCTGGATGGTGCAGGCTTTGGTGTTACAAAGAAAAGTCTCTAGATCTTGTGGGTCTCAAAATATTCTGAGTGCAGAATGATTATATATCTGTGTAAGATTAAAGCTGTTCCAAGTGTTGTGAAATGCCCACATCTTTCCTATGGGATTTATGTACAATTTTGTGTATGGTGCACACACTGAAATAGAACACAGTGAGGTGTTTGTTCTGATGTCTATTGGTGATGTTTTGAGCCGTATTGCCAAAAAACATTGACGCACAAATGTGCCCGCATGGCATATACAAGTATGACGATAGCAAGTGCACATCAGCTAATTGCTGGCACAAATGGCTAAATAAAGAGAAGATTGAGTTCTAGTTCTAAGATTTCTCTTCATAGTGTCCCCCAACTCCTGTAAAAAATAAACAAATATGTGGAGCAATAACTTTATTTTCCAAAAGCATCGGGTTCCTAACCATCACACCCTACTCGTGATCCTTGCAGAAACTTCTCAATGGGTGTCTTCTTATGGACATGGGACTGGCCAACCCTGGAATTGTTCTGGGGGACACCCCCCACATACAACCCTGCCTGGGTCCATTTTAAATGGACCCAGTAGCTGCTGAAACCCACACAGTGCCCCCCCCATCCTCCACACCATAGAGTTGCAGGAGGATCGCCTGATGCTCTAGGCTACTGCCAGCAACTCTGTGAGGTTGCCCGGAGCAACTACCGGCCAAAAGCGAATCTGCAGTGAAGGTCCACCAAGGAGGTGGACAGCAGCTGTGTCTCCAGCCAATGCCCCAAGCTTGGGTGGCCCACTCTGCTGATGGTGCTCGGGGATGTTCCGGAGCACCGCAAGTGCACCGAACTGCTTCACCCTCCATGCCTCAGAGTGATCCCTTCGGTCCACCAGGGGCACCTTCTTGGAGGTCCCCCGGGTGAGACGGGGGGCTACAATGGAGAGGGCGTTCTTGGTGACTGGGCCACGACTTTGGAACTCCTTCCCGGAGGAAGCCCGCCTGACCCCAGGTCTGCTGACGTTTTGTCGAGGCTGCAAGACCTGACTGTTTGCCCAGGCCTTTGGAGGAGGGGAGGGTTGGGGTAGTTGTGGGTAGGGGGATGTGGGGGAGGGGGTTGATATGGGGATTGTTTTTTAATTTATTGATGAAGCTGTCTTTTTTATATATTGTTTTTATGAATTTTATTGTATTGTTGTAAGCTGCCCCGAGATGCCGTAGGCATGAGGGGGCGGCTAAAAAATATTTATTTATAAATAAATAAGTGGGGCTGGAGCAGAGCAAGCAGTGCTTGCTTCACCTGCACATCTGGTGACCTACCTTTACATGGACGGGCTACCCTGGGGTAAGGTGGAAGAGATGCGGAGCCGCCATCCTTTTGTTTACACCCATTGTCATGTGTACGGACTCCACCTTGAAATGAAGATACCCCTGACTTTCCAATTCTGGTGTATAAATCTGTATTAAATCTAGATTTGGTCCATTTTACCAGGGTTAGGGAAAACTTAGTAGGGATGTGCAAACAGAACCGAGTTCGGAAATTCAGTTCTGTTCAAAAATCAAGTTCGGTTTGGAAGTTCGGTTCGGTCGAACGAACTAGTTGAGTTCGGTCAAATTCTGAACTTCTGAACCGAGTTTGTACATTCAAAACCAGTGTTTTAAGCTCTTTTTGACCTTCTGAACTGGTTCGGATTTGACTGAACAGTTCGGTCGAATTCGAGTTCGGTTCGGAGGTTCGGTTCGGTTCGGTCGACCGAACTAGTAGAGTTCAGTCTGAACTCCGAACTTCTGAACCGCGTTTGCACATCCCTAAAACTTAGTTCTCAGGGTGTGATCCTCCTATGGCACTGGTAACAGCTTGGATGCAAGATCCACATAAATGAATAGGGCTTGTTTCTACACTAAGAATTAGTATTGGCACTAGCTAGCAGAAGAATTGTACAGTTGCGAGGGTGGGAGGAGCATTTTTCCTTTCCTTTTTTGATCTTCTTTATTCTGCTAACATACCTTTTGAAGGTTTTCTTTTAATACTGAAAACCAGACTCTAATTTGAATGTGTTACTGAAACTTTAACTATTCTGAAATATTCAAGGGAAGATGATGAAATTTTCAGGCTTTTTGTTCTATCCACTAGGAAACCATTGAAAGTTTAGTTACATAGAAGACTAGATAAAAGAGGAGCAGATGAAGAAACTACTCCTTGATAGTGTGGGAGGGAAACAGATAAGGAAAAGGGCTGGAAATATGGAGGACAGGTGGAGTGGAGTGAAGAGAGAATGGCTAGCATAAGAATTGGGGAAGTGAAGTGGACATAAGTGGTATACTTTGTGTAACAGATGCATCTGCTTCAATTTGGAGCCATTTTTCTGAGAAGTGAATACTGTGCCATATGTCTCTGTAAATTAACTCAGGTGCCCAGTGATGATCATTTAAATTTTGCTACTGACTACGGTTCCTTTCTCATGGAAACATATAAGAAAGGAAAAGGGAAGATCACAGATCTTCTATGATCACAGATCACAAGTGAGCGCGTATGGATGATACCAATACTGTGTTTTCCCTAGTCCAAGTATAAGCTAAGCCAAGCCCTACAAGGGCATCTGAGCCTCCCCTGCAAAGGAAAACCAAGCTGAAAGAGCCCATAGGGGCATATTAAATCTCAGTGAAGCCAAGCTCACTGAACATGTATAAACCCTTTTTTAATATCTACATAGTCTGCTGTGATTTGACACATCCTGCTTGTAGCTCATGTGGGTGGAGCTTGAAAGAACTGCCTTTACCCTTTTTCTGCTGGAGAAGATGATGTCAGGACCTCAATTTGCAAAGGTTTATATACATGCTTACCTTTATTGGAGATGAATTTGTCTCACTGAGGTCTTTGCAGGATTGAGAATGAGATTCAATTCTCTAGTGTCTGTCATCTTAGTAAGCCTATTGATACCTGTGCAAATGGAAGAATGATATCCTGAAGTCAGAATGCATTGCATTTTGCACTGACATAAATAAGAATTCCAGGAACAAGGCAGAATAGCTATGATTGGCTCAAATGTCAAAAGGCTTATTTTAGACTCTGTGAACTTTGGGAATATCCATTTCCATTTTAAAATCCATTTTTAATTTATATCGCGCACTCTCCCATTCAAAACGGCTCGAGGCGTCTCACATAAATCAGCAAAAATACATCCATAATAAACATAATACATAATAATATATCATCATATCACCATCATAATTACAACATTAACCAACCCCATCAAACAGTATAATAATACAGTACATCAATGCCTCCGTAAACAATACTAAATATAACAGCCATCACTCCTACAGTCCTCTTGTACATACACACAGGTAGTCCAGAGGTGCAGTCCCAGCTACATGCTTATCTTCACCCTGCTGCCACCAGGGGGAGACCCACTCTCAACCCTCCTACTCTCACCAGGAGGGAGAGTTCCATCTCAAGTACAAAATATATAACCTTCCCCCTCCACCCCACTACTTATCACACCAGCTCCTGGCCCCAATCGTTGGACCCAGTCGGAGGGCACAGCCAGAGGGCAATCCCCTTTTGGAAATGTCCCTTCAGCACGGGCTGCCGGCACGGCATTCCCCGCACTTTAGGGAGCGACCCGGTGGCCAGGCTCCTACAGCCCCGCCCCCTTCCAGGGTGGGAAGATGTTGATGATAACCTGACCCACCTGTCAAAAGGCAGGGAGTGTCCCCCAGCGAGAGGCATAGACAACCCACCCCCAAATCCTCAAATGAAGGGGGTGGGGACGATCACAACTGTCCCCAGCTGGAGCAGCCTCTGGGGGGTGGGGGAGCGAACAAAGCAAGTCCCCTATCAAGTCCATCCACGGGGGAGTAGAACACCATACCCCCTCATGCATAGTCTCTAAGGGGGGAAGGTGGGCGCAACAGTACTCCTAAAAGCGTCCCCTACCAATCATTAATGTGTATCTTGTTGTTTGCAGATGATAAAATATTCTTGATATACAACGAAGACCACAAACTCTGTGTGCAAGTTCGAAGTTCAAACTCTGTCATTACTGGAAATTGCAACCAGGATAATGAGGCACAAAAATTCCGATGGATCTCAGATGACCAACTTATGAGTGTATCATTGAAGCTGTGCTTAGGAGTGCCTTCAAAGACAGATTGGGTTCCAATTACTCTGTATCCTTGTGACAATACAAATGACTTCCAAAAATGGGAATGCAGAAATGAGACACTTCTTGCTATCCAAGGAGCAGATTTATTTTTCAACTATGGCAACAAACAGGAAAAGAATATTATGCTGTACAAGGGATCTGGTTTATGGAGTAGGTGGAAGGTCTATGGAACCACAGATGATGTGTGTTCTCGGGGCTATGAAGGTAAAGCTCTCTGAAATGTTTGTCTTCTGAATTTTGAACATGTTGAATGGTGATGCCATGTTTCCTGACTTCTTTATAGACTTGTAAACCAGTTGCAAGAAAGACTGATGACTGAGGGGGATGCTCACTCAGTTAGTGGAGACAGCTATGGATGTGGGACCCTGTTGAAGTTCCATGACCTTAAACCTTTTTGGTAGCCAAAGGGAATTTTGTTTAAGCTTGGGTTATTTTGTTATATATCTTACTATAACATAATAACATGTATGTTCCCAGCTAAAATATCTTGCAGTAACTGAAAGGGAAGCTTTCTTCTATGTTACAAAAGTAAATGATTGCCTGAACCCTATTGATGATTCCCCACCCCCTCAAAAAGGGAAGGTGTGTTTAATGCTAGTCTAGTTGATTCTGTTTTCTGAAATAGTTGAGACTATTGACACTAAGAATGCGTGGAACTAAATTTTGTAATAAAAAGGCCATAAGCTTAGAAAAAGGATAGGAAATATATTGATTTGGAAAGCATTCTGTATTTTAAAGTTTGGTAGATCTATTTTCTGTATTGTATTATCACTTACATTTACTTTTTGTTTCCTCAGCTATGTATACACTGATTGGCAATGCTCAAGGGGCAGCATGTGCATTCCCTTTCAAGTTTAAGAACCAATGGTATGCTGCGTGTACAGATGCAGGCAGGTCAGATGGCTGGCTCTGGTGTGCAACAAAAGCTGACTATGATGTAGAGAAATTGTATGGAATTTGTCCACTGAAGTGTAAGTTCTGTATGCTTTTTGGTTTTTTTTAAAAACTTAAACATAACATGCAATTGTCAATACATACAAGATAAAGTTTTAAGTTTTTTACATTTTTGGGTCCCAGTCCTAAACTCACATGCCCATAATGCTGTAAGTCTCGTTGAAAGCATGAGTGGCTAGGATTGGAAGTCTGTTCTCAGATAGCCTACCTGTTCTTTACATAAACTAGGGCTGTACGTTCCGAAGTTCCAAGTACCTGGTCTGGGTACGCAGCTGAACTTCAGAACTTTGTCCGAGGATTTGGAACTTGGAACTCCAGACCTCAGAAATCCCTGGAACTCAGAACTTCAGAAGCACATGATAGTTATATCTTTACTTTAATGATTTTAAAGTGCACCCACTTCAAAAGTATGATGCCAATCAATGCCCAGAAAAGCAGGCTAGCAAGAGTGAGACAATCACTCAAGAAGACAAACCCAAACAGTGCAACTGCATGCAGAAATTTTTTTAAAAAGCTAACTGTACCCACAGCATGGCCTGCCATCAACAGTGCACCCACTTTGAAATCATTATGCTAACTAAGCAGTGCCCAGAAAAGCAGGCAAGCAAGAGTGGGACAATCGCTCAAGAAGACAATCCCACAAAAGTGCAACTGCAGGCAGAAATCCAAAACAAAACCAGCAGTAGTGTATCCACAGCATGGCCCACAATCAGCAGTGCACCCACTTTAAAATCATTATGCCAAACAAGTAGTACCCAGAAAAACAGGCTAGCAAAAGTGGGACAATCACTCAACAAGACAAACCTACAAAAGTGCAACTGAGGGCAGAAACAAAAAAAAGTCAGCCCAGCAGACATAATAATAACACCCAAAAGAAAGAAACCAGACATTCACAAGCGCGCGCACACACACAAAAGCCTCCATTGTGCCTGCCCAGTGCCCACCTATGCAAGGCAAGCCCCCTCCCCACACACTGTATTATTTTAACCAGAAAGAAAGTACATCTCTCTTGTGTTCCAGTGGTCAGTCACATCTTGGCAAAGTTGAACCCACAAAGTACAGTCAAAGCACCCAAAAAATCCATACCAAAACTGATCCCTCTCTGGCCTTTTGGGTGCTGCCAACGTGCTAACAGGCAGTGCAAGTAGCAACAGCAGTCAAAATTTAAGTATATTTGGCACTGATGACAACCCCTGGCATTGTCCCTAATATATGGACAGCACAAGTTAAGGGAAGTGGAGCTAGGCAGAGATCCTTAACTCTTGGCATCTCCATGGTGCCAAGCAGTAGGCAGCAGCAGTGTGGCACCCACTTACTTTTTTAAAAAAATAGCATGGCACGATGGAAACAACTAACCCCCATCCCCCAACACTGCCCCTATGGACAGGACAGGCACTCCTCCCACCCCCTATAGCCAATTACAGATCAGCAGGGTAGCTCGCACAGCCAAATTCAGTAAAGAATGGGAAATGGCTGCACAGTCACTTTTATTTTGCCTCCGCCAGTCAATGAAAACTTGCCATATGGCTTGTCCATCACTCAACTGTCCCCTCCCATACGCCCTCCTACCAAATATGGCACTAAATTTCATTTTCTTAGCTCAGAGAAGCTAGGGTGTCAACTGTCTGGATCACTCCAGTCACACGCACAATGGCACCAACACTTGATTGAGTCTTCCAAAGTTTTCCGAAGACCGGTCTTGGCTCTCGGAACTTCGGACTTCGGAAATTCATAACCGAGTACTGGAATCCACAGTGAATTCCGAAGTTTTCCAAGGACCGAGTTTCAGCTCTAACATAAATGTTTATAAACATGCACAGATACTGTCCAGTTTATTAAAGCAGCCTCAAGCTCACTTGTAAGTAAGTAAGTTTATTATGGATTTAGCTTTCGCCATATCCAGGAAGACAGTATCAGGTTAGTACATTTGACAAAGTAAATCTAATATAAAATTAAATATTAAATATTAAAATAAAATATTAAACATCAATATGGTAATATCGCCAACAAAATAACAAGGAAACGTAGAGTCAGTTACAAGAGCCCTAAATGCTCAGCATCTGGCCAGAGGTGCCAATAATTGGTATCAATACCACTACTATCGGGACAAGCTCACTTAACCGATATTTGCTGCATTTTATCCTGAAGTCTACTAATTTGCTGCCAGACAGCCCTCCTTCTGTTGAGGGCTAAGCCGATGAACATTGCCACAGCTGTTAAGGAGTCCACTGATGTTAAGGTTAATAAATGAATGAGTTTCTGGCATTCCAAAGCAAGTAACGGAGATTCTAGTAGGGTGGTTATCCAGATTTCTCTTAATTTCTGATAGTATGGGCATTGAATAACAAAATGCGCAATCGTTTCCACCACTTGCATGGAACATGAACATAACCTTGCCTCATAGGGTATACCAGCTAAGCGTCTTTCCACTAACATTAGATCAATCAACGCAAATCTGCTTAAAGTTATATTTCTCCTCAAGGTGGAATTAGTAAGGAGGTTCAGATATGATTCCATAGCATAGTTTAGTTTGATTTCCCAATAAATAGGGGCTACCCTCCACTGTTTTAACGTAGCAAAATCCTGCTGGGCCTCAACGTCCCTAGAGTGCCTATCGAGCTCTTCCTTTACGACTGCCAAAGGCTTCCCTAGGAAATGAGCTGGAGAGAACCCCAAAAAGGATAGCTGCTCGATTAGATATTTTACCCATGGATATAATCTGGCCTCAGAATGCACTGCCTCTTCCAAGGCATATTGTACTGTTAAATTAGAGTGCTGTGAGTTCTCTATCTTCTGCCAGTAAATTAATATAGCTTTTCTATTGATTGTGCTAGAATCCCATCTCAGACTTTTTAGGAGAAAAACACCCATGCTCAAACAAAACCTCACCACTGCCAAGAAAGAAACTGTAGTACTCCTAGCAAATTAAAAAAGGAAAATACACCCTGCAGGCAGAGAAAACATATGAAGTATCAACCTCCAGTGGTAGCTGGTGGTTTTTGAGGCTGGTGGGGCAGTGGTTGGGTTGAACCTACTGCCGGCGGCTTTGCTGCCAGCGGGACAGAGCCAGGGGCAGAAGTAGGCTAAGCCAGGGGCAGCGGTAGGCCTGTGGCATGGCTTAACTCAGCAGCAAGGAGTTCCCAAGGTTAACATTGGATAGACATTACATTAATTAATACTGGGAACACCTTGCTGCTGTGTGAAGCACTCCCACTGGGGGATAGAGAGACCTCTTACTAGGGTCCCATCCACTCTCTCTTTTCCACCGGGTCCAAATTAACCATAGCAGGTTACAAAAAAAGATTACATTGCCATCGCCTACCTTTATCCTGAACCCTCGAATCCTCGATTTTCATGGCATCCTTTTCATTCTCTTCTCAGAATGTTCCTTCTCAGAAGAGAATGAAAGGAAAGGGGAAGGGAAAAGAAGGACAACAGAGGAGAGTAGGAGGGAAAGGGTTTGGTTTTGGTGCATGAGAAGAGTAAGGGGAAGAGATGGGTTCAGTGGGGAACAGGGGAAAGGGGTCTCCTTGTTGTCTGAAGCCTTCTCTTCTGCCATGCTTCTACCTACTTTCTCCTCTGTTCACAAGGAGAGAAGTTGCAGGTCTGTCTAGCAACCAAGCACTCCCCGTCCAAACCAGCATCCCTAGTACCAACACTGTATCCCTGGCAGCCAAATACCTGTCCAAGCAAACAGGCCTTTTTGAAGAGGTTTGGCCAGTTTCAGGGCTGCATTGGCATTGCCACCAAACCAGGCCCATCCAGAGCAGCATCCCTAGTAGCTACACCCTATCCCCAACAGCCAAAACACCTATCCAAGCAAACAGGCCTTTTTAAAAAAAAAAGTTTGGCCAGTTTCAGGGCTACATTGCCACCAAACCAGGCCCATCAAGACCAGCATCCCCAGTACCTACACCGTATCTCCGGCAGCCAAATGCCTGTCCACGCAAACAGGCCTTTTAAAAAAGTTTGGCCAGTTACAGGCCTCTCTTGCCACCAAACCAGTCCCACCAAAATTTAAACAATGCATTTCTGTTTCTCAACAAAAACCCCAGGCAAGATGCTCAAAATTACACAGTCACAAACAGAGGCCAGAAACTACTTTCCAGCAGGGAGCAGCAGCGAAACAGTGAAGGGACAATTTTAAGAAAAGAGTAGCCACAACCACTAAACCCACAAATTTACCAAACTGCAAAGGGCGGGGCCATTTTTAAATGCAAGGAACATTTTAACCAAGATTAGAAACCCTTCCTTCCAAGTCCTTAAGTCCCCCACCTGTAAAACAGAAAGCAGACAGTTTACATCAAAAACAGCCAAGAAAGAGACCAATTTTAACCAAAGTAGCCATGGCCAGTGGGGGCACCAGAAAATGGCCACAGCCTTTGCACATGCTTGAGGGGTTTGGGAGAGGAGCTGGGGAAAACTAGCAGTGCACTGGCAAACACGAACACAGAACAAGCAAAAGCAAACCAGATCTTAAAGCAACTGAACCATATTATGTGAAGTCTTAGCACATAAGACTCTTCCCCCCACCCCCCAGTGCCTTTGGGACTCAGGTGAGGTTTTTTTTTCTTTTTGTTTTTTTTCTTTATTTCTAAAAGCATGAAGAGTGTGCAGAGGGGGGATCAGGCCAGGAGGAGCAATTCCCCTGGTACCCTGTCAACCTCCCTAAATCCACACACCGAACATGGAAAATAAAATAATTTACCTCCCCTCCTCCTGTATGAAACTTGGACATTTCCTTTCATCTTTCTTTCATCAGTTTTCTTTCCCCTTAAGTCCAATGGATACTTCATTCTCCATTCCCCCCACCCCCTTTCAGTTCTAAGTGCAGAAGTTTCCAAAATCTGCCTGTCTGACTCCACTTTGTGATTTAAATTAGGGCTGTACCAAATAGTACTTCTGGGTACTTGGGCTGAATGCCAAAGTTCTTAATAACTGACCTGAGTACTTGGTGGTCCTTTGGCATGGTTTCCAAAGTTTTGGAATTCGGATTTGGAATTTCAGACCTCGGGGAAACTTGGGAAACTTTGGAAAGTTGTTGCAAAGTTCTTGAACCCCCAGTCAAAGCACTACCCAGAAAAGCAGGCTACCAAGAGTGGGACAATTGCTTCAGAAGACAACCCCACAAAAGTGCAACTGTATGCAGAAATAAAAAACCAACAACAGTAGTGTACCCACAGCATAGACCACCATCAGCAATGAGTGCACCCACTTTATCATTTTGTCAACCAAACAGTGCACAAAAATGCAGGCTAGCAAGGGACATTCGCTCAAGAAGAATACAACAACCCCTACAAAACAGTCTGCAACTGCATTGAGAATTAAATCCCACCAAAAAAAGCCAGCAAGCCCAGGCCCCAGCAGCAGTCACAAAATTAAGAAACCAGACATTCACACCCCTCCTTCCCCAGGGGCACCCTCTTCCATGGCATGGCACGGCACGGCACGGTGGCAATGGTAACTTTAACAGACCAAGTAAACATGGGAAGTGGAGCCAGGCAGAGAGATCAATCCTCATGGTACCAAGTGCCAACCAAGCAGCAGGCAGCAATGTGGCACCCAATTATTATTATTTTTTTAAAAAACTGCATGGCATTGTAAAGGTAATGTAGTCCCCATCCCCCAGCATTATCCCTATGGACAGGACAGGCCAAGCCAGGCATTCCTCCCCTCCCCTCCCTCCAGCCAATTACTTACAGATCCAGCAGCACTGTAGCATGCAGCATAGCCAAATTCACCAAAGAGAATGGACAAAATGGCTGCAGTGCAGACACTTTTATTTTGTCCTGCCAGTCAGTTCAAAAGCTGACCATCTGACTTGGCCAGCCAATCAAAGCTTTCCATCTGACTTACCATCACTCAGTTGTCCCCTCCCATACACTCCTCCTACTAGGGATGGGCTAACGCAGTTCAGAGTTTGGACTGAACTCGAATAGTTTGCTCAACCAAACTGAATGTGCGAACTGAACTCGAATTTGAACGTTCAGTTCAGATGCGTTCGGTGAGTTCGGAATTGAATTTCCATTGGTTTCAATGGAAAACACATTATTGGCTGTAACGTTTTTGTTTTTTATGTTATGTGGCCAAACACGGGGGTACCTATACCTCCAATAGAAAGCATTACGTGTACCAAATTTCAAAACGAATGGATAAAGGAATCCTATTTTAGAAGCAGTTGAATTATTGTATTTTGCAATATTCTACATATACATTCTTAGCTGTAACATCTTTGCCTCACATCTAATGTAGGTGAAACTTGTGAAGTTTATACCCCTTCCCATATTTACTTTCTTTGACAAATTTCAGAAGGATTGGAAAAAGTGTCTTGGTGGTATAAGAAATTAACATATACATGTATGTCTGACTATAACATCTTTGTAGTCCAACCAGTGTACATGAAATTTGGCAGGGCTATATATTACACTTTTATGATCATCTCTGCCAAATATCAGAGAGATTTTATAATGGGTCCCAATTTTATATGCCTGTACAACATATGCAGAGAAGGGGCCTATGCCTGGGATTCTCTTATATCACTGTGGTATAAGATCGGTTTGTGATGCGAATTGGCCGACAGAAATGTCAACCAAATATCCTCATTCTGTGCTGGGACCATCCCAACATATCTCCTCCACTTGTTTCTGGGAAGTCAGAAGCATCTGTTTAGGAAAGAGTCAATAGAGATTCTCTCATGTCCTCTTTCTCAGTGCTGCAGGATGTGATTGTGATGATAATTGGCCAGCCTGGATGTGTTTAAACTATGTCTCCTGACTGCTGGGATGCTATCTCAGAAGTCCCAGTTATGTTGCTTATGCCCACCTCAGGGCCNATGTGTCTGTCAGTCTTTGGGGTTGCTCCACATCCTTCCTCCTACAGTCTCTCTCCCCCTGCCATGCAGGGTGCCTGCCTCTGACCGGCACTGAATATGCTGATATTCACCTGAATAATGATCTTCACAAGGACAACATCAATTGCTTATATAATTGGGGCCCTTTATCAAAATCTCCTGTACATTTGCTGAAATGGCAGGAAAGGTATTTGATATATTCTTGACAAATATCCTGTAAACAGAATGGAATATCACAGCTAGAAATGTATTTTCAGGTTAATGTCTTATATCCTTGAGACCCTTTTTCCACTATTTCTAAAAATTGGCAGAAGTATTAAGCATATGGAGAGACATACTATGCACAAGTTTCATGAATATTGGATACAAGATAAAGAAGTTGTAGCCATGAATGTGTATGGAGCTTTTCTTAAAATCACAACATTCAATTGCTTCTGAAATTGGTTTCCTTTATCTAATCACTTGGTACACATATTGCCCTCCATCGTGGGTACAATCTCCCCAAATTCCAACAAAATCAAATAAGAAACAAAAATGTTATAGTGGGATATATGTTTTTCAGTTTTTTCCCTTTATTTCAAAAACCAAATGTCATTTTCAGTTTCTGATTGCACCAAACTAAAGATTGAACCGAACCCGAGTGAATCAAATACCGAATCTGAACTCAAAGTTTGACCCAAACCACTGAACAGCTGAACATCCAAACCTGGTTCTGTCCACACATCCCTACCTCCTACCAAATACGGCACTAAGTTTCATTTCCAGGAGAAGCTCAACTGTCCACCAGCCCCCCACATGTACAGCAGTTTCTAAAGTGTTCAGAATAGCAGCCTTGGTCTTCGGAATACAGCCTTTCCAAACTGAATACCTTACTATTCAGCAAATTCCAAAATTTTCCAAACATTTCATTTCAGCTCTAATTTAAATATAATTCCATAACCCCAGACAGTTAAGACCTGTAAAAATTTCACATATCAGTTGCGTTTATGTGGCTGGTTTGACATTTGTTGCAGTCCTAACCCATAGTCCTGAGAAACCCTGTTGAATGGACTATGTCTTGGGCTGCTTTTAGATGAGCGAGTCGCCATAGCGTGACCTGTTTGCACGATATTTCAAAATCCCACAAGGCAGGATTAGATGAGACAGAAGTATGGAATCAAGCGCATGGAAGGCGGCCGTGCATTGTTTGCCGATCGCAAATTAAATGCCTCACACACCAAGGTATTTAATTCGTGGTTGGCAAACAATGTGTGACCATCTTCCATGCACATGATCCCCTACTTCCATCTCATCTAATCCCGCCTTATGGGATTTTGAAATATCGTGCAAGCAGGTCATGCTACAGTGGCCCACTCATCTAAAAGAGTCCTTATTTAGTCACCCCCACCTAGTTCTAAGAGCATATTCTCCTGCTACTATGTTCGCTTTCCTAGAGACCCAAGAGCTATCTTATTCCTGTTTTTCCTATCCACAAAGACCTTTCCCCTTCTTGCATGGGTTTCTCACTAGTTGAGAACCAACTGACCACAGTTAGCTTGTGTTGAAGAGAAAAGCACACAGTTGTGTGGCACTGGGAAAACAAAGTGACCTGAGTTGAAACTTTCATGAGCTGTGATAGAGCTGGTTTTATCAACTCAGTTGAAGGAATAAAAATATAAATTAAAGCCTTGTGTTAGCCTTAGATGATGATGATGATTGATTGTTGATGAATATAGTGCCAAAAATGTTCCTGGCACTGTGCAATCAATAGTTAAAATCAATAGACCAGGAGTGTGGTGGGATACAAGAACAGAGAGGTAAGACCATGAAAAGCCTTGAAGGTGAAGACCAGGAGCTATGTTGAATGCAGTCATCTACAGGGAGCCAGTATTAGGCAGAGAGGAGGTGCTGAACATGGTCAAAGTGATGGACAAGGTGGATGACTTTGCATCAGAGGGCTGAATGTAGATTGCGGAGGGGGGTGAGATCCCTACCCCAAGGAGCTTACAATCAAAGAGAGACAAGGAAGGGGGAGACAAGGGAGAGGTAAACATTGGGAGAGACAAGGGATACATTCATGAGGTTGAGAAGTTGCAGGTGCACGTGCTTAACTTAGTTACAGGGAACTAACTTAGTAGCAGTTACAGGGAAGAGGTCCTGAGTGAGGGGGGAAGTGGATGCAATTTCACTCATGAGGAGCTAGGGAAAGCCTAACTAAAAGAGGTAGGTTTTCAGGAGGGATTTGAAAGTTGGGAGGGAGGAAGCAGAACAAATGTATCAAGGGAGGGAGTTTCAGGCATTTGGGGCAGCAAGAGAGAAGGGGCAAAGATATTTAGAGGAGCAAGACGGTCACAAGCAGGCACGGGTGGAGGCAGAGGAGGAGTGAAGCAGGAGAGATCAAGGAGGATAAGAATGAAGTAGAGGCCCTTAGACTTGGCTAAGAGAAGGTCGAAGGTCATTTTTAGTGAGTGGAGAGGGCAGAAGCTTGATTGAAGGGTGTCAAGGGAGGAATTTGAAGAGAGGAAATCAAGACAGTTCATGCAGACAGTCACGCTCCAGGAGTTTGGAAGCAAAGGGTAGGTGTGAAATGGGACAGTACTTGGAAGGGGAGAAGGTTTCAAGAGTGGCCTTCTTAAGGACAGGGGAGATGGTGGCGTGTTTGAAGGCCAGTGGAAATCACCTAGTAGAGAAGGAGAGATTGATGTTGTGCAGCAAAGAAGGTGCAGCAGTGGGGACAATCTCTGTTAGGAGGTGAGAGGGGATGGAGTCAAATGGGGCACTGGAGGGGTTGGATAAAGAGAGGAGGGAGGTGAAGCTAGGGAGAAGGAGAAAAGAAGAGAGGCAGGAGGAGGAATAGCAGGGGAAGAAATGACACGGGGAGAAAATTGAGAAGCAATAGCAAGGCGGAGTTTATCAATCTTGTTGTTGGAAAGAAGAGGAATGATTCTGTACAGAGAGAGAGGAAGGGGAGGGGAGGACGGGGAGGCTTCAGAAGGGGATCAAATCTTGAGAAAAGATGGCAGGGATTGCAGGAGTGGGATTCAATTAATGAGGAGTAATAGTGGTCTTTGGCCAGGAAAAGGGCATCGCTAAATGCAGAAAGAATAAACTTAAAGTGGATGAAGTCAGCAAACTCACGAGACTCCCGCTAGAGGTGTCAGCAGCTTGACAGCAGGGTTAGATATGGTTGAGGGTATGGAAGAGCCAAGTATGGGGGTTTATACGACAGATAGGATGGCTTATGGGGAGCAAGGGAGTCAAGGGTGGAGGAAAGGGATGAGTTGAAGGCAGAGACAGGTGGTAGAGGAGACCTATGAGAGAAGGGGGAGATGGAGGAAGCAAAGTCCAGAGGGTCAATGGATTGAAGGTCACGGGAAGAGTGAGAGGTTGGAGAAGCGAGAGAGGTTGAGTGGGAGACACAGAATGAAGCAAGGAGATGGTCATAGGAAGGGCATCAGGAGAGATCCGGGAGAGAATAGATTTTTGATAAGACTAAGTTGAGTGAGTGGCCTTCAAGGTGCGTCGGTCAGTCAGATAACCCTTTTTAAAAGGTGAAGGTCAAAAGAAGAGGTCAGCAAGAGTAAGTGGGAAGCAGCAGGGTCAGAGGGGATGTCTATATGGATACTAAAGTTCCCAAGAATGAGGGTGGGAATATTGTCCTCATAAAGGAAGATAGTAAGCCATGTGTCAAAGTCAGAGAGAAAAGAGGAGAGGTAGCCTGGGTGGTGGCAGATGACAGCAACACAGAGGTGCTGGGGTGAATGCAGTGGACCTCAAAGGAAGAGAGAGAGAGTAGGAGGGATGAGCTCTGAGGGGTTGGAACTGACAGGATTCTGCAAGGAGCAGGCCAACGCCACCACAACCTTTGGAGTATGGCGAGTGGATGAAGGAGAGGCTGCCAAGGGAGAGGGCAGCAGGCGTGGCAGTGTTACAGGGGAGAATCCAGGCTTCTGTAAGGCAAGGAGCTGGAGGGAGGGGGCGAGGAAGAGATAACGGATGAACGGTGCTTTCCGGATGGAAGAGTGGTGGTTCCACAGAGCGCAAGAGAAAGGCAGCCAAGAAAGTGGGGAGACAGGGGATGGGGATAAGGTTTGGGGAGAGGGGACAGTGGTGAGAGCGGGTAGGAGGATTAGGTGCTGAGATATGGGGAGATGGAGGGGGAGTTGGGACAGGAAAGTTTTAGGAGATGAGGAGAAGGGCAGAGAGGTACATGGAAGCAGACCAGATATTTATTGTAGGTGGGCAGGATTGACGGATGGGAGCTGACGTTACAGAGATGCGGTGACTCTGGTATAGCAGAAAGTCACAGGAACAGGCAGTACATGACATGGCCCCAAATGGCCCTGAAATGGCCAACGCCCTTTTGCGTCACCTTTCAACCGCCGCCCAAAGGTGCCACGCATGGGGCACACCCCTGGGCTTCAAATGACTGGTAACCTGACAGATGAAGCACAGCTGATTTGCATCTCTATAGATATGGCAGCTCCTAGCAGACAGGTAGTGGATATCAGCAACCCCTTAGCCTCGCACTCAACTGGGGAGGGGGCAAACAGACCCTTCCTCAGCCCTAGATCCCCTGGCTCCAAGAACTCCCTGTTGTTGTCAACCTCCTGTTACTGTAAGAACTCCAGTACTGTCACAGAAAACCACAGTAGCTGGTGATCAACTATGCCTTCATGCTCTTGAATTGAAAGACTACATGCTTTCTGTTTTCTGCCTTAGGTGATCTCATATCTCACTGGCAGACTCCCGAAGAAGTTAAAAATTTGAAGCTTTAATTTTTGTAAATATCAGCAGCAGTTCTCATAGTACCTTAATTCCCTAAATATGGCACGTGTCTGAGTAACTTCAGCATGTGTGTTATCTATATATGCCATCAATAAGAGATGAGAAGGCATCTTGAAATCCTTAAAACTTTGTTTGCTTCTTTGACATAATTCAAGGAAATTCACTCAGCTGATTGCTTGATTATTTTTGCAGAGAAATGCATTCTGTTTGTTGCTGTCATATTTCCTTCCCGGCTCTTCAGTACTTGAAGTAAATTACAGATGCTTGTTGATGTGACATGTTTTAGGCATGGCAAGTTTTTAAGCTGAACTCTTTGGTAAGAAAAGAATGTGACTGATTTTTCATTTGTAACCGATTTCTTGCAGTTCTAAGCAGATAATTCTAAAAAGTCAAATAAAGATGTAGTGTTGGAAATGTTATAATTCTTGGGTGTCAAAGACATCGCTAGAGAGGATATTATTAGAAGTTTCGTTATATCTAAAAGCTAAAGAATAGTATTACAACAGAGCTTTTAAAGTAGAGAACAAATAATATATGGTTATTTTTATTTATTAACCTGCCCTGACAAATCTACCACCTAAAGCAAACCTACATTATAAACTATTAAAGGGTAGACATGAAGGTGAAAGTGGGCATGGATCTTTGAAAGGTCAGATAGTTGGTTCTAGGAGAAAACAGAAGACATTGGGTGTAGCAGCCCACTGAGCAAAGCACAGAGTAAAGATGCAGGACAAAGGGAGCATTGAGGAGAAGGAGAGAGATTATAGATGGTCCAAAATGTCCAGTGACGATTTCTTATTGGAAATAAAATGTGGCTTTGTTGAAACAGATAGTCTTTTGTTTGGGGAAAAGCTGCAATCAACGAGCATTTTTAGAAGCGATCCCTTGAAATGAAAAGTTTAAATTTGAACCATCATTTCAAAGCTGGAAAACGTTGATTTTTTCATTTCAGTGTAATGGTTTGGGTTTTCCATCAACCCTTCTTGTTTTAATTTTCCTCACTTGGGAAAAAAAGGAACGAGGAGAAAAGAGGTTTTTCTTTTGTTTAAAGGGTTGTCTTAGGGCTGGGATGGGGAACCTTTTCCCTCCCTGGGGCCACTCTGAAAATTAGTACAAACTCCGAGAGCCACATAGAAATTGGGTGCAGGGGGTGGTTAAGGGGTTCATTCAAGAAAAGATTACCCAGATCATGGATTTCTGGCAAGTATCTGTCCCCTATCCTTGTGTGTGTGTCCAGATCTCTGCTCTCTTCCCTGAGCTCAGTTTCTTTCAGTGGTTGGAGGTAGGAACTGGATCCAAGGGCCAGATCCAGGAAAGAGGCCACATAAAAACTTGCTTTGGGCTGCATTTGCCCCTCCCAGGCCTGATGTTCCTCACCTGTTTTAGGTCAAACTCTGAATTCAAAGTGAAATACTTGGATTCATTTTGAAATATCTTTTGGAAAATACAGACTTTACCATGGTAAAAATAGACAGTGATTTTCCCTGCAATAATCCAACTGGAAAAGCTTCTTTTATTATCAGCTCTAATAATGAACTGATACAGCAATGCATGTATGCAACTGAAATGTAATGAAATGAAAGAGAAGCCATTTTCCAAAATGATGGAATGAATAATAGTCATGGGAATAACCACTACCAACGGTTCATGAGACTTTTCATTGTAGGCAAACTTTTTTCTCTATGTTGGTTCTATAAGTCTCCTCCTGTGGAACTGAAACCTCCAAATAACAAATTCAGGGTCTTTACAAAAAGAAGCAACCATTTTATGTTGTAAGCAACCATTCTATGTTGTTCTGTGTGGCAGCGGTTCTATGCTATAGGCCATTTTGGTCACTAGGGTAACTATGGTAACAGTACTGATTGTAAACTGATTTAGAATTCTAAACTCCCAACATTCCTGCACACAATTATACCAGATACAGTAGTACAGGTATCCAACTTTAGGAAATAAACACCAGGAAAATGGTTGCTTCTTTTTGTAAAGACCCTGTATGTTTACTATCCTAACATCTTGTAAGAGAGTGAGTAGTCTCTGAAAGGGTCAAGGGCACACTCTCTCCTGGTAGGCTGGCAGCGGTTCAGAAGAGAATGGTGTTCAGAGTAGAACCTACTTTTGTAATAGTTTCCTCAGCTGAAGGAGTCATGGAAAAAGGAAGCTGATGGGTGTCCGGAGGACCTTCCTGAAGGGGTTTTGACTCCCTGTATGTGACAGATGGATGTTTGGCCCAACAAGAAGGTCTAGGAGCTGCTCATGTCAGAGGGATTTGGGCAAGGCCCTGCTGTGCAGCAGGAGTGGACCAAAGGTCTTCAGAGAAGCTTCAGGCTGGAAGAAAGGACTTGGAGAGTGGTGACTGCAGGGACTGACTCAGGTCAAGAGAAACCCAGATGCCTGCTTGGCCAGTGGTAGATGGAAGACTTAAGCAGACAAATGACTCCGGGTACGGTTGCCACCTATACAATTTTTAAGGAACACTTATGAAACATAGGGGCTGCAGGGGCTGCATTGGTACGGTAGGCACCAATGCAGCCCCTGTAAGTTTCATGAGTGTTGCGAGAGGTGCAGAATGCCACCCCAAAAAGGACAGCCCCCCCCCCCACACATGGTCGGAAAGGACATGAGGGACATGAGTCATCAGACATTGGAAAAGCCTGAGTGAAGCCATGGTTGAGCAACAAGGTAGCCTAAGGGAAAGGTTCTTTCATGCAAAAACTAGCCTGCCCTTGGAAAAGGTGATGGAGGAGGCTCTGAGTAAATATTAGGGCAGTTAAAATAAGGCCTCCTTCACTGGTGAATGGAATCTAGATTAGCAACGACTCCAAAGGCATGGACAATTAGAAGCACCCAATGTTTTCCCCACACAAGTTAGCACCCCCACACCTGATCAGTGGGAATTACCCACCAGCACCAGACTCTCCTCATGATTCTCTTCCCCAGGCTGATTAGAAATCTCCCCGTTTATGCCCTGATGTGTCCTTTGTCTCTGCAGCCCCAGTTTGTTTATGCTTTGCCTCTTCCCTTTTGTGCAACTAGACACACTGGCACCTCTTTCCAGTCGCACCTATTGGCATTTTTGACCCCTCTGCCCCTGTGGGCATGTTCCTTTTCTCAGACCTAAACCCACCCAGGAAATCTCTCATATCTTCCCATCTCACCTATTGTAAGTATACTTAAGCTGATCCCAAATCTTTTGTCCCAAAACTTATAACCACTCCTGGCTCCCCCTCTGAAACTGAGAAAACTTTGGAAGCAAACAC
>QEPC01008893.1:2862783-2879212 GCA_003113815.1 Sphenodon punctatus
CTGCACTGGCTGCCGATAGTGTGCCGGGCCAAGTTCAAGGTCCTAGTGATGATCTATAAAGCCCTATACGGTCTTGGCCCCTCATACCTTAGGGACCGCCTCGCCCTTCGCGCCCCAGAGAGGCTCCTGCGGTCTGCCGGGGGTGCCCTCCTGGAGGTCCCCCGTGTTAAGCGGGGGGCCACGATGGAGCGTGCATTCTCGGTGTTGGGGCCGCGGCTGTGGAACTCCCTTCCGGAGGAAGCTCGCCTGGCCCCAAGCCTTTTAACATTTCGGCGGAGTTGTAAGACCTGGCTGTTTGCCCAGGCCTTTGGGATGGAGGGTGGGGAGGGATAATTTTAATCCCCCACCCATTTAGTTTTCTGGTTATTATGTTCTAGCCCTGTTTTATATTTTATATGATATGTTTTATATTTATATTTTAAAATGAATTTTAATGTTTGATGTTGGTTGTTGTGAGCCGCCCCGAGCTGCACTGCAGGAGGGGGCGGGATATAAATCTGTAAAATAAATAAAAAATAAATAAATATAAATAGAGCGTAACTCCTACACCAAAAATTACCCCCACAGTTCTCAATTTTGTGTGAATGTGGCCTTTTAAAACAAACACTGAAGAGAGAAATTTAAGAAAGCTTGTGCAATGTGTGACTTGGAGACACCAAGCTGTGCGGGACAGGACAATTCTTTCAGCGGACACCCCTGCTTCTGCCAGTCCTTGTTGTAGTTGTATTGTAGAAAAGTAGGCAATGTATATTTTTGCTTCCTGTGTTTATAAAATATTTTGGGTGTGATTTTGTGCTTTAGATGCTGCTATTAAGGTTTGCCAGTTTCAGGCTTTTTGTTTGTTTTTTAGGATTTTTTAACAGTCTATATTTTGTCAAGTTGTGTTAGAATAAATTGAAAAACCAGCATTTCATACTATCAGTACACTATCGGGGCTAATACAGGAAAATGTGGAACTGGTTACTGACCTACTGACACTTAACGTATACCGTCCTTTGTCTTGCCTATTGTTTATTGTAATGCTTTCCTCTTATTTACACACTAGCGTTTTCAGAGTTCTC
Source organism: Sphenodon punctatus (assembly GCA_003113815.1). Lineage (NCBI taxonomy): Eukaryota > Metazoa > Chordata > Lepidosauria > Sphenodontia > Sphenodontidae > Sphenodon > Sphenodon punctatus. The sequence goes on from QEPC01008893.1 coordinate 2,863,845, forward strand.
CTGAGAACAGGAAAAGGAAAGGACCCTTTTCTCTTGACTTTTTCACAGCTTGCAAATTGAGGGGCTGTAACTTAGTCTGCAGGAATTTCAACTCTTTGGGGCACTTGTTCTTTTTTCTCTAGTCAGCAAACACAGAAGGGCATCTTTAGTTTCCTGTGCCAAAGTCAAATTAGTCTAATCTCGCTGTTACAACAATAAGTCTTTCGTAAGCTGCTACTTTGCTACGTAAGGGAGAAGAGCTCTAAGAAAATTAGAAAACAATAATAATGAATGTAAGAGGATTCTGATTTATGCCATCTTGCTTGAAATGCTTGTCTATATTAGGAAATAGGTATCAGCTTCAGTTTGTTGACTCAAGTTGGGTAGACAAGCCCCTCCTCTCCTCCCCCCACACATGCCTTTTCCTGAGAAGCCCAGAACCAGAAGCTTAGCTACCTCGGGAGCAAGGGAGCTCAGTTGAGCCCTGGCCTTGAACTCTGGAGGGCCCTTTGCAAGAGGCCTGAGTACCACTAGGAAACTTTCAGACTGGGAGAGGAAGGGAGTGGGGCCAGCACCTGGCCCCCATCCACTCTGAAAATTTTCTAACAGTGCTCTAACTGCTTGCAAAAGACCTTGCCAAGAAAAGTTTTTTAAAAAGTGGGTGGAGTACTTTCCCTCACCCCACCTATTCTAAAATCTTCCTTCCTGGCAGGGTGGCTGCTGTTGCAGTTACTGAGAGTGGTACATCCTCACTTTCATGGGTAAACCCTGCCCCCCCTATCCTGGATATCTAGACCCTCGGCCCTTGGGGCCTGCAATTGAGGCATGAACCTGAGTCAGTCACAGCCTTGCTATGCAACCGCTCAAGATCTTTGTCTTGAAATGGGGCTAGCTCCACCAAGCCCAAACTCAAACTCCTTCCATTCCCCACACAAACCCAGAGAGAGGCCCCAAATCTGCATCTGATAGCATATAGGCAAACTGTTACATCTACATTTAGCTCTGTAGTTCCATATATGTGAAACTAGTTGCATGACTAGAGTCCAATGCAATGTTTCATCCCAGCATATGAAAATAACAGGAAAACCAAACTTGTTTACTAGAGCAAGTTGTTCCTGAAAACTTGTGCTTAAATTGAGTCTGTAACACTAGGAAAGTGCTACAGAAGAGGACATCAGCCAGCATTAAAGCCAAACATTTTGTTTTTAAATTGTGGATTGAAGTGTGGGCTTGATCTACGAGCTATTCCATCCATCCATGTATCCTGTAACCAATCTGGTCACCCGACTCCAAGTCTGAAGCACTGGTTATCAACTCCTTTTACTGCAGATGGCTTCTAGCAACCATCCACACTGGAATTCCAAGTCACAGGTGGAAGATGTACGTAGGCAAGGCACACACACTGTACACAAATGAATACAGTGCTTCCAAAGAGAATCTGGGCAGTGGACAACTCCAGTGCTGGCAGCAGAGTTGTTGCTACATTTAAACTGAGGTGCTAGACTGAAGGATAGGGCTGGCAAATATAGTCCGGGGAAAGCAGGAAGGGAACCCAAGAGGAGGGCTTGTGCATATGTGTATGCATTTTAATCCACTTGGGCAATGCCAGAGGGTATGGGCAGATGCCTGGCAGCACTGTGTACAAACTTAAGACCCCTAGTTATGGCCATGATCTAAGCAAAACTGCCAATAAGATGGATCCAAGAGTAGGAGTGAAACAAGCAGCTAAATTGCTGCTCGTGAGTATTTCTCACTCTGCTGAGCACCAGGACCAAGATCATGATGAGTTTTTGAAGAGAAACAGTTTTAAAAAAAAATTAATTGTGCATGTGCAAAATGACCACTGGCCTTAACCAAAATGGTGGTGATAGCATCATTGCCATTTTGGTTAAGGGCAACAGTCATTTGCACATGTGCAAAATGGTCCAGTGGCCATTTTGTGCATGCGCAGGGATACACAGCTTGGAAAGGAAGAGCCTGAAAAGGGAGTAGCTTGCATTTTCTTGATCCTCGATCCTCTTCTAAGCTAGCTTGGTTCCTATCCTAATATAGAGCAGCCTCAAGGCTGTTTTGAGCTACTTTTATAGGCTATATGCTTACAAGGCTGGTACGTCCACTGGAGATTCCAAGAGCACTATAATGATCAGGTTCAACTTTTTAATTTTTTATTATTATTACTATTATTATTATTTTATTTTATTATAAGCATTTGTATAGCACCAGCTGTGTACCTAGCACTTTACAGAACAATAAGATAGACGTGATCCGTGCCTACGGCTTACAATCTAATAGATTGTAAGCCATGGATGGCGGAGACAAGGAGAGGGGACATAGGGAGAGACAAGGGATAAAAACATTCAAGCAGATGCGAAGTCTCAGGTGCACGTGCTTGACTTCGTTGCAGTTGGCAGGAGTCTGCTGGAAGGGTGGACAGCAAATATTGAAAGGAAAGTTCTAACAGGCGTCGGGAAAGGCAGCAAGGAAAGGTGTGTTTTGAGGAGGGATTTGAAGGTGTGGAGGTAGGGGGCAAGGTGGATGTGGGCAGAGAGGGAGTTCCAGGTGTGGGGGACAGCAAGGGAGAAGGGACGAAGGTGGCTATTAGATGAGGGAGAGAGAGGGAGGGGACAGAGGAAGAGCGAAGAGTGCGTGCAGGAGTGTGTAAGGAGACTAGGGCTGAGAAGTAAGGGGGAGCCAGGTTGTGAAGGGATTTGTAAGTGAGCACCAGGAGTTTGTGAAGGATGCATTTGGGAAGGGGGACCCAGTGAAGCGAGGAGAGAAGACGCTGCATGCGATCAAAGCAACGGGCTAAGTGGATGACCCTAGCAGCAGAGTTTTGGATGGAGATAAGGGGGGACAGATGAAAGCGGGGGAGGCCAGTGAGGAGGAGGTTGCAGGAGTCAAAGCGAGAGATGATCATGGTGTGAACAAGGGTTTTGACTGAGGAGATGGAGAGAAAGGGGTGAATCCAAGCAAAGTTGTGGAGAGCGAAGTGACTTGGCAACAGAGTCGATGTAGGGTTTAAAGGAAAGGTGAATGTGGAAGACGAAGCCCAAGCTACGGGCTTGGGGCGGATGGTGACCCCATCAATAAGGATGGACATGGAAGAGGGAGAAGAAGGGAAGGGAGGAAAGATGAGTTCAGTCTTAGCCATGCTGAGCTTGAGCTGACGTCGGGACATCCAGGCGGAGATAAAATTGATAAAACAAAAATACAAAATACAATAATAAATAGATTAAAACATTAATAAAATATTAATCAAACAATGCAATTAAAACTGGCTGGAATAGTCAAACCCCTGCCACCCTAACCCTTCCCATCACCCATCTCCCTCACCAAATGCTTGGCGGAACAGCCAGGTATTGCATATTCGTCAAAAGGAAGGGAGGTCCGGAGCCAGCAGGGCCTCTGTCAGCCTAGGCGTGGCCACCAAGAACGTCATCTCCAGAGTCACCCCCTGGGATATCTGGGGGACCTCCAGGAAGGTGACCCCGGCCAACCACAGGGGCTGCTCCAAGGCCCGGGGAGTGAGGTGATCCCACAGTTAAGCGGGGCCCAGGCTGTTTACGGATTTATAGGTCAAAAACAACACCTTGAATCGGACCCAGAAGACTATAGGCAGACAGTGCAGAGAAACTCGGTTTTACTTGGTATTTACCAAGGATCACTGTATTTGACTCAGTTTTACCAAGTGCTGAGAGAACCTGATTAATCGGCACAGTACTCGGTACTTGTTAACCCCTTGATCGAGCAATGCTTACCTGATCTTGTGCTGTTGAGTCACTGTGTCCTGCTGTCCCGTGAGTTCCCCTGAATGCTGCAGTCCCCCCAGCAAGTGGCAGCTCATGGCTTGCAAAAAGCTGTGGCTGTTCGAATGCTGGGAGGAGATTGGGCTCTGGGATCATGCTGGGAAATGTAGCCCATCATGCTACCAGAAAGCCAGCAGCTGCAGCAGCGGTAGCTTCACTCTGCAGCAGCGCACTGACTCCCTCCACTTGGACTCCATGGGCCTACTCACAGTGAGTTTGCTTCCCCTGGTCCCCTTCTTACCATTCTTTCTGCCTGCTGCACCCCCTAGAAATTTTCCTGTTCCCCCCCCCTTCCTGCATGCAGCACCACCCCCAGAAACTTTCCTGCTGCCCCACTTCCTGCTGGCCATGCCCCCCCCCCCTTGTTTGGTCACAAAAGGACAGGAGGACACATAAGGGGACAATAAAATACCGAGTAGAATACTCAGTCTATTACTCAGGCCCAATACTCGACTACTTGGAAATACTCGAGAATAATTACTGCCCTACTCATTTCATCCCTAGTTCTAAAGTATCCTTGGGTTTTGCCTATTCTGGAAAAATCCCCGATCTAGTCAGTTAAGCCAGTCTTCCTGCTGATTTGAGCTGTATGAATAGGGGCTCAGAAAATGACTGACGTTTTAATCAACCAGCTCAGCTTTGAGGGTTCAGCTATGGAAATGTCTATCTCAGGAAAACTTTCCAGTTTTGCTGCTGTACTACAACGATGACTTTTCTATAGAATTGTACAATTTTACCTCTGCAATGGATATTTTTAAAAGATCATGTTCTAGCCCTTTCCCATTAGTAGGACTGACTCTACCCACATTATACATGAGGGATGTTTAACCTACCTTCCTTGGTAACTGTTATTGCCTAGCTGCCTTTGTGGTTAGAAAATTCTTCCTAATACTTAGCCTAGGTATTTTCTCCACCAATTAAGCCCATTACCTCTTGTCCTAATTTCTGAGGCTACAGAGAACAATTGGCTGCCATTTTATTGAAAAAAGCCTTTACATATTTGAAAACTATAAATCTCTCCCTTAACTTGCTTTCTTCTGAGCTAAAAATTACCAGTTGCTTCAATAACTCTTCAAACATATATTTCAACTCCTTTATCATCATCATTGTTCTCCTCTGAATTATCTTCAGTTTGACAATGTCTGTCTTAAAGGGAGGAGCCCAAACCTCGACACAGTGCTGTAGTTGAGGTCTAACCAGTGCTGAGTTGAACAATGTTCAACTTAGGGTGAAATCAAATGAGATGATAGACAGTTGCAGTCCATGTTTGATCTGTGCAGTCCTCACTCATACATTTTACTGTGTAGAGCTAATAAATAGGGGTGTGCGAAGGGACTACATTTGGTTTTTTTGCATTTTTAAAAACTCATTCATCTTAGTTTTACATTTGCTTCCCATTGAAATCAATGCAACTCATTTAACAGGGCTTGCATTCCTTTTACTTTGCTCCTACAACACTTTATTTTCCCCAAAACTTGCACAGACTGGTCCAGGTTGGCAAAAATATCAGAGACAGACTGGCATGCAGCAGGCAGGCAGAGGACAGAACAGATGCTGGTAGGCAGCAGGCGCCAGGCACTGAAGTTGCAGGCACTACCATAGGAGGAGACGGTGTGGTGCTCCAAGTCTGACAAGGCTTCAAGTATGCCCCCAGGAGGTAGAATATCAGACAGAGACTGGCACGCGGCAGGCAGGCAAAAGATGGATCAATTGGCAGGTGGTGGGCAGGCACTGAGAAGCAGCAGGAACTGGCAAAGGAGACTTGCTGTCCCAGGTATGTTGGGGTTGAACTTGCAGAGAATGCCCCACTGAGGCGGAAGATATGAGAGGCACAATAATCACACAGACTGGTACCAACAACAGGAGGAGGGCAGAGGGGCAGCAGACTCTGGCTTCAGCACAGGCACCCCAAATTGTGGAAGGGTGTCAACTTACAGAGATCACCCCAGGGGGGCAAGACGTATAGGAGACACAGATGCATTCAGGCAGCAGGAAGAGGCAGGCAGGCAGAGGAGTAGAAAGGCACTGGCTGGCATAAGTACCTAATCAATCAATCAATCACAGTTTATTGTATAAGCATAGTCATCACAAAAAATAAAAATTATGATAAAAATAGAACACATACATTATAAAGAAAACACATACATTAATTAATTCTAACTAAATTAAAAAAGAAAATTCATCAGCTTAAAATTTACCACCAACCTGGTGGAATTAACCTTCCTCAGCAGCTAATTTACTTGCTTTGAAAGCAGCAGAACAATATTTTGTGAATACAGATGTTATGTCTGGGTCGACATCAGAGAGAAATTACACCAGCAGCTTACGTTGGGTGTATGTTGGCAATTTATTCAGAAGGGGACCCAAAAAAACTGCATATGATCTTCTGTATAACTGGCATTCAAATATTATATGCTGAATAGTTTCTATTTGGTTGAGATTACAATGTCGGCAAAACCGTTGATCATAATGGAGTCTAGCGTATCTGCCTTCAACTGCCAAAGGACGCAGGTTGAATCTAGCCAGAGTGAAGGAAAATCTTTGTCCTCAAACTGACAAAGACTTTAAATAAGAAGCCCCCTGGAGAATGATGGAATAAAGTCCTAAGTCCCCAGCAATTTTCTGGGTATTAACCTCATCCTTCAGTAATCGTTGCTCTTGATCTATAATCAATAGAGTTAAAATAATTCATAGAGAACCCAAGTGCAGCCAGGAGATAATTGATACCTTTCTCCCAAGGTCCATTTATCTTATCCTATACTGCATGAGAAAAGGTATCTGATGAAATTAGAGCCAAACGTAGCCAATATCGCAATATAGCATAAGTAGCCAAGGAAACCATTAAGCGAGAGCCCGTTTCGGCTCTTAACAAGAAAGAAGAGGGTGTACTTTTAGAAGCGTGCAAAATAGCTCTCAATAAACCAAGCAGGGGAGGCGCAAGATCCTCCAGCAGCTGGGGACCCCAAACTGCCAGTGTATAAACATTGTGGGGTGACCTTAGCCCTGAAATCTTTGAGGGCAGGTGACGCTAGTTTACCTCCCTTACAAAAGTAAAAACTAACTATCCCCTTGCAAGTAGCCCTAGTTTGTGCAAATACTGACTTAAAATGGGGGCACGAAGAAGCAGATTTGGTGAAAATCACCCCCAAATATTTATATAACTTGACCTGCTCTATAGGGTGAGAGTCCATAGAACAAGAATGTTCTCGCTGAGAGGGGCCAACTACAATGACCTTTTGTTTTAGTGACGTTCACCTTTAGGGATTCCCTAATGCGGTATATACTAAAATCCTTCATAAAGGCATTTCAGACCTATTTGGGATTGGGATATTAATATAGTGTCATCAGCATATAACAGTGACACTGCAGTATTGGCTATTAATACTGGATAATACTTTATTCTTACGAGTTTCAACAGCCCCATTTATGTATAGGTTAAACAGCAGGGGAGTGAAAAGGCACCCCTGCCATACACCTCCAGCGGTGGCACCCCAAAGTGTAGCAGGGCATCAACTTGCAGAGATCACCGCAGGGGGGCAGGATGTATATGAGAGATACATACCCGCCCCGAGCTGCTCTGTGAGCAGGAGGGAGTGGGATAGAAGAAACCCTAAATAAATAAATAAATAAATAAAAATATCCGGGTAGCAGCAGCAGGAAGCAAGCAGAGGAGTGGCAGCCACTGACTTTGGCACAGGCACACCAAAGTGCTGCAGGGCATCAACTTGCAAAGATCACTCCAGGAGAGAAGCACTTGTACCCCAAGGTGTGGCAGGGCATCCACTTGCAAAGAGTACCCCAGGTGGTCAGGGTGTGTGTGTGTGTGTGTGAGACTAGCAGCAGCAGGCAGACAGAGAAGCAGCATCGGGCACTGGCACAGGCTTTGTCATTGGTATCCCAGGGTGTCAACTTGCAAGAGTGACCTGGCACTATATGAGGTAGAGAAAATGGCAGGCAGGCACTGGACAGTTTATTTTTTAATTTTAATTTTATTCCATTTATATGCCACCCCCTATGCCTACGGCATCTTGGGGTGACTTCCAACGTAAAATAAACAATTTATCATAATATAAAAAATATAAAAATCTTCACAGATATTTAAAACAATTTTAAAATTCTCCCATACAAAAATTTAGCCCACCCTCCCCGCCTCCGAAGGCCTGGGAGACCAGCCATGTCTTACAGGCCTGACAGAAGACCAGCAGACCCGGGGCCAGTCGTGCTTCCTCTGGAAGGGAGTTCCACAGCCAGGGTCCAGTCACCAAGAATGCCCTCTCCATTGTAGCCCCCCCGCTTTATGCTGGGGACCTCCAAGAAGGTGCCCCTGGTGGACCGGAGAGTCCGTCCTGAGTCACAGAGGGTGAGGCAGTCCCTGAGGTATCCAGGTCCAAGACCGTACAGGGCCTTATAGATCAAAGTCAACACCTTGAACTGGCTCGGCACATTACAGGCAGCCAGTGCAGCGCACAGAGCACCGGTGTTATGTGCTCTTGTCGGCCCATCCCTGTTAGGAAACGGGCCGCTGCATTCTGCGCTAGCTGCAATCTCCGGGCCAGCATCAAAGGAAGCCCCACATAGAGCGCGTTACAGTAGTCCAGCCTGGAGGTGATGAAGGCAGCACCCCAAATGTAAAAGGGTGTGTCAACTTACAGAGCGTGCTCCAGTGGGGCAAAATAATATGAGTGAGAGACTAGCTTCATTCTCTCATTCAGGTGGGTGGCAGCAGCAGCAGCATGTGGGCACAGTGGCTAGTGTGTCTCTCTCATCCAGGCAGGCAGCCGCAGTGGGCACTTGGCTTCTCTCTCTCATTCTGGCTAGTAGCGGCAGCATGGGGGCACAGTGGCTGGTGGTCTCTCTCTCTCCCTCTCTCTGGGTGTTAACAAACATGATGGCGGAGCGTTGTCATCACAACGCAGCCTGGGTCAGGAAGCTGCCGTACACACGGTTCGGACTGGGTTGGGCTGAAGAACAAATGTACATGCAGCCAGGACCTAACAGCGCATATGGGAGACACATGCGTGTGCAGCTCTGCACCCAGTGCCCTGCCCCACACCATAACAGGCAGCTGCCATAACGGGCAGCCATGGCGGACCCAATCTGGGCCAGGTCACAGCAGGCCATAACAAACATTATAGCGCACTGTGGCCTGCTTTGGCCCTTTCAGGCAGACATTTTCCTGAGCTATGACCTTGGAGGTGTCTGGGATCACAGCCTGGGCTAGCTGCCAGCACAGCCTGGGACAATACTCACACCCTCTCTCTCTCTCAGGCAGGTGTCAGCAGTGGGCACTTCATGTCCCTCTCTCATTCTGGTGGGGGGAGGGAAGTAGCAGACTTAGTGTCACTCTCATTCTGGTTGGTGGCAGCAGTGGGCACTGAATGTCTCTCATTCCGGCTCATGGCAGCAGTGAGTATTCACCACCACCCCCTAGCAGGTTTAGTCTGAGAAACCTAATACACAGGTAGGTGCCGTGCTCCATCCACTGCCACCCCTTCTTCTCAGCATCCCAATTCCTGCCATGATTCCTGGTCATGGCGAACTATGGGAAGAAGAAGCCGCACCAGCTGTTTCTTTCTTCTGGTCTATTATGACTCTGCCAGAATATGAGAGAGGCACGAAGTGCCCGCTATTATGACTCTGGGAAGTGGTCCAGAACCTGCTATCCCCACCCACCCACAGGAGTTCATGGTTTATTGAGCAAATCACATACTTTATTGAGCACCTACAGTGAAAATTTAAAGCTAAAGAAAAATCCAAAGTGAAAACAATCAATCTTTGCATGTTCTTTCCTTCCAGTTCCTCAGCTCTCCGCTATGCACATGGATGTTGTTTCCACTGTGGCATTACGTGGATTAGGTTTATCACCTCATTATCCAAACAACTGAGATCATGCAGCCTGGCGAGCACCAAAGCTGCCTTTTGAAGTAGCACTGGACTAATAGCCATTAGGGAGAGATTGCTAGGAGCTACTCTTCAAGTTTAATCGGTCATTCTTGCCTCATTAACACCCCAACACCACCCACTCTGTTGTGGAAAGAGCTTTTGAAGCAGCAAAGTGGCTTATTGCTATGCCATATTGCGATTCTTCACTGCCCCATCTCCCCTACACCTTCCATCTTTCCCAGAATAAGCACAGAAACCATGGATTTAGAAAAATAAAACTTTATATTTTATAAAGTTATAAAACAGCCTTTTATTTTATAGAGCCAGTGTAGCGTGTGAGCCAGTGTGGTATAGTTGATACGGTGCTGGACTTGGACCTGGGAGACCAGGGTTCACATCTTACCTTAGCTAAAGAACTCACTTGATGGCTTTGGGCAAGTCACAACTTCTCAGCCTCCGTTCCCCATCTGCAAAATAGGAATAAGTTTGTGTCTGTCTGTCTCTCCATGTGTGTTCCCTTCATCTGTGTCCATCTTAGATTGTAAGCCCACTGGACAGAGACATGTCTTGGAAAATCTGTGACTGTAAAGTGCTGCATAAACCTAGCAGTGCTATAGAAATGATTCATAGTAGTTATTTAACAATATAACCTTCACTGCCTGCCATGGGGCCTCTCCACCCTGGTCCACCATAGGACCTCTCTACCCTGGCCTGTCAGGCTGCTAGTGAGAGCCCCAGAGGCAGTTTAGGGAAATGTGGTGAGGCAGAGCTGCCAGCCAGGCTCCCATCCCCATCTCTGTATAAGAAACAAGGGAGGTTGCCCTGGAAACCTGCCCTGGCCCCTCTCCACTCTGGTCTCCTGAGGATGGGTCTGCGAGCTGGGGCTAGTCCCTGAGTGTGCCAGTGGCTTGTGTGTCCTGCTTCCTCCCTCCGCTGGTCGCTGCCACAGCAGCCACCCAGCGACTAGGACAACACATATTTGAATTTGGTGCACGTTGAGCTTTTAAGGCTCCAGTGAGAGAGGGTCCGGTAGCGGTTGCACTCTAGGTTTTTGATTGCAACTCCATGTTGGCAGACCTGCATGCCAGGAGGCTGCATGCAACATAAGTGACGAGATGCAGCCATGTGAGCACGCATTAGCCTGGATTCTCTCGCACAGTGGGCCTGTAACGCCCCTAGACTACGCCAGGTGGGTGGTGGCCACGTGGTGGGTGTGGGCTAACATCTGGAGGACACCTAATGAACAAGCAGGTGGACACACACCTGGTGTGCGCTATCATCTCATCTGATTTCATCCTTAGTGTCCATGATTCATTCTACATTTTACCTGAGTTATGCATAAACCAGCAGCAATAACATGCTTTACTTCTACCTACCTACAGCTAATGATATTGACAGCCTATGGAATACAGATCCCTTGACGGGTGCTGGTTACCAGATAAACTCAGGATCAGCTCTCACATGGCACCAAGCAAGGAAAAGCTGTCAGCAACAGAATGCAGAGTTACTAAGTATTACAGAGCTGCATGAACAAACATATCTGGCAGGTGGGTTAACAAAGTGATTGCAAATGACAAGACAAGTAACACTAGGATAGCACAGTGTTTGTCTGAAGTACCTTACCAATATTAATTGTATCTTTCAATACCTTTGTGTGATAGGCAAGAAAATATTTGAAGATTCTAAAACAGCCTGATGAGAGTCAGTTTTAAAGTGTTTGGTATCATAGCAATGAAAAATAGTGTTAGAATCTGAAATCCAATGGCCAACCAGTTATATTGAAAGCATGACAATGTGCCATTAAGTGAGCTACAGAATAAAGGTCTAGTCCTCTAAGCTGTTTACATATGTGAGTAGTTCTTTGAACCCAGTAGAATTATTGGCAGCCCACACCCCTGCTAAAATATTTTCAGGAGGCTGCCAATGGCAAATTGCTAATGTTCTTCACATCTTTTAGTAAAAAAGGCTTCAATGGTTTCCCCACTTACAATCTAGCTCAGCTAGATTTATTTAGATTTATTTATTTTATAAATTTTTACCCCGCCCCTCCTGCCATGCAGCTCGGGGCGGCTTCCAAACATTAAAATACAATAAAATCAGTTAAAAATTACCATAAATATTATAAAATATTAAAACAGGGCTAGATACAGTCTAAAACCAAAAATAGGTGGGGGAACTAAAAAAAAAACAACCCACCCTACTCACCCTCCCTCCCAAAGGCCTGGGCGAACAGCCAGGTCTTACAATTTCACCGGAATGTTAACAGGCATGGGGCCAGGCGAGCTTCCTCCGGAAGGGAGTTCCAAAGCCGCAGCCCCACTACCGAGAATGCCCTCTCCATTGTGGCCCCCCGCTTAACACGGGGGACCTCCAGGAAGGCACCCCCGGCAGACCGCAGGAGCAGCTCTGGGGCACGAAGGGCGAGGCGGTCCCTAAGGTATGAGGGGCCGAGACCGCGTAGGGCTTTGTAGATCATCACCATCTTTATAGATCCTATCATGAGCTGAGTGCTAGGCCCCCACCTTTCATGAGCTAGTCCCAGAAGCCAGAGCATAGTAAGGATTCTCTGGAGCAAGCATTATATGTGCAGGAAAAGCTGAAATACAGTCAGGTGAAATGCCAACTTCTTGAAGAAATCTTCCTTAAGTCGTATCACCTTAACCTTCCTGCATACCAAGATAAGGGAATTCTGTCTTCTGATAGGAGAGTAACTGTAGCGGGGAGACACCCCAGCCCCATGGGTTAGCCTTCTGTCCTGACCCCTTAGTCCTGCAAGTCCAAAGCAACCCCCTTCTGGCTGCCCTCAGTACCCGGTTCTCCGCTTTCAGGTCTGCTCTCAGCTCTACATTGCTGGGAATGGGATCCGTGCTCCTGCACTGCCCAAGCTCCAGCTACTGTCCAGGGTAAGCCTCCTGAATCTGCTGCCAGCTGTTCCTGCTACAGCTGCTTCTCCACCATTTTCTTCTCTCCCCTGGCTCTTTGTCAGTTTCAATCCTGGGCCACGCCACTCTCAGCCAGCGCTGTCTGCTCTATTTGTTGTTCTCTCGTGCAGCTGCTCACCGGTCTCCCTGGCTGGTCTGAGGCCTGCCAACCACCCCACAAGTACTTTCCAGAACCTGTGTCCTCCGATAACTTGCCTTTGGCTCTTCCCCACTCTCCGCTGGGCTACTGCTCTTAAAGGGCCAACCCTGCCACACCCACTTTCCCTTAAAGCCACAGGGACTCCCTGAGTCTCCCTGTTACAGTAACACACTTGTGGAGCAACAGACCTCTCTGTCCTCCAGTGTCCACATTGTTTTGCACAGGACTAAACAGTTGATTCTTTTGCCCATGAGAATACAAAAATCTGCATTGGCACTGTCCTGCTAGATATTGCTGAACTTCAGGAGCGGGGAATAACAGCTGAGTTCATGTCAAGAGTGACACTCAGTCTAAATTGGTGCATCTTAGCTGTAAAGTTATATAACAGATAAAAATAATTGTTTTTTTGAAAAATAAAATAATGAATTTAGGGCAAAACTTATTGGACTTTTTATGGTCTAACTTAGAACATAAGAAGTGCCATACTGGGTCAGACGAAAGGTTCATCAAGCCCATCATCCTGTCTCCTCCCCCTCCCTCTCCTTCCCTTCCTTCGAGGCTTACTTTGTGTGTCTCTACTCCCCCCCCCCCCTTTGCCTTCGGGTTGCTATCATTTACCTGGCCCTCTAGCCTCTTTTCTCCCAGACTTTGAATCTTGGCTTACCTTCTTCCTCTCTGATGATATCCCGCTCTCATTCTTGGAGACTTCAACATCCATGTTGATGCACCTTCCCAGCCGTCTATCTCCCAATTTCTGTCCCTAACCTCCACCTTCGATCTCCGCCTCTGGACTGATTCCCCCACCCACACCGACGGTCACACTCTCGACCTCATCTTCTCCACAAACTGTCCTGTTGCTGACCTCTCCTTTGACCTTTGTCCCCTGTCCGACCATCACCTCGCTTCCTTCAACCTCTCCCACCAACCTCCAACTTCTTCGCCAGCGCCACACCCCTTCCATGATCTGCAGGCTATTACCCCTTTAGACTTTGCTTTCTCCCTCTCCCCCTCCTGTCTTCTCCTCCTCTTCCCCTGACACTGCCATCTCTTCCCTCAATGCCTCTCTTGCCATGACCCTTGACTCACTTGCCCACCTCTCCTCCTGCCCTGTTCGGCCCCAAAACCCCCATCCCTGGTTCACCCCTACTATCCGCTACCTCCGCTCCTGCACCAGGGCTGCTGAATGCCTCTGGTGCAAATCCCACTCCCACCCTGACTTCCTCCACTATAAATTCTCCCTCACCTTCCTCTCTTCCGCTATCTCCCTGGCGAGGCAACGCTACTGTGCCTCCCAGGTTGAATCCTACTCTCTTGACCCTTGCCGCCTTTGACTCCCTTCTCAAGCCCCACTGCCCCCCTCCACCCTCTCTGCTCAGTATCTCACATCATTCTTCACCTCAAAGATTGACAAGACCCGCCAGGACATTGCTTCCCACCTGTCTCCCTCTCCACCCCTCCCCCCACTCTCCTCTCCTCCTTCCGTCCTACCTCCCTTGAGGAAATCCCCTCCCTGCTCTCTTCTTCCAACCCCTCCACCTGTCCTCTCAACCCAATCCCTACCGCCTCCTCACCTCCACCGCTCCCACTGTTGCCTCCCCCCTTCCACATGTCATCAATCTCTCCCTCTGCACAGGCTCCTTCCCCTCAGCCTTCAAGCATACCACTGTCTCTCCCATCCTCAAAAAGTCCACCCTCGATCCCTCTAGTTACTGGCTGGTCTCCCTCCTACCCTTCGCCTCTAAGCTTCTGGAACATGTTGTCTACTCCCGCTGTCTGGAACTCCTCTCTGGCAACTCCTCCCTGGACCCTCTCCAATCTGACTCCCGCCCCCTTCACTCCACTGAAACTGCCCTTGCCAAGATTACCAATGATCTGCTTGTCGCTAAATCTAAGCACCTCTATTCCATTCTTGTCCTCCTTGACCTCTCTGCTGCCTTTGACACTGTCGACCATCCACTCCTACTGAACTCTCTTCGCTCCCTGGGCTTCTGCGGCTCTGTCCTTGACTGGTTCTCCTCCTACATCTCCGACCACTCCTTCAATGGGTCTCTTCCCAATTCCAATTCCTCCTCCCTCCCCCTCTCAGTAGGCATTCCCTAAGGCTCTTTCCTGGGCCCTCTCCTCTTCTCTATCTACACCCTGTCCCTGGGCAAGCTCATTGCCTCCCACAGCTTCCAATATCACCTCTATGCTGATGACACTCAACTCTATCTCTCCACCCCCTCTCTTTCCCCTTCTGTCCAAGCTCGCTGTTGCATTGGGTTACTCTTTTTACAAAAGGAAAGAAGGCTAAGTTTTCCAGCTGAACTAATCATACTGGATTGGGCCTTTTTCTCCTAATTGTATAAAATGAGCTTACGCTTTACTTTGAGGCCAGGCTAGCAAAGCAAGTATTGTAAAATGACAATACATTTATAAATAAATGGAACATGAGACTTTTGAATATAAAAATATATGCATAATTTACTTAAATTTAAATAGAAAATATCAGTAGCTTACATAGAATGGTATTGATAGCCAATCAAAGTTACATGATCTTAAAACATTTCTATTTTAAGAAAAAGCTTCTAAAAGCTTAACATATGCACAATTCATTGGCTCAAAGATATCAAGAATCAT
>QEPC01008893.1:2879433-2898392 GCA_003113815.1 Sphenodon punctatus
AAAGAAACCAAATAGTGTTAGACTTCCTTCAAGTTTTGAACAAACCTCATATTTCTATCAAGAATAATTGTCAGATTACAGAGAGACTTGATCATAGCATCAAGGTTGTTTTAACTATTAATTAAATAGATATGTTAGCTAGAAAAAACTAACTTAAATCTTCCTTCTCAGTTTGGAGATGTTTATGGCCTGATCATTCGTCATTTAGACACATAAACTGATAAGGTTCCAGACACCTCGACTATCAAGAGGCCTTTGATCTGCCCTCTAACTCCTAGCCATTTGACTCTGTTTCCTTGGATACGGTGAAAGTTCATTTGGGAAGTTTAGAAAAAAGCTCATTGGAATGTAGCTGAAGAAGCTTCAGTCTGAACCAAGCTAATCACAGAAGTTGATTTTAGAAATCAATACTGCAAAACACAAATCCAATACATTGAAACAAAAAGTTAACACATAGAAACTCAAAATTAATACATTAGGAACACAGATGGCCAAAAATATATGCTTATAATAAGAAATACATGACATCGCCTCATCAACTGTCTCTCTGATATCTCCACCTGGATGTCCCAATGCCAACTCAAGCTCAATATGACTAAGACTGAACTCCTTATCTTTCCTCTCTACCCGTCCTCCCCCTCTTCTCTATCCATCCTTATTGATGGTGTCACCATCCATCTTGTTCCCCAACCTGTAGCTTGGGCTTTGTCTTCGATAGTCACCTCTCCTTTAAACCTTACATCGACTCTGTTGCCAAGTCCTGTTATTTTGCCCTCTATAACATTGCTCGGATTCGCCCCTTTCTCTCTGTCTCCTCAGCCAAAACCCTTGTTCATGCTATGGTCATCTCCCGCCTTGACTACTGCAATCTTCGCCTTGCTGGCCTCCCCCGCTCTCATCTCTCCCCCCTTATCTGCATCCAAAACTCCACTGCTAGGGTCATCCACTTGGCCTGTCGCTTTGACCACGTGCAGCCTCTCATCTCCTCATTTCACTGGCTCCCCCTCCCCCAACGCATCCTTCACAAACTCCTAGTATTTACTTACAAAGTCCTTCACAGCCTGGCTCCCCCTTACCTCTCAGCCCTTATCTCCTTACACACTCCTGCACACGCTCTCCGCTCCTCCTCTAAACCCTCCCTTGTTCTCCCTCATCTCCCATGCTCCCCTAACTGCCTTCACCCCTTCTTCCTTGCTGCCCCCTATGCCTGGAACTCCCTCCCTGCCCACATCCACCTTGTCCCCTTCCTCTGTTCCTTCAAATCTCTTCTCAAAACCCACCTCTTCCTCGCCACCTTTCCCGATGCTTGCTAGAACTTTCCTCTCAACATTTACAGTCTGCCATCCCCCTGATTGCAACCAAGCCAAGCACGTGTACCTGAGACTTCGCATCCACTTGAATGTTTTGTCCCTTGTCTCTCCCTATGTCCCCTCTCCTTGTCTCCCCCCTCTGAGTCTTTTAGATTGTAAGCCGTAGGCAGGGACCGCATCCATCTCATTGTTCTGTAAAGTGCCAGGTACACAGCTGGCACTATACAAGTGCTTAATATTAATAATAATAATAATAATAATAATATTGGAAGAAGTACCCTACATGTCACAATAGGCAATCCATTCCCTGTTGTTCCAACCCCCGACAGTAGAGGCTTTAACCCCAAAAACTACTTGGCTAATGGCCATTAGTGGACCTATCTTCCCAGAACTCCTCCTCCAAGACTTATAAGTGTTGATACCTTGACAGTGGGATGGATGCCTTTAATTCTTCCACTACACATGCTTAAACATCTCTTAGTGCCATGGGACTCGAAATTAAGTTCACCTGCTGTATATGCTTCAAAAATAATTGGGTCTTGTCTAACGTGGGAGGTAGGAGCTGGGGGTGGCTGGAATCATCAGGTTGTGGGACAGAGTCTTATTGTATCTTATTGTGGTGTAGTGCATAAGTGCACAGAACCTGGACCAGGAGGTAGGGGTAGGCCCCAGTTCAAGTCTCACCTTAGCCAGAAACTCACTGGGTGACTTTGGGACAGTCAGAATATTCTCTCAGCCTAACCTATCTCACAGGGTGGTTGTGGGGATTAAAAGTTGTGTTATTTAGTTCCATGTGAAGCATTCCAAGTGCCATGACAGGGAGGCACTATATAAAAATGAAAATTATTATTATTATTTTATTACTACTGCCTCAGCTGGAAGAGCTTCTGCTCTCATTTTTCTCCTTTGACAGCAACAACTTACCTGTGTTTTTTCTTGTTTGTTTAGGCTTAACTAGCCGTTTGACTACTGCACTCTGGTTTGGCTTGAACAGTTTGAATTTCAACAAAGGCTGGCAATGGAGTGGTAGGCAGCCTTTCAGATACTTGAACTGGGTTCCAGGTAGGCATAAACTTACTTGATAAGAATTTGAAGGATAAAATTATGTTCTTAAGATAGATCCCTTCCATATAATGGATTCCATCTCTAGAGGTTTGCTTTTTCTGTATGTATACCATGTGCATCCATGTTGTTAGGAGCTGGAAGCAAAGGGAATTTTTATCTGGTTCACATGCATTATAATTTTCTCATATGTCAGATTTCTTACCTTGTGTGTTGTTAAGAAAAACATTTTAAATGTATTCTTTTCAGAGATGATTAGCTCAATCCTCAAAGGGCTTCACTAGTGCAAATTCCATTAATGTGAATTGTGTTTTTGCCAGTTAACTGCTTTGAGAATTGCACTGAGTATTATTCAGGGTAACATTAAAA
This sequence comes from Sphenodon punctatus, assembly GCA_003113815.1. Classification (NCBI taxonomy): domain Eukaryota; kingdom Metazoa; phylum Chordata; class Lepidosauria; order Sphenodontia; family Sphenodontidae; genus Sphenodon; species Sphenodon punctatus. The sequence goes on from QEPC01008893.1 coordinate 2,882,175, forward strand.
ACATGTGCAGTTGCATATTTTCTTTGGGTCTTTTATTACTTGGGACTTTTGCATGAAAACAGAATCTCCTAAATGTTATTTTGAGCATGGAATTTGAATGAAAAACATTATAGCATATGAAGTACATTTCTTGTTTTTAAAGCCAAACAAATTATTAAGTTTCAGGGGTAAAATTTGGTGGTCTGTGTTTTACAGGACGTAAGTCTAGATGATCATGATGGGTTTGCCTAGCCTTAGTAAGTGGTCCTAGAAGATCTAAGCAGATAGAACAGGCTCATCATCAAGCATGAGCCAATATGAATTAGCAAAACTTTAATAAGTAGCAGATACCAAAAATAGTAGGCCAAACTTTCCTGTCTATTGATCTCTTGAATTCCTGCTCAGCCAGTGAGTAATGAACTCAGTAGACTTGAAATGGTATTGCAAAGAATAGAACTGATCGTTGGACTTGGAGACTCTAATGTGCAATGGCAAAGAGTGACGTGAATATTTGTAAGAGGTGAAATTAATCTCTGAGACAGATAACCTGTACCATACCCCCTTTACCATTTACACTTCGTATATGGGGGTGAGTGGTTGTGCAGAAGTGCTTGCATATCCCTTGTTTGCTACTGGAAGGGTTTCCATGCCAATCTCCTGTAGGCTGGCTTGGAAGGCTTTGATGGGATGGAACTGGAACAAAAGAAAGGACTCTTCATGCCTCCAGAATGTGTATTGGCAGGGTCTGACCTGTGATAGAAGTAGACTGACCACCAACGTCTTTCCACATAGCTTGGCAGGTGATAATATGTAGACTTAAAATTATGCCACTAGTGGGAATGTATAGGCTGCATGATAATTCCTGATGTTAGCATGCTTCCACTTGTGCAGGTGCGTGTGTTAGTGGAGGGAGGAGTGGAGAGGGAAAATGGGACTAAGTCTTTACCTGTGGTTTTACTGGCATGTTAGAATTTGGAGCAGTGGTAACATAAGAAACAACAGGTGACACTACCTAATTAAAACTGAGTGGATAGTGCCACATTTGTCAGGGTGTAGGTTTTTGTCCATTGCAGAGCTGCTTCATCGTGGTTCTGCACCAGCCATTTTGTGACATAGGCTTCAGCTATGCGGAAACCACCATGGATGCCACTACGTGCCCTGCCCCCCTCCTTCCACATAGAAGAGAGGATGTGGCCATTGCCCAATCAGCTGGGATGTATAAACATTACCCACTGACAGGATTTGTGCATGTGCTGACACTAAAAAAAGCCAATAAAAACACCACAAAAATAAGGAAAAAACCACTGGTTGGTGGGTAATGGCACTCCTTCCCCTTGGAGGTTCATCGAAAGCCTGAGCCTGCTCATCTTCCAGAGGCAATGTAAGATCTTTTTGTTTGGCCAGGCATTTGGAAGGGTAGGGTTGGGTGTTGCGTTTTTTTTTTTTTGGGGGGGGTGTCTATTTTAGAATATTTGCGTCTATTTTGTGTGTTTTATTTACTTATTTATATATCGTAACCTGCTCTGAACCTCAAGGGAATGGGGAGGATAAAAATGTAAATAAATAAATAAATATTTCTTCTGTTTCAACTGAATTTCAATTTAGCAATCTCATAGCACGTTTTTAGATGCAACACCTCTCTTAACGGATTTCTTAATCCACTCCCAACAATCTCATGAGGGGCAGTTAAGAGCTCGATATTGGGTTTTGACAGATCCAGATGTAAAAAGAATGTGCAAGCCACCTGGTGCTGCTGCTTCCAGTGATGGCCAGGTGACTTTTGGTCCTCGGAGGCACATCGAAACTGTCCCCCTCTCCCCGCGCGAGAGATTGCTAAGAGCGGATTGAAAAATCCATGAAGAGAGGAGGCACGTCTAAAAACAGCCATAGTGTGAAAGTATTTTGTTTGCATGATAATTATGCAAATAAGGATGTACATCAAATAACTTGACATACTAATAACAGTAGCTTATTATGGAATGCTATGAATAATGCAAGCAGCAGTCAGAAATGAGCAAGTCAATGTATTAAAATATTGCTTTGCTGTGATTATTGAGCTGTATGGATATGCTTTATGTTTCTCGTTCAAAGGTGGAGGGAAAAAGTCATTGGTTTAACAATACTGATGTGGATCCAGCAAAGCTCCTCCAATTTGTTAGGGTTATTGAACCCTTATTAGCTCCAATGCCAAATCTTCTAATCCAGATATCCTTTTTTAAAAGTTTTTTGGCAGGTTGACTGTAATTTTTCATGTTATCCTCACTTTTGGTAGTCTTCTAAGTTATCTATCAACACCCCATCCTTAAGGGGTGCCGTAACTGGCTGGTTAAGGTGCTTGGCTACATCTGTGAAGGTCATGAGTTCAGGTACTATCAGAACTATAAGCGTATTTCCAGTCAACCCAGCATTTCGTAATAAGCTACTGTTATCAGTACGTCAAGTTATACAATATGCATCCTTATTTGTGTAATTATCATGCAAACAAAATACTTTCACACTATGGCTGTTTTTAGATGTGTCTCCTCTCTTGTAGATTTCTCAATCCACTGTCAGCTGTGAATGAGTGTCTGATGTGGTTTGGGGAAAGTCTGATGTGGTTGGGGGCCAGAGTATAGACTTTGACCCTTTCCTTAAAGTGATTTTACGCCCTGGATTCATGGCTTGTTTCAGAATCTTTACTCTTATTTTAGAAAGTTGTAAAAGTCTTTAAAATATGATATTAATATTAAAAGTTTGGCGCAAAGTCGAAGAATAGCTCTGTGGGCTGTAAACTTCCCACTCACCTTCCTGAGGGGTTGATTCTGAAGCTTGGTGGTTTTAAAAATATTCACAATGTGATTAAATTATCAAATCATTAAAAAGACCTGAGCACATTGTATTCTGAAGGTTTACTGTTAATCAGTCTGTTGGGTTTTGTCTCTACTAGACAGGGTCATGGGGGAAGAACTCCAGGTACTTTTTATAGTCTCCTTCCGGGTGATAATGGCAGGCAAACAATATGGTAATTGTAATATTTGTCTTTAGTGGTTTAGTTCTGAAGGAGAAGTACTGGAGACTTCTGGTAAAATGAAGATCATTTACTTACACAGAGTAAGTAAACTGTGAGTAAGAATAAGTAAACATAGAGTAAGAGTAAGTAAGAGTACTTCAGTAAGAGTAAGTAAACAGTTACTTAACTGTAAGAGTAAGTAAACAGAGAGTAAGTAACTGTGTAATAACATGGCTGCTAGTCTGAGTCATCCTGGCCTCCTCCTTCATATGTTAAAACATCCCCCCCTCCCCATGCAACTCTATGCAGTAACTTTAGTTTCTCCTCCAAAGTTCCCACTTATTACATCTCCCAATTTTTAAACAAACAATTATCTAAACGTTAGTTTTCATACAACTATATTAACCAAGATTTGTGTCTATAGCTCAACTCTGAGTTCAGTAGTCTCAACCCAGGTGACATTACTGCTCCATTCACCTGACTTTTTGCTCCTGTGTGAATCTCTTTTAGCAGCCAGTGACCATATAGAGGTGACCATTTTACACAGTCTTCTTCCTTATGTCATCAGGAAACGCCCCATGTCTACTAGCTACCGACGGTATAGTTCCCAAAATATATGGTACGACCATGAATGTAAAAATGCTAAGGTCACACTACTTAAAATAAGGAGGAACTGGAATAGATATCTGAATACTGATTGGGAACTATATGTCACTAGAAGAAGGGAGTATTATCAACTATTACGAGCAAAGAAACTCAGTAAGTCAGCGCAAATCTGGGCAGAACTTGAGGTTGCGGCCAGGATGCGTAATCCAAAAAGATTTTGGAAACTGATCATCTTATGGCATCAGAAACGGAGGCCTTTTAATAATGTGCGAATCGAGGATGATCGGTGGATCTCCTTTTATGAAAGTATAGGGATTCTTCTTCAGTGGCAATTCCCACAGACTTTCTTCCACTCACAGTTGACATCGAAGGTGTAGATTCATTTTCCCTGGTAGTGAGAGAGAGGGATATAGGTGAATATATCAATAAACTTCACCCAGGAAAAGCTTCCAGTGCAGACGGTCTACTCCGTGAACTTTTTAGAGATAATTTGGGCTGGTGGATACCAGTTCTGGCAAAGTTCTTTTCTACCATAAACTCATGTCAAATTATCCCAAAGTCCTGGACCCTGGCAATTATTGTCCCAATCTTCAAGAAGGGCAATTTAAAAGATCCTGCCTGTTACAGACCCATTAGTCTCCTTCCGGTTATGAGCAAATTATATTCGCGACTTCTACTCACCGTACTGGAGGATTGGGCCTAATCACACTCACTTCTGGCTCAGGAACAGTTGGGCTTCCGACCAGGAAGGGCTACCGCTGATAACTGTTTCATACTCTCCCACCTGATCGATAAATACGCCCGCATTAGGGGAGCAAAACTATATGTGGCTTTGATTGACCTTAGTAAGGCTTTTGATTCAGTTAATAGGAAAATTCTGTGGCTAAAGCTCGTTAATCTGGGGATTAATCCCAGCCTACTGAGTTTTATAATCTGCCTGCATGAAAATACGAGGGCTGTAGTTAAATTGGATGCAGAAGGCAGAACCACTAGCCCCTTCATGATGAATCAGGGAGTCAGGTAGGGTTGTCTCCTGGCTGGTTGAGGCCAACCACTTAACCACCCCAAAAATACTGAGTAGGCCAATTTCACTGCTATTATACACAGATGATATTGCCTTGATCTCGCAGTCCAAGCAAGGTCTTCAGCAGTGTCTCGATTCATTGAATAGGTTCTGTATCCAGAACTCTTTAGAGGTTAATCATATGAAATCGAAAGTAATTTCCTTTGGGGCTCCCTGGCTAAAATATAAGTGGACGATAGGGTATTATCAACTGAATCAAGTGTCTCAATATACATACTTGGGTCTTATATTTACACTCTGAACAGTGGCTTATAAAGGCCAGGCAGTCAACAGCCGGAGTTCTTAAAATGTATTATGCCTCTCCGGCGCCATTGGATCAAGTCATTAACATCTTTCTAGTCCTGGTTTTATCACAACTCCTTTATGGAGCGGAAGTCACTTGTTTTAGTCATACAGCCAGATGGGAGTTCCCTCAAAATTACTTTTTGCAAAGTATACTGAGGGCACCAAGAGCAACCCTGCTACCCATGCTCTGTTTAGAATCTGGGTTTATTTCAGTTGAAGCTCAGCTAAACTTAGGGCACTCAATTTCTGGCTCAAATTGTATCAAGCGGAAGGCACATTCCTGGCTTGGCAGTTTTACTGTGAGCAAAGGTCCCACCAACGGGGTATTAAGTATCAGTGGTAGGGAGGGATTAAAGAACTGAATGCAGAGCTCACTGTATCTATTGACTCCTCTGTTCCATTTCCAGATAAGGTTGAGATTAGGTAGAAACTGTTAGACTGGACAGCAAAGTGTGATATTTCAGCTATCCAAGTAAGCACAATAGCCCCATTGTATGCTCAGCTGAAGGTCTCATGCTCTCTTGAGACACATCTTCTTAAGATGCGAGATCGTAAATTGAGAAGAATGATAACTCTCCTGCGGTTCAATCTTTCTGAAACCGCAATAATAAGAGGCAGGAGAAACCAGGTGCCTTACTCTAGTAGATACTGCTCCTGCGAGATGCAAGAAATAGGGACTTTGATGCACGTAATCTTTTATTGCCCCAGATTTAAAGACTTAAGGAGTGCTTGGATTGACCCTCTGTTTCTGAATCTCTCTCTTACAACAGAGGGTAAAATGGCATTCCTAATTGCAGTCTCAGATTATGAAAGAACCAAAGTAATAACTTGCTTTCTTGCCTTCGTAGAAAAGACTCAAAACCACAGCTGAAAAGGGATATATATCTCTACCATTGTAGGAGTTGGCTGTTTTTCTATGGAACACAATACTCCTCAGTTATCTTTTATTTCTATTTTAGTAATTTACCTTTTTGTTTCCGTGCTGATATATGCCACTGATTGATATAAGTGTTTTTATATGACTGTATAGCCTACTATTTTGTGCTATTCAAGCCTGTTATTTTTAGGATTTTATTTTTGTATGCTTAAATTGGTATAGCAAATTTGTTAGGTACAATAAAAGTTGTTATTGATTACTGATAGCTCAACTCTGAAGCTTTAAAGATTCTCTGTATCAAGTCAGTTTTTTTATTACTCTGCTGCTTGAGGTCATAACAGGTATGCCAGTGTCCATAATCCTCTATTTCCATTGTCAGGTTTAGGCTCATCCAGTTCAGTAGAATGATCAGGGGTTTCCTGTTGTTTAGAGTCTGATGTAGGCACAGGTTCAATTTGTTCTGCAATTTCATCACCAACCGGTTCAGGCCTTGTAGTACACCTCAGATCCTTTCTGTTTCTCCTGTATTACATCTCCTTCCTCTGCCTGGACTAAATAAGATCTTGGAGTTGCATGATGATTGATGACTTGTGCTAGTTTCCATGCTCCCTTTTGATGAATGTAGACAGATGCTCCTATGTCCAGTGGAGGTAAGGGTTTGGGACCTTTGTCATAAAAGTATTTTTTTTTTCTTGTCTCTGTTTTAGGCTATTTCGAATGTCACTTTGCATCACTTAGGGCTGTAACAAATGAGCTGCAAGTGACAATCTGGTTCTTAAGTGTCTTCCCATTAAAAGTTGAGCTGGAGATCCTATATCCACCCTTGGTGTCATTCTATAATTCAGTAGGCCTAGATATGGATCTGTGTCCTCCGACAAGATTTCTTAAGAGTGCTCTTTACAGTTTGCACTGCTCTTTCAAATATTCCATTGATTTGTGGGAACAATGGACTCAATGTTGTATGAATGAAGTCCTGTTGATTTGCAAAAATTTTAAAGTCTCTGGAGTAAAATTGTGGTCTGTTATCACTTACAAATTCCTCTGGTATCCTGTGCCATTCAAAGATGGAGTTGCAGTGTCTGATGACTATATACTCGTATTCTGGAGCTAGCAGACTTCTATATACTGTGAATTATACTTTGATACAGCCAAAAACTATTGCCAACATTTCCTTTTCTATCTGGGCATCATTTTCCTGTGTGGGTGACAGCGCCTTGGGATCATATGCAACAGGAGCTCTTTTTTGAAGTAAAACTGCTCCTAGTCCTGAGGAGCTTGCACCCACTGACATAGTAACTTCTTCCATGACATTATAATGTTTGAGCACAGAAGCCTATGTCAGTGACTCCCTCAGTGTTGTAAATGCTGCTTCATGATTAGGCATCCAAGCAAACCCCACATGTCATCCCAGTAGTTGACTTGTCACTGTTGCCATGTTTGGAATATATTTTGCAATGTAAATGATCATGCCCAGAAACTTCTGCAATCCGGCTTTGTCCGTTGGCGTGCCCATTTCTTATTATTGCAGCAACCGTAGAGTCATCTCACTTTAGACGTTCTTTTGTTAAGATGTGACCCAAATATTTTACTACTTCAGAGTCAGTTTGCATTTCTTTTTGTTTACTTGCAAATTCCTTTCTTGACAGCACTCTAGAACTCTTTTGACCCATTCATTATGTTCTTGTCTATTTCTGCCTCACACCAGTATGTCATCTATGTAACATCCAGACCTTCAAATGTCTGTTGGATCACGCTCTGATACACTTCAGGAGCAGAGCAAATTCCAAAAGGAAGTCTAGTGAATTTATACCTGCCAAAAGGTGTGTTATAGGTGCAAAGTCTATAACTTTTGTCATCCAGCTGGATTTTCCAAAATCTGCTACTAGCGTTGAGAAATGTAAAAAAAATTCAGCTGATGCTAGTTTACAGGTGATGTCATCTACTGTAGACACTTGAAAAATGTTCCCTCCTTATGGCTTTGTTCGGATCTCTTGGGTCCAAGCATATTCTTATTTCTTCTCTGCCAGGTTTGTCTACAAGTTCTATTTAATTTATCAGTTTTGTGGGTTCTTTCATCCTTGTTGTTACTTTTAACTGTTCCATGTGGTTCTTTCTGAACAGTCTCTTAGTGCCACTGACACTTTCTGTGGTGCATGAATTTCAGGTGGTCCCTGAGAGTCGATTCTTATGGTGAGCTTTCCTGGCAAACACCCTAAGCCTTCAAATACCTCTTTGTATTCTGTAAATGCATCCCTGTTACTTTCTGGCTCTTCTTTTGCTATATTTGGTCTCTGCACCAAGTTTAAGATTTTCACTGCCTGTAAACTCAGTATAAGTTGTGAGTCAGATTCTACCACTTGAAATTCTAGCATAACTTTCTCATCTTTGTATTTGCGCTTGAAATTACATTTACCACTAACCTGCAGTCTTTCTCCCGAGAATGTTACTAGTTTGGTAGTGAAGCTGAGAAGTGGTTCAGCCTTTAAAGAGTGGTACATCTTTAAATAAATTGCATGAGCCTGTGCCCCAGTATCAGTTTTGAAACATGCTGTTTTGAGATCATTGATGAGCAAATCTACCTGCCATTCATCATTGAGGTATCAAAATGCCAATAAAGAAATCTTGGACGTTTTCCTCTGCTTCTGCCAGGGCAAACATCCCCCTCCCCCCTGAGTTTTTCCATGTCCAGCTCTACACATTTTAGCAAAATGGTTGTTTTTGCCACAGTTTCTACATTTTTGCCCCTAAGCAGGACAGTTTCTTGCAGCATGGCTAGAGCCACATTTATAACAACCCTTTTTTTTTTTGGTTTCTGGCTGACCTTTCTGTTTCTTTTTGACTCTGGGTTTTGTGACTTGTAGGGCTCCCTGTTTCTTGGCTGCATGGCGCATTGCTCTTTGCCTGTGGGCTTGCCCTGCAGTACATGCATGTGCCTTTCAGATACACCCAGCCCTTTCAGTGGTCTTGCAGACATCTCATCCGTCCTACGTATCTCCGCTCCCGTTAAATCAGTTTCTCTCAATAGTCTAGCTCATAGTTTGTTAGATATAATTCTACACACAATTCAGTCTTCAATGAGTGAGTCACACAGCTCCCCAAACTCACAGCTTTGTGCTGCTAATTTTAAACCAGTCACATATTGGTCTAAAGTTTCCCCTCCAGTTTGACTTCTTGTAAAAAAAATATGTCTCACATATGTGACATTCCTTCTTGGTGCACATTATGCATCAAACCTATTTATTAAAACTCTTATTTTTGTTTTGTCTTCCTCATTATCAAACTGGAATGCATTAAATACCTCTCTGGCTTCTTCACCAGGCACATGTAGAAACAGTGCTGTTTGGTTTTGGAGCCTTTATTCTTTCTTGCTATGCACTGCAGTACAGTTCAAATCCTTGTCTCCACTTCCTCCAGTTTTTTGCTGCATTTCCCTCAAACACCAACTTCCTTGGAAGCTGAATTTGGTCCATTTTTGTTTCCCTTTCAGTCTGGTCTGATCTCTGCAGTATTTCTTTCAGGCTATTGCCAGTTTGTAACTTTCTGTTCCAATCCCTCTTCTGGCACCATGTAACATTTGTCTTTAGTGATTTGGTTCTGAAGGAAAAGCACTGGAGACTTTTGGTAAAACAAAGATCATTTACTTACAGAGAGAACTGTACAAGAACATGGCTGCTAGTTGGAGGCATCCTGGCAGCCTCCTTCCTATGTTAAAACCTTCCCTCTGTGCAACTCATTGCGGTAACTTTGGTTCCTACTTCAAAGTTCCCACTCATTACAGTAAAGAAATGACAAGAAACCCTAGATTTAAGATAGAGATGTGCAAATGTGATCTCTTTTTTAAAATCTGTTTTTTCCAAAGGAAGTCCCTCCCCAGAGCCTGGGAAAATCTGCGCAGCATTAAATCCTGGAAAAGCTGCAAAGTGGGACAACCGAGAATGTGAACAGAAGTTGGGTTATGTTTGCAAAAAAGGAAATACCACTCTACAGTCTTTCATTATTCCTTCAGGTAGGTCTGCCAGTGCCATTAATAAAGGCTAATGTTTTAAATGATACATAATTCCAGTTTCCAGAGATAAGTCAAAGGCTGAAGGTGGTCTCAGGACTTCTGGGAGGTATGAAAAAATACCAGGAATTCTGGGAGTATTGTGCCTGAGCCTGGCCTTACCATATCTTCCACAATTTACTCTATTTCCTTGCTTGCATACTTGGGTCTGGCAAAATGTAGAGGAGGGAGCAGAAGATATGAAAGCAGTGAGTTCCCCCTGTGCATAGACTATGGATCTGAGAAGGTAGATGATCATGAGACCCAAAGACATTAGTAGGATCAGTGTCTGACACACAGGGTTAAAAAATTGTATAAATATCTGAGGGAGAATAACCCAGTATCTTAAAACATCTGGCTTTGAGAAAAGTGCAGAGTTTTCCTCATTGATACGGTACTATATCATAAAATATAGCCAAGCTGACAGTACCCTCTGGCCCGTACTCATGGTCCCTTGACACATGGACCACACCTACCCTTATGCGCGCACAGTGAGCACATGCAGGTTGCCCCCAGCAAAGTCCCTCACCTCCTGGTTGCGTTGCCACCCAGCAGATGGAGACGCTCGGTGGCAGTGGCTGATGCGCAAGAGTAGGTATGGTCTGTGTGCACACATGGACCTTGGATCGGGGTCATTGTTTTTGTGTGGCAAAGAAATATTTCCAAAAGTTAATTTAAAAATATTTGGATTTGGAGAAAAATATCCTGATAAGTATGGAGGTAGCTCATACTTTTGCTATGGAAATTCAGCTAACATGGGACAGGAAAATGTCACTTTGTTTTAAAAGCGTATTCTCTTAAAATATCTCTCTGTGTCATCTCTGTTTCCTGTGTCACTGCTTCCTTCCATCCTTCCCAAAATTTGCCCAGATGTTTCCTTAATATTCTCTCTCTCTCTCTCTCTCTCTCTCTCTCTCTCTCTCTCTCTCTGTATATATGTAACACATGCATATATGTATATAATATATATTTCCAGTGGCCCTAATAAGTAACCCATTCTATGTATTCCTATTTCGACAGCAGTTGTCTGGCTTTACCAAGCTTTAAACCAGAAATTTGTACCCAGACAAAACAATGTGCTTGTGTGTGGCTTGCAGGATCAGGCCCTCAGCTTCCCATATGTGTTTGGTGTAGTCTTGTTTCTGATCCCTTCCCATTTTTTCAGTTTGCTAGTTCAATATGTGTGTGTATGGGCATTGTGTGAGTGTGTATTCAAATATATATAGTCAAAAGAATTTTAATGGAGGGGATTAAAGTTTTTTCTCACAAATCCATGTGTCCTGTCTGTTAATTAAACCATGCACCTGAAAGTTTTCCATCAGTAAGATTCTAATTTAAGAAAGTATCCTCCTGTGCCAAAGCATTCAAGAACATGCTTAAATCCAATGAGGTCAATGGGATTTAAGAATACATTGAAATACAAGAATCCTTTCCTGATTAAGGATACTTTTATGAAAGATGGTTTTACTGATAGGACATATTGTCAACTTAAGGAATAGCATGTGATTTAACTTCCCCCTGCTCAGTGTAGCAGTATACTGAAGCAGTAGGAGGAGTCAAAAAGTGAGTGATTATTACAGTGGAATCAATGAGTGAATTAAATGATAGCAACAATGTGGTGGTTGCAGAAATTCATAAACAGATACAATTTGCAGACGTGCCCATTTTGCTACAAAGAGTCATAAAAAGGAACCAAAACATTTCCCCGAATGTCCTCATCTCCCTGTAATGTAAATGGAGTACATGGTGCTTGATATATTCCAGAATGAAACCTCCAGAGACTGATAAATAGAAACCTAGATCCCAATCTGGCAGAGTTTTAAGTGCATGAGAAGTCCCAATGGAGTCAACCTAAGAGGCCTGAATTCCAGAAGGGTATATATGCATTAGTGGGAAGTTCACTTACATAGCAGTTGCCAATAAAATAATTCCAAAAGGTTTTTCCATCTACATTGCAAATGCAAAGCCAGCTGAGTTGTTCGTACCAGGCTTGCAATCCTTTATTTTTTCATGAACTCAAGAATGAGCTGGTCCAATGCATCAAAACTTACCTTTCCTGGAAAAAGAAAGTTGATGCCATTTTTAATTTTTTGTAAAAAAATTATCATCATACCCTATATAAAGTTGAACCATATAGTTTGGCTGGTCATAACCAGCGGAGACAGCTGCTCTGCCAGGCAGTCTGGCCTTCTCTTTCTTCTTACAGTTCTAGAACTTGAAAATATTGCCAGATAGGTAGCGGCACAGCACACATGCACAAAATGACCGCCACGGCTATTCTGCACATGTGCAGCCCTAATCCAAAATGGCACCGGCAGCATCAGCACCATTTTGGAAGAGGGCAGCTGTTCTGTGTATGTGTGGAATGACTCCCCATGTATGTGCAGAACGGCTGCCCTCTTCCAAAATGGCGCTGACGTTGCCAGTGCCATTTTGGATTAGGGCTGCACATGTGAAGAATGACCTTGCTGGCCATTTTGCGCATGTGCGCTGCGCCGCTTCTGATCTGGTGGCCAGAATTACAAACTGAGCAATGTGGGCTAGGGATACCTCTTTCAATTCCCTGCAGCCTCCCCCCCCCCCCCCCACCACCACCTTTGTGCTAATCTCATTATCTGTCTTATGATAGTAATCACCTGGGAGGAGATAGGAATAAAGGTCATTAGCCATTCAAAACTTTTATATACGATGAAGGCAAAACAGTAGGGATGGGTGAACAGAACCGCGTTTGGAAATTCGGTTTGGTTCAGTTTCGAAATTCGGTTCGGAAATTTGATTCGGTCGACCGAACTATTCGAGTTCGGTCCGAACTCCGAAATTCCGAACTGTGTTCACCCATCCCTAGAAAACAACAGGTATAGGTGTAAAACAAGAAGGTGCAGTTATTTAGTGAATTAAACTTGCATGGTAAACCTGGATAGCTGGAGATACGAATTTATTACTGTTCTAAGACACAGGTCAATAATGACAAAATAAGGTAGCAGGTTGGTGTGCCCTTTTTAAGCACTCTATAAATCCTTCTTTTGGTAAAATGTGTTTTTAATAAGGCAACTTAACTTCTGAAACTGCAGACAGAGATAGCAATTTCTTCTCAAATATTGGTTTTGTCACAATCCCGAAGTATTGGGCAGTGCTTAGTTGCGCTGCCTGAAAAGCAAACTGGGAAGCAGCTTGTGAAGCAGCATCAGCAGGATTGCAATGGTGGTAGTAGTCCTTTGGAATTTCTGCCTGCTTGTGATGATTAGTCTCATAGAGGAGTTTGTGAAATCATGATTTTTTTACACATAAGAATGATCTCTTATGATCTGAAAGAAAGGAACTTCTATCATAATTATTTTCAAAATATACACATTACATTTATGCCATTTGGGGGGAAACGTCTTTGTTCAGAATCGAGCATCTGACTATATGCATACCTTTATATTGTAATGGGCAATATTTTCTATATTCTCAATTAAAACCTTATTTGACTTTGATATCATAGTCTCACTTCAATGCACTGTATTCTTCTACAGTGAATTTGGAACATAGTAAAGATCTGCTGTTCTCCATGTAGAGGGTTGTTATTTCCCTCTGTATAGTTCACGTTTTCGTGTGTGTGTTCTGAATCTTTTTTCTTGTCATTTTTCCTCAGAAATCAATGTGCCTATTAAATGTCCTGATCAATGGATATCCTATGCGGGGCACTGCTACATAATCCACAGAGACAACAAAATATGGAAAGATGCCTTAGCTTCCTGTAGAAAGGAAGATGGAGATTTGGCGAGTACACACAATGTTGAAGAATACAGTTTTATTATTTCTCAGCTTGGATACCGTAAGTATTTCTACAAGCCAATGTCTATATTATATTGTAACAAATTAGCAGTTTTCTAGCTTAGTAGTAGTGGCATTGAGGAAGTTCCACCATTTTGAAAACATCTACCAGTAGCATAACAGTTTCTCTCTTAAATATTAGGGACTAGGACAAAACTCATAGCATCTTTCAGGTCAGTAGAATGGTCAAGTGAGTGCTGTGACTTAAATGTAATGAATGCAAGTTGTATGCAATTAATTTATGCTTTGAGCACATATCAGATTCTGCTCTCATTTATGTTTCTGAATGCATATATCTGATTTGGTGCAAGCTATTGTGTTCTTCCATTTCTTGCTAAGTCTTCTCCTGATGCTATGTTCTTTAACCACTGTATGCCCACTTTTTGTGGAGTACAAATTTAATTCCATGGATGGCAAGACCAGTGTTTTGAACAATCTCTGAAAAAATAGTCCTCATGGGAACTTTCATCCACAATGGATTCTGTAGATTGCAGGCTGTTATTACTTGTTGCTACTGACAGGAAAACTACTAGCATTTCCATATTGAACATGGTAATTAGCTTTGAGATAAGTAAAACTTCAAGTGAATATGTTCTGTATTATTTTTGGCTGCTGGTGGTAAGACAGTGGGCATTTTTAGACACACGTTAAAGTTCCAGATGTTTCAATATTCTAGGTTTACAAGTCCACAAGTAAGTTCCAGTTTAATTTTTCGCACACACACTGCCCTCAGGCAGTTCCTGGATGCATTCTTCACACAAACACTGCCCTGAGGCAGGCTAAAGTAGCCACAGCTGTAAACGTGACAGGCTGCCATGGACACCAAGTGACCACAGCTGCCTGGAGCAAAGCAGTTTACCAGGAGAACCTTTTACACACAAAAGTTCTGGGAGAAGTTTCATGCAGAAGTTCAAAGATCAAGATGTTTAAGATCAGGATGAGTGATTTAGACACACAGAAAGTTCTGGATGTTACAGCAAACATCCAGGAGAAATGTGTGTCTAGAAACACCCAATAATAAACAAAAGAGGACAAAATATTATTATAGCTAAGTAGGGCTGTAGCGGAATATCGCAGCAGTAGCTATTTCCGGCGGAAACAGTGTTTCCGCAATTAGTGGAACGGCATGGCAGAGGCTTTCATTCCGCGGTTTAATTCCGCGGTTCCGCTTATTTAATTCCGCTACTTAGTGGAATCGTGGAAACATGACATTTTCGCTATTTCTGCAATTCCGCCAGCGCAACAAAATAGCCGAATAGCAGTTTTCTGCAATTTCCGCAATTTTTCCTCAATTTTTTCGCAATTCCGCGATTTGCAGAATTCCGGCAGAATTAGCGGAATATCCGCAGAAAAGTCACGGTGTGGCGCGGGCAATTCTGAAATGGCGGAATGGAATCGCGGCGTGGTAAAAGCTGCTGCCGCATCAGCCCTATAGTTAAGGCGGGTGAAAGTCCCAATGCAATGGCTTCCATTGACTTGCATTGTGTGTTTTCAGCAATTTACTTCTGTGTTAGCGACTGGAACTAGTGCAGAGGGGTACTCCATGTTGGATCTGTAGATGACTGTTTTTGCCACAGAAAAATCATGTGAAGGTTGGGCTAGGGTCTGGGGTTCTTTTCAACAAATCGAAGGAATACAAACCAGGGATTATTTTTTTTTGAGGGGGGTGGGGTTGTTAAAATACCATTTTCCGCAATGGAGGCAAAGTTAAGTTGAGTGTTCTATGACAAGCCTTGGAATAAGTGTGAGGGAAAGCCTTGCTGGCAGGGATGGAAGTGGGGACCAGTAACAATAATCCCTCATGGGCAGCAGCCTGTGTGTGGGGCTGGGCAGGGGGAGGAAGTCAGGCCTACCCCCCCAGCCGCTCACCTCGCCATGTGCCTGTGTGCCCGCTTCCTCACCCCTCTGCTGCCGCCACTGCAATTATGAAAGCCAGCAGGCCACTTGCCTGCCTGCCTGCTTGCAATCACAACTTTCAAAGCACCACCCCACCCTCCTTCCATCCCTCTCAGCAGCAGCTTGGGGGTGGGATGGGAGAAAGAATTAATGCCGCCTCCGCCTGCTGTCCGCCAGGATCTTGGGGGCCCCGGTACCTCTTGCACAAGCCAGCCAGTGCTGCTGAGGCTGTGCATGCTGGGGGAAGACAGGCTGTGTGTGTGTGTGCGCCCGCGCTGGGGGCAGGACTGTGTATGTGTGTGTGCAGGGGAAGGGAGACTTGTGTTTGCATGTATGTGTGAGTGCAGGGAAGAGGGAAATTGCATGTGTGCATGTGCGTGTGTGCGTGCAGGGAAGAGGGAAATTGCGTGTGTGCATGCAGGGGGGAAGGAAACTGTGTGAGCATAGGGGGAGGGAGACTGTGTGCGTGTGAGAGGAGGGGGGAGGGAAAATGTGTGCAAACACTAAATTAGAAGCTAACAGAAGACTTGGGGGTTCCCCAAGGTTCTGTCCTTGGCCCTCTCCTCTTCTCTATCTACACCCTGTCCCTTGGCGAAATTATTGCCTCCCACGGATTCCAATACCATCTCTATGCTGATGACACC
>QEPC01008893.1:2899237-2925364 GCA_003113815.1 Sphenodon punctatus
CCTGAGACTTCGCATCCGCCTGAATGTTTGTTTGTCTTCTCCCATGTCTCTCCCACTGTCCCCTCTCCTTGTCTCCCCCTCCTTGTCTTTTAGATTGTAAGCCACAGGCAGGGACCGCGTCTGATTGTATGTTCTGTACAGCGCCAGGTTTTGCAACTGGTGCTTTATAAATGTTTATTAATAATAATAATAAAAACAGCATCAGCCAATGTGGGGGAACTGGCTCTTCCAAAACAAGGGGATAGGAGAGCTTTCCTTCTCTTATTTTTGTAAAGGAACATGGTTTAGTCCCCTCATGTTGAAACCCTGGTCCTGGGTTCTATGAATACCCCTCAGTGCCTCTTTGAAACCTCCTCCTGTCCCAGCCCAGGAGTCTATATACAGCTCTGGCAATGCTCCCAAGCCCTCATTCTAGTTCTGTCAATGTCACTGCTTTCCCAGTCCTGCAGGCCCCCTGCTATCCCAGGCTGATCTCTTCATGCACAGCTCTGCCAATGCTCCTCCCTGCTATCCCAGCCTTGGACTACCCACATAGCACTAACAGGAATAGTAAACATGACCTGCCGCCTGCAGCATCTGCTCAGAGCCCAGAAGAGGCCTGCCTGCCCTCATTTGCTTTTGATAGAGTCTCCTATGACCATCATGCACACAATTTGAATGGGTTCCAAGGTTCCTTTATGGTCTCTAGGCTGGTCTCCCCCATGCACAGCTCTGCCAATGCTCCCCTCTGCAGGCTTCCTGCAATCCCAGCCTTGGACTCCCCACACTCAGCCCTGCCAAACCCCCTGAATTCAGACCTATAGAGCCTGCCTCTCCAGTCCTGGGCCTCTTGAACTGGTCAAAGCTAGGAGATTCTGTGACTGGACAAGCATCTCCTGAGAAGAAATGCTGTTACCCCAACTGTACCCCCTCCCCCCCTTCCTCTTTGATGCAGCTCTGAATTCCCCTCTCAGCATAGATCTGAGCTGGCTCATCATTAGTGCTAAATGGCTGAAGGGAGGAAATGAATTCTCAGGCCCCTCTACCGTTAGCATTAAGGATAATCAGGAAACTAATCATGTTGATATAAAGGAACCTTGGAACCCATTCAAACTGTCCCTATGATGGTCACAGGAGACTCCATCAAAAGCAAATGAGAACAGGCCTCTTCTGGGCTCTGATGCGGCAGGCCAGGTTTACCATTCCTGTTAGTGCTGAGAACCAGGTCCAAGTCACTTCTGATCAAAGTTCCTTCCCCTACTGATCTCCAGCCCCTTCCCTCTCCCACCATGAATTTCCATCACAAGACACACACACACACACACACACCAACAAACACTACGCACGCACACACACACAAAGGTACACAGAGAGCATTTAGTCATGCACTGAACACGCATGCACACCTCCAAGCACTACACACATACAGTTTAGGGATGCAAAGAGGTAACTCGTCTTTGGAATGACGTGCCATACATTGGAAAATGGCTGCCAACTGCAAATGATGCTCTGTGTTTTCCCATCCACAGGAAAAGGGGCAATACTATTCTCTGTCTGCTCTTTCTACTGAAGAATAGTAGTGTGACCAGATTGCACGCTTTTTATTTGTTAGGACTAACAAACTTTTGCTAGAAATACATAAATGCCTTTATATTTAGATTGCAGCAAGTTTCAGGAAATGGGTTTTGTAAACTGAAGCTAAAAATAATTGTCACATTATAATTTGACTTTGAAAAATTGACTCTGTGTGGTCAAGGAAGTCTAAGACACAGCTATTGCTGTCTGATTAACTCCTATGCTAGAGTTTATGGGCCTTCCTGAGGACAAAACTGGGCACATGAGGAACAGGCAGTATTACTCATAAAACAAAAAGGCGTAATATTCTGGGGCTATTTCTTAACCTTCTGCACTCTGGAATGGAGATGAAAGTTGATACTGTGACACATGAAATGATCCATGTGAAATTCACTGTTTTTATGCTTTAGAACCTACTGATGAGCTCTGGCTTGGACTGAATGACCTCAAGGTTCAAATGTATTTTGAATGGAGTGATGGAACTCCTGTGACATATGCCAGATGGCTACCTGGAGAACCATCCCATGCAAACAACAGACAAGAAGACTGTGTTGTCATGAAAGGAAAGGTAAAACAGTTCAGTTGTTCCTACTTCACACTAGCCTACTATCTTTCCCCGTCATTTTTAGGGGAACTGATAACTATTTAAACTTACTCTGACATAACTCGTTACACTTGTAGGTTTGTGAATTTATATTTTTGGAGAAATTTGCTGTGTGGTCAGAAGTTGTTTTCCCTGGTTTAATGATAAACAGGTTACAAAATCCACATTAGAACAATTTTCACCAAAGGTTAATGATAGTGTGCCTAGAGACAACTATTCTCATTCTTCATATTTGTATTTATATTTAATATATATTAAATGGAATGACTCCTCACGCATGCACAGAACAGCCAGCGCCATTTTGGATTAGGGCTGCACATGCGCCGAATGGCCTTGGTGGCCGTTTTGTGCATGTATGCTGCACCGCTGCCCATCTGGCAGCATTTTCAAGCTCTGGACCTAGAAGATTAGAAGAAGAAAGAGAAGGCCTAGCTGCCCAGCAGAGGAGCTAGCTCCACTGCCGGTGGCTGGGCCTCCTCTGCTGCTGCCTGGTGGTAGGAGTTGGCTCCACTGCTAGGCCTCTGGGTCTTTTCCACCGTGGAGAAAGTCTGGCAGCAGAGCTGGCTCCTGATGCCAGTTAGTAGCGGAGGAGGCCTGGACGCCGGTAGCAGAGTCGACTGCCCAGCCAGTGGCCATGACCCCCATCCTCCAGACTGGCAACAGTAAGTAAAATACATGGGCCCCGGGGGCTGGGGTGGGTGGGTAAAGCTGGGCCCTGGCGGATGCCGGGTGGGAGTGTTAGGGGTAATGGATCCCCACCCCCTGAGACCAGGAGTGGGGTGGGGAGGATGACCGGAGTTTCTTTCGGTGGGTTCCCTGTGTCTTGGAGGGTTCTCTTTCCCATTGAAGTCAATGGAAAATTTTCCCATTGACTTCAATGGTAAAAAGAACTGACACTGATAAATAAGACACCAATGGGAGATTTGAGACACAGGGGATCCAAAACCAAAAGAAACTGAAACTGATATTTTGCCTGGAATCCCACCCCTATTAACCACCCTGAAAGTGATCACCTTCCTCTTAAGGTATTATTTAAGATTGGGACTTCCACCAGAAAAGTCCAGAAAAATCTGCAAAGTAGTAGACCTGGGGATGGGTCTGCTCCTCTGGTAATTAACAAGAAATTACGCTGGGATAATCACTTGGACTTAATGCTAAATGAGATACGGCAATTAAATGACCAATTATTAAGGCTCAAACAAAGAGCACTTGAAGCCAATTCCCTGCATCTTAGATTTACTAATTGTAGCTGGGAAACCTCCAAGGCACTTCAGTCTTGCAAGGGTGACCCCCTGGTTTGATGGAGAGTCAGCTATTGAACCAAAAAATTAAGGATTTAATAAAGGGGGACATGTCAGACTATACAGTAGTCCAAGATTCTAGGAAGGAGTACAAACTTCTCCTTAGGAAGAAGAAAAAATTATGCGGTCACAGACAATGGGAAAAACTGTCTCTGGCTATTAGATCTAAGGATACCAAGAAATTGTGGCATTTAGTGAATAGGGCAATGGTAAATTATGGTGTCAATTTGGATGCTAACATCTCCCTGAAGGATTGGGTGAATTTTTTCTCAGCCCAATTTTCTGCTCTTCAAGGTGACCCCCTTATTGGATATTGTATTGATATTGCATCCTGACCAATCAATTACCCCTTATAGAGTGGCTAGTGACTTAGTGATGGAATACTTCACTGAGTTGAAAAGAGGTAAAGCCCCAAGACCAGATGAAGTTCAAGCTGAGGTTTATTTAGAGAATACAGCTTGGTGGGCCCCGCTATTAGTCTTCTGGTTTAATGATATTATCCCAGATTCCTGGAGAGGGAGCGTTATAGTTCCAATTATTAAGAGCCCTAGCCCTAAACGTCCTAGACCCAATCTATCTGCAGGACCGCCTCATTCCTCGAGTCCTGAATCAGCCCCTGCAGTCATCGGGAGGTGCTCTCCTCAAGTTGCCCTGAGTGCTCGGGGGGCCACAATGGGGAGGGCATTCTTGGTGACTGCTCCACGGCTGTGGAACTCCCTGCTGCTAGAGACCCATTTGGTCCCAGATCTCCCTCTTTTCAACGTAAGTGTAAGACCTGGTTGTTCCGCCTGGCCTTTGGTGGAGAGGATATGTGTGTGTGTGTGTGTGTGTGTGTGTAGGTTGGGTTTAGGGTTGGGATTTGTTTTATTCCTACTAGTATGATGTTTTTATGTTTTTTAATATTTTATGTAAACCGCCCCAAGTCGCTGTGCGCGAGGGGTGCGGTAGTAAATTTGTTAAAATAAATAAATAATAATAAGAGGGTCCACCACAGAAATAGGCCAGAGTGTTATAGACCCATTAGCCTGATCAACATCTCAGCTAAGATATTTGGGAGGCATCTTTTGAGACATATAACAGATTGGGTAATACAAAATGACATATTTCATTACACCAGGCAGGATTTAGATCTGGTCACTCTACCCAAGACCATTTGTTCACCCTCCAATTTTTGCAGCATAAATATACCTTGGTCAAGAAAGCTACCCTTTATGTGGCATTCATCAACCTAGTAGCCGCATTCAATTCAGTGGATAGGGAATTGTTATGGCTAAAACTATCCTGCCTAGGATTGAATGCTTCCTTACTTAAACTCCTGATTGCATAATCACACCAATACTTGGCTCAAGCTAGGTGTGGTCTGTGGGGCAAAGTGACTCCTATTTATTTATTTCAAATTTCTAGTCCGCTCCCTCCTGCTCACAACAGCAGCTCGGGGCGTCTCACAACAAAATCCTAGATTTTTAACAGCTAAGGGAGTTAGGCAAAGCTGCATTCTTGCTCTGATATTATTTAATTTGTTTATGAACAATGTTATTGGGATATGCAGTGTGTTGATTTCCATCTGCCTTACTTGCTATTGACAATGATTCCCATTCTGATGTTCACTGATGACACGGCAATTATTTCAAGAACCCCGATTGGCTTGTGGAGAGCCTTGTCCCAATTTGAGCTACTTTGTGTGAAAAGCAATTTGAAAATTAATTTTGATAAAACCAAAATACTGACCTGGGGTAGGGGAACCTAAAACCATTTCTGGAAGATGGGACGGTCCAGGACAGAGAGGGTGAGGCACTATAGATACTTAGGACTTTTCTTTTTTGTAGCCCCATCCTGGAAGTGTCACTTCCAGACAGTGAAGACTAAGGTTTTAAAATTTCATGCCTCCATGGTGGGGAGATCCATAATAGCTCCCCTCAGGGCATATGAAGCTAAAGTGAATGCCCAACTCTTCTATGGGCTGAGGTCTGGGGCTGGGAGGCAGGAAGTGCCATTGAGGTGCCTCAGAACAGATTTCTACCTTCTCTTGTAGGGCTCCCACCATCTATGCCTGCTGCTTTTTAAAGTTTTAAGTTTTTAAGTTTAGACTTGGGATTGGAGGCTCCACTAAAATTGTGATCAGACTATTATTCTATTGGCTTAAAATTTTGACCTACTCTCCACTCAGATTTCCCAAAATGTGTCTTTTAGAAGACTACGAATTAGCATTTCCCAGTAATCACCCTGGTTGCATTTTGTGATTCATTCCATAGACCAGATGGGTCTTCAATATTATGTCTCTGATGATACGAGATTATATTCTCAAGAGGACAAATTTCAGATGTGCCAAAGAATTAGGGACATCGCTCATAAAACAGATTTGGCAACAGTTTGCTCCTCCTGGATGGCACTGCTGTATGTTCTCTGGGAAGGTGGGGAGGGGTTAGAGAAATACCTAATGCTAGATTTTTAAAAAATTCAGAGGATGGCGTTAACTAGGTTGGGGATAGAACAGATGCCGACAGCAATTAATGAGGGACGTAGAATGGGGATCCCTAAAAAGGAGAGAAGTTGTCCCTTTTGTAGGGGGGAGCTCAAGGACATGGTCCATTATGTTCTCTTGTGTCTTTTATACAAGGAAATTAGGGATCAGCTGATTTTCCCCATCCCCAATTTTTCTTTCTATTTTTTCTAATTCTGAGAAACTAATTTGGATTTTACAACAGCAGAATGAAGTTTTTCTGTCTAGGCTTGCAGCATTTGTCTTATGAGCAGAAGAGATTAGGTGCAGGTTTATGCTCAACCAGAAATAATATTATTGTATTTACATTTTGTATGTTTGTTACTAATTGTTTTGTATTGATGATGGTGAAAGCTAGTATCTTAAATCTGAATCTACTCTTGCAACTCATCTGGGGCTCCGCTCTTCCATGCTGCTGGATCTTGAACTGCAGCAGGGTTGCACAATGTTTGCACTCCATACATAGGACCCCATTGTGTGCATGTGCTACTATATGAGCACATAGACAACATCGGAGGATGGGTTTGATAGTTCTCTCTGCACATCAGGCCTCGTCCAAATGTCAGCAAAGGCCAGGGCATCCATCACCTCCCAACTACTCTGGGACCCTGTATCCTGGGCAACTATAGCACCTACAGACAACCACAGCAATAGCTTTCTATGGTGCTATGACCCTCATGTTCATTGCAAGCAAAAATAGTTACTCTTTAAGGATGATAAAATATATGAGTAATTTTTAACCAATGGACAGTTCTACTCCCATATATATTCCTAGGACAGTGATCTTCACTGCCTTGCAGATCCCCTCCACCTGCCAATTTCTTAACAATCAGTAGTTTTCCCCCACCCCATTTAAAAAATCCTGTTCCAAGTGGTAACGGCTGTAACATTTTTACATGACTTGGTGTGTGCACTGACATGCCTGTTACATAGATTAACAGTGCCAGTGCAGTCCACAAAAACACACAGGTTTGCAAAAACTTTTCCAACCAATAGTAGCCAATAGCTAGGCACACAGCCAGTCCTGAGATGGCATATGGCCAGTAGCTGCTCACATGCAAATCCCGCTCCCTCCCAGACTTCCTCCATTACAAATTCTCCCTCTCCTCCCTCTCCTCGGCTATCTCCCTAGCTAGGCAGCGCTATTATGCCTCTAGGATCGAATCTTTCTCCCGCGACCCTCGCCGCCTTTTCTCTACTTTCGACTCCCTTCTCAAACCCCCCTGCCCTCCTCCGCCCTCTTCCCTTGCTGCTCAGGATCTTGCGTCGTTCTTCACCTCCAAGATTGACAAGATCCGTCGGGATATTGCCTCCCTCCGCCCCCCGCCCCCCTCCCTCCTCGCATCCTTCCCTCCTGCCTCTCTCCAGGAAATCTCTGCTCTTCTCTCTTCATCCAACCCCTCCACCTGCCCCCTTGACCCGATCCCCTCCCGCCTCCTGACCTCTATTGCTCCCACTGTCGCTCCCCCCCTTCTGCATGTTGTCAATCTCTCCCTTTCCACAGGCTCCTTCCCCTCTGCCTTCAAACATGCCACTGTCTCCCCCATCCTCAAAAAGCCTACCCTGGACCCTTTCGATCCCTCTAGTTACCGGCCGGTCTCCCTCCTTCCCTTTGCTTCGAAGCTCCTGGAACGTGTCGTCTACTCCCGCTGCCTGAACCTCCTCTCTGCCAACTCCTCCCTGGACCCTCTCCAGTCCGGCTTCCGCCCCCTCCACTCTACTGAAACTGCCCTGGCCAAGATCACCAATGATCTACTTGTCGCTAAATCGAAGCGCCACTACTCCGTTCTTGTCCTCCTTGACCTCTCTGCTGCCTTTGACACTGTCGACCACTCGCTCCTCTTGGACTCGCTTTACTCTTTGGGCTTCCGTGGCTCTGTCTTTGACTGGTTCTCCTCCTACCTCTCTGACCGCTCCTTTAATGTCTCCCTCCCCGAGTCGACCTCCCCCTCCCTTCCCCTCTCGGTTGGGGTTCCCCAAGGTTCTGTCCTTGGCCCTCTCCTCTTCTCTATCTACACCCGGTCCCTTGGTGAAATTATTGCCTCCCACGGGTTCCAATACCATCTCTATGCTGATGACACCCAACTCTATCTCTCTACCCCCTCTCTCTCCTCCTCTGTCCGCTCACGCCTCGTCGACTGCCTCTCTGATATCTCCGCCTGGATGTCCCGACGCCAACTCAAACTGAACATGGCCAAGACTGAACTCCTCATTTTTCCTCCATCCCCCTCCTCTCCCTCTGACCTGACCGTCTGCATTGATGGGGTCACCATCCGTCCTGTTCTCCGTGCCCGCAGCTTGGGCTTCATTTTTGACACGCACCTCTCCTTTAAACCTTACATTGACTCTGTGGCCAAATCCTGCCGATTCGCTCTCCTCAACATTGCCCGCATTCGCCCCTTTCTATCTGTCTCCTCGGCCAAAATCCTTGTTCATGCCATGGTTATCTCTCGCCTCGACTACTGCAACCTCCTCCTTGCTGGCCTCCCTCGCTCCCACCTGTCCCCCCTTGTGGCGATCCAAAACTCTGCCGCCAAGGTCATTCACTCTGCCCGTCGCTTCGACCATGTGACGCCTCTCCTCCTCTCCCTTCACTGGCTCCCCCTTCCTGAACGTATCCTGTTCAAACTCCTGGTTTTCACGTTCAAATCGCTCCATGACCAAGCTCCCCCTTACCTCTCGGACCTAATCGCCCTACGCGCTCCTGCGCGCGCTCTCCGCTCTTCCGCTGTCCCCTCCCTCGCTCTCCCTCGCTTCTCCTGCTCGCCCAACCGCCTTCGTCCCTTCTCCCTCGCTGCCCCGCATGCCTGGAACTCCCTCCCTGCCGACATCCGCCTCGCCTCCTCCCTCCGCTCCTTCAAATCCCTCCTCAAGACCCACCTTTTCCATGCTGCCTTTCCCAATGCCCTCTAGTCTTTCCCCTTGCTCTTACTGTCAGCCCTCCTCTGCTGACGGCTGCTACCGACCACCTTGTAACCAAGCCAAGTACACGCACCTGAGACTTCGCATCCGCCTGAATGTTTGTTTGTCTTCTCCCATGTCTCTCCCGCTGTCCCCTCTCCTTGTCTCCCCCTCCTTGTCTTTTAGATTGTAAGCCACAGGTAGGGACCGCAGCTGATTGTATGTTCTGTACAGCGCCAGGTTGTTACTGGCGCTTTATAAATGTTTAATAATAATAATAATAATAATAATAACATGCAGTATGCAGCCAATCCTAGCTGGGCAGCTGTTCAGCTTTTTAAAGTGTTCAAAACATTTGGCGCATGATCTGCAGCTTTCACAGACGCCAGTACTGCAGCCATGGAGATGCATGCTGAGAACTGCTTTGTGCACCTTATTGTGGTCCAGGCCTTTATTAGTGCTGCTCAGCAGAACCTGTGAGTGATCCAGCAGATGCATGCCTTTTGCTGCCTTTGGTATGGTGAGATTGCAAGGTACAGACTGACCCTTGCTCGATTTGTGGCATGGGTAGTGGGGCATGCCACGGTACTCAAGTGGCTCCTACTTTGGTGCCGTGTACTTGCCTTCCTGCAACAACAGACTGTACTGGGGAGGACTAAGGCTGACCAAGGGGAGCTGATGTGCGCTGAGAAGTACCTGTTGGGAGATGTGGCTTCAATTACCAATTCCATTCAGAGGACTGTACCCACTGAGAGGCTGGTCTGGGCCAAGGAAAAAAGCACAGACCGCCAGGAGAATGTGCTGTCTTCAAGGGGGGATGCCCAGTGGATCTTGAACGTCAGGATGCCTCATCGCCTCATTCTGCAGATAGCACAGAATCTCAGGCTGCAACTAGAGAAACTGAGCATGGTGATGCAGTCACCCGTCCCTATCAAGAAGCATCTGGCTATCGCCATTTGGAAGGTCACCACTCTAGACTCCTGCACTGTGTTGCCCAGCAATTATCCATTGGAACCTCCACAGTGGTGGGCACCAAGCTCATTGTGGTTTGCACCGCAATTGTGGACATGCTGCTGGACTGGGTGGTGCAGTTGGCTGACCCCACAGGGGTGTTGGAGGACTTTCGGCAGGCAGGACTCATGAACTCTATAGGGGCAAACAATGGGAGCCATATCAACATCATCTGCCCACCCCATAGCAAGGATGACTACGTGAACCACAAGGGGTTCTTCTCTGTGGTTGTCTAGGCTGTAGTGGATCACCATGCCCAGTTTGTGCATGTGCTAGCTGGGTGGTCCAGGAGGAACCATGATGCCTGCATCTTCCATCAGTCCTTTGGCCACATGTACACCAGAGACTTGAGACCCTCCACAGAAACATGAATTGTGGGGGTGCTCATGAGGGTTGTTGTTCTTGGGGACCCTGCCAACTCCCTGAAGCCCTGGCTTATGAAGGCCTACAGTATTGTCCATACCCTGGAGCAACGGTACTTTAACCAGCATCTCAGTGCCACCTGCTCTTTTGCAGAGAGGGCTTTGGTCTTTTAAAGTAGCACTGGAGGTCAATAGCTTCTATGATTCATTTCCAGCTGGAACCTGCTCCCCTGCTAAAACTGTGTTCTCCACAACATCTGCAGGACTGGCAGGGCCACGTTGGAGCCAGTGCCCCGCCAGGACCAGCTGGACCGAGTGGAGCAGTGCATAGCTGGAGCAATTTTGGCATGCTTTGTGCCAGCACATCAACTGCAATGTTAGCACAAATTTGTGACACTTTAATGATTCTTTTAAAAAGTTTAATAAAACCATAAAATTGGTTTGTCTGTTTTGTTTAAAAAAAAATCAATAACGCCTTTAATTTTTTTAAAAAAATTGTGTTGCCTTGTTTTCTACTGGCCCATCCAGCCCCTGCTTTCCTTTCCCTGGGTGTTCCCCAGACATTCCCAGGCTAGCCGGCTGCTAGCCTGAATTCCTATTGGCATTTGTAGGCTAGTCGGGTCTGGGAACGCCAATAGGAAGTGCATAGGCACAGGTGTACTACAAACTACTATGTTCCCCCTCAAGTGCTTCTAACCCCATCCCTCAAAGTGGCTTATTGTTATGACATACCCTGCCCTCATGTACATGGCCAGAGGAGCGCCCTCCCCCATTTACTGTGCACCAGTGCCTCCTTCCCTTTCAATCTAGCCCTCAGCCCTCAAAGTAACTTATTGCTATGCCATACTGCCATTCTCTACTACTCCCTCTAGGAACCCCCCATCCTCACATGCAAGTGCATGACCACCGGACTCCCCACGCCCCATTCATGGAGCACCTGCCACTACTACCCCCTTCCCTTCCAACCCTATGTTATGTCACCATTCTCCACAGTGTTCCCCCTCCCCCAAACTTCCCTCCTTGCCCAGGATCACGGAAAGCATGGGTTATGAAAAATTTAAAAACTTTATTTAATAAACAAGAAATGTTTGAAACATTAAATAACTTTTTAAACTAGTGTATTTTAACTATGTGCATATTTTACTAAGCACAACTATGTAAAAAAGGCAAACTGAATGCTAGGCATTATTGCAAAAGGAATAGGAAATAAAAGGGAAAGTATCATAATGTCACTGTATAAATCTTTGGTACAACCGCACCTTGAATACTGTGTGCAGTTCTGATTGCTCCATGTCAAGAAAGATATCTTAGAACTGGAAAAGGTTCAGAGAAGGGCAACAAGGATGATAGAAGGGATGATCGAATTCCATATGAGAGACTCAACAGGTTAGGGCTGTTTAGCTTGAAGAAGAGGCGATTAAGGGAGGTATATGATAGAAGTTTATACAATCATAAATGGCATGAATAAAGTACATAGAGAACAAACAAAAGGAAGTACTTTTCATGCAGTGGACAATACCGTTGTTGAACTCCTTGCCAGAGGGGGCTGTGAAAGCCATCAGCGTAACTAGCTTCAAATGGAAATTAGATAAGGTCTTAGAGGATAGAGAAATAAATGCCTGCTATTTAGGGCTTAAACCTCTGGCTACCAGTAGTTGAAAGTGGTTAGCAGGTGATGGGTTCCTCCTTCATGACCTGTACATGTACTTCTCTTCAGCTACCGGAGCTGGCCACTGTCAGAAACAGGATGCTGGACTAGATGGACCACTGGTCTGACGCAGTATGGCACTTCTTATATTCTTTCTTTAATTCTTTTTATTTATTTCTTCTTCCGCCTGCTCCTTTTGGAGGCAGCTGGGCACACTTACTTGGGTGGCAGGACAGGTGGTGGGACATTTCCCAATCTTGTTCTTCCTCCCCCTGCATATCTACCTGTGGAAGAGTTTGTGGAGGGCGTACTTGAATGACTGGTGGTGGGAAAGGCGTACCTGGTCCATGAACTGTTGATCAGTGTGAGCGCAGGGCAGAGAGGGCTCCAGTGCTTTCCCTGATTGTTGGGGAAACCAGGGCATGTGGGTGGAATATGCAGGGGTGTGAACTTCTGATGGGGGTTGGCAAAGGGTGTCTGTCCCTGAGCAACAGCTTAAGCAGAGAGGTCTGGAGATGGATGAATTGGGACAGTCTGTTTTGAGTCTGTGCCCATCTTAGCCATCTCCATGCTTGCCTTCTTAAGCACACTGGCTGAATGCTCAAAATGCTGCCAGAGGCAAGACCTCCGCCCGTCCTCCCTCTGGAGATCCAGGTGGGCCTTGGCAGCCAAGGCCTTGCATTCTGCCGCATTGTGCCATACAAGCTGCCTGTGCTCCTGGGCCATGCTATTAATGGATAGGGGTGTGCAATTTATTTTCGTTACTATGATAACAAAAGCATATGTCTTTTTTGTTGTTGTAATAATTAAACTGAAAGATAATAATAAAAACAAAAATGAAAACACATTTTAGTTTTTTAAATAATAGGAAAACACTGACATGTATTTCTGGCTATAACCTTTTTGTTTCTTATTCAGTTCTGATGAATCTTGGGGAGATGGTATCCCCCAATGGAGGGAACTAGGTGTTCCAAATTTAGGAAAGATTGGATAGAGGGAACCAATTTTATAAGCATTTGAATGTTGTGATTTTTAAAAAAGCTGTGTACACATTCCTGGATACAACTACTTTATCTTCCATCCAATTTGCATGAAACCTGGGAAGTTTATGTCCCTTCACAAGATTACAAATTCTGCTAAATGTCAGAAAGATTGGAGAAAGGGTCCTCACGTTATAAGACATTAACTTGAAAATGCATTTCCAGGAGTACCATTTTTATATTCCATCCTGTTTACAAGACATTTGGCATGATTGTATCCCATACCTTCCCTGTCATCTCTGCCAAACTACAGGACAATTTGATAAAGGATCACAATTTTATAAGCAATGGAAGTTGTCCCTTTGAAGACCATTATTCAGATAAATAGCAGCACATGCAGTGCCAGAGGCAGGCACCTGGCATGGCAGGGGGAGGGAGTTCGTAGGAGGGAGGTTGTGGAGCAACCCAACAGACTCACAGACACATTCACTGGCCAATTACTGCATGCTTCCAGCTTTACAGGACCAATTGGTAGTGGCTTTGGGTATTTTCAGACGTTACGGGGCCCTTTGGCCCCGTACCGTAACCAACGTCTTCGTTCCCCGCCGGGGTCACCCCGGCACGGCCCAACAGACGTGCCGGGGGGATCCCGGCGGGGAAAGTGGGAGGGGCCGGGGCCGCGCGGCGCAACGTGCGGCCGCACGGCCCCGCCCCCTCCACGCACCCCGCCGCCCGCCCTCCGAGGAGACGGGCGGGCGGCGGGGCCAATGCGGCCGCCGCATCTGGCCAATCGTGCCACGGCCCGGGATCCCGCCGGGGATCCCGGCCCGTGGCACGCGGCCAGACGTTACTTTTTGTTCGCCACGGCCCGCGGTCCATTTGACCACGCTTCCCGGGACCTTCCCCCGGCTAGCCCGGGAAGCGTGGTTCAAATTGACCCCATCTGCAGATTCAGCGTGGCCAACATCTGGCGCACGCTGTGCAGACGTTCAGGGGCCTTTCGCCCCGCCGCGGGGTTCACCGTGGTTCAGTGTGGTTCAGCGTGATCTCGTCACGTCTGAAATCACCCTTTGAGGCAGGTATAGGGGGTGACCCCGAGGCGGGCTTAGAAGGGACAGAACTGGGACTTTGGGGATAGTATCCCAGGAATCATGAGACATGGCTTACACATCTAAGTTGGCCAGTTATCATCACAATCACATCCTGCATCACTGTGACAGAGGACATAAGAGAATCTCTATTGACTTTTTCCTAAACAGATGTTTCCAACTTCCCAGTAACAAGTGGGGGAGAAAATTTGGGGTGGTCACATCACAGAATGAGGATATTAGGTTGACATTTCTGCTGGCCAACTGGCATCACAAACAGATCTTATACCACATTGGCATGTAAGAGAATCCCTGGCATAGGCTCATTCTCTACATATGCTGTGTGCGGGCTTATCAAACTGTGACCCTTTATCACATCTTTCTGATATTTGGCAGAGATGATCCAGCCCTGCCAAATTTCATGAACACTGGTTGGACTACAAAGATGTTACAGTCAGACATACATTTATAAGTTAACTGCTTATACCACCATGACCCTTTATCCAATCCTTCTGAAAGTTGACATAGATAGTAAACTTGGGGAGGGGTATAAACCTGACAAGTTTAATCCACATTAGTTGAGAGGCAAAGAAGTTAGACAGAAGTGAATATACAGATCTTTGCAAAATAACATAATTCAACTGCTTATAAAATAAGATTGCTTTATCCAATCCTTCTTGAGTTTGGTACAGATAATGTCTTCCATTGGAGATACAGTCCTTTCAAGTTTTATCCAAATATAATGAAAAACAAAAAGGTACAACTGAAAATGTTTTTTCCATTGAAACCAATGGAAATCGAAAACTAAACCAAAACCGAAAATGAAATTTTGATGTTCACAAAAAAGAAAACAAAAGATTTAAATAACAAAAATGAAAACAAATAACATGGGTCCCTGGTGCACACTTCTATTAATGGAATTGCGGATCTTGTCCACCTGCTGTGTGGTCTCGACAAGCAGCTCCTTTGCCAAATCCTCCCTGCACCGCTCGTTGCAGACCCACAGGCCTTGGTTCTTCTAGTTGTTTGTTGCTGGGGGTTCAGTCCGAGGTCGTTGCACTGGCAGTCCTATAGCAAGGCAACAAGGAAAGCCATTAGTTCAGATTACCCCACCCACCTTCACACCTCTGTGTTTAAGTACATGGCTGCCCTTTCTGCCCAAATTACAGCCATCCACCCTCCATAAGGGAAGCAGGAATGAGTGCTGCTTCCCTTCGGTGGGATCTCTGAGGCATGCAGTTCTCCTCCGGTGATCACTGTAGAGGAGTGAAGAACATACAGAAATCAAGTACTGTCATTTGCACCATCTCCACCTCCCCGCCCACTTTTTTGGCTTTCAAAAGGCTGCTAGCCTTCCATGGTGCCTTTCCCCCCTGTCAGCCCACAGGTCCATCACGGTGGCTTCCCACCCACTTTCCTCACCTACCGTTCCTGTCCGGTGGAGATGTGTTGCAGCGATTTTCCTGCTGCTCCCTTGTGCTCTTCTGGCCACCTGTCAGCACAGGAAAGAAACCCCCCCCAGATAATTAGATAGCATGAAACTGAAGAATTTACCATAGAGTTGTGTAAACGCAAACACACACACGCACACATTTAGGTGCATTAACTTACAGTTCTCCTCCTCCTCCTCCTCGATAAAGGTGGCATCTGGGTCCTCTGTACCCTCAACTAGCACCTCTAACGGCTCCTCAAGCAGGGGCTGGGTCTTCAACTCAAGGGGGTAGACAATGAGAGTCACAGTGTCCGTGTTGGCATTGACCGTTGATGGCTCCGGGATGGGGATGGGCATGGATGGATCTCTGCCAGTGGTTGCAGGTGCTGTGATGCAAGTGGCTTCAGCAGGAGTAGGCGGGGGGGGGGGGGCATATCGACCTGCTTCTGGCCCCTGGCCAAGACACAGCCATACAGGTGGGATACCACAATGGCTCCATCCATGAGCAGGAGCTGGTCCAACAGCTAATAGTAGGGTGGTGATTGTCTCCTGGGGCTGGAGGTGAAGCTGTTGTCCCAGGTCTCTTTGTTGTATCTGCATCTCAACTCCTTGGCCCACTGCTGGCACTGCTTCAGGCCTTAAATAAGCAATCGCAGAAAATGTTGTTCGTCAGAAATGGGTCATTCATCTTCACTTGTGTGACAAAGATACTCACTGGCTTTTTGCTATTTTTTGCTAGTTCCCGTTCAGGAATCACAATTGTTCAGTATTTCCGGTAGTCCTAATCTTATCAGTATGCTGCTGTAATGCAAAATGAAGTGAACTGCTAGCACTATGGTTTATATGCTGACCAAGTGATGTAAAATTGACAATAAAGACAAAATAGTACAGTGCTATCTTTAATTGGACCAACTCCATTTGGTGGAGGTCTGCAAGCTTTCAGACCTCGCAGAGTCCTTCATTGGGCAAGTCAGGAGTTAGAACTGGAGACTGAGCAAAGCAGCGAGGCATATACAATGAAGAGAGTTAAGTTAAGGTAGAATCGTGTAATACTAGGAAAGGGCAAATTGCATAATTTTAGGGGGTACAGAAAATATAAATGAAACCTTTCCCTTTGTTTCTCCTCCTGGCAGGTCTTGAGGTGATAGGTAGTGATACTGGAGGAACACTACATTTTAACCTGACACATGAGTACACTTTCTGAAACTATCAGACAAACACATTTCATGGCAGAGATTCAACAGTTCATCATGCACTTTTGTATATATTTTCATGACAGAGATTTGTTGGAATCGGGGCCAGCGCTGCCATATAGGCAGCACAAGTGGCCACCTAGGGTAGCAAGTTCAAGGGGGCAGGTCTCCCACCCCCGATCAAAGTTCCACGGCTGGGACAGGGGGAAAGGGAGAGCTGCCCCTTTGAACGTGCTGTTCTAGGCAGCTCCACTGCCCTGCATCCACCTTGCCTCCAATCCATCCATGGTTGGCAGCAGCGGCAGGGGGACAGCTCCCCTCTTGAAGCTGTCCTAGGTGACCCTGTTTCCCATGCCCCCCCATCCCTGCACCCACTTGCCTCCTGTCCAGAGATGCAGTATCTGGATGGGGTGGGTGCATGCAGAAGATGGGGGCTGCCTAGGGTAACCAATTCAAGGGGGTGGCTGCCCCCCCCATCCAGCTGCTGCCAACCTCTGCAGCTGGATTGGGGTGGGGAGGAGAGCTGTCCTCTTGAACGTGCCACCCTGGGCAGCCCTGCTTCTCCCATGCACCACTCCTGATCAACTGTGGACCTTGGCAGCTGTGGCTGAATCAGTGTGGGGGGGTCATCTAGGGTGGCAAGTTCCAAGGAGTGGCTCTTTCCCCTACCCTGATCCAGCAGCTGCTAAGCTTAACGAGGGTGGGGGAACACAGCAACTGCCTGAGGCTGCCTATGGTAGCAAATATCCTTGTGCTGCTCCTGGTTGGAATTCTTCTGTATTTACATGACAATTGTCAATGAACTGAGCAGCAATATCACTAGCCTCTAGGGATGCAGACAGAACCAAATTTAGCAGCTAATCCTAGGAATACAGTACTGTAACAGCACTTTATAGATCTTCTCAAGTTCATGGATGTGATTTCTGCACATCAGATTCTTGAGAGATTATTTGCATATAGAATTTGATGTGAGGTTTTAAACACTCCATCTCTTTTATTATATTCCTAATTACATCTTTTTGTTATTAATTTGTGTTTGTTTCTGTAACGTTTTGTATTCTACCAGAATAGATTTTGTCTTACAGCTCACTCCAGTAACTTATGTTACACATTAAAATGTGTAACTCTTTTCCACCACACTCATTGTGACCTAGGGTGAAAACAAATGAGATGATAGCTTGCTGTAGTCCGCGCAGCCACTATTCAAATATTTTGTGTGTAAAGCCTAATAAACAGGCAGCCCCTACACGTAGTTCTTGTGCATGCGGACAGCACCCACTCATCTTCCACTCACAGGTTTAAGCCTGACAAACCTAATAGACAGGCATTCTTCCCCGCTGTCCGTATCCCTCCCCCTGTCATGACTCTCAGCTGTGGTGAACCATGGGAAGAAGCAGCCACATCAGTTGTTTCTTTCTTCTGGGATATCACTCTGGGTGGTGTTTCAGTGCCTACTATCCTTGGGCGTCCGCCCACAGAGGTTCATACCTGGGTTTTATACCTCCCACCATGTGGTGGCTGGAAAACCAGTGGCTGGAAAACCTTTTGCTATTCACAGAATGTTATCGCATACTTCATTGAGTGCCTATAGTGAAAATTGAAAGCAAAGGCAATCAGTCTTTGTGTGAGCAAACGGTCTCAGCCTGATCCATTTCATGCATCCAAGGCTCTCAGCGCTGTACGGGCAGGTAGCAGGACACAGTTTTATTGGGGTTTTACCAGATGTGGGGTTGGAAATCCCCCCCGGTTTGCATAACCCCCCCCAGTCAAATACGTGCCTTTTGTACCCCCTCTGTAGATCTTCTGCATCACCATACGTGTGCAAGCCCCTTAACTCAAACCCACAAGAGCATAAACTGAAGCAATCACCTCTTATTTATTTATTCATATAAAGATCAGCAAAATACCTTGTACTGTATTCACATAATTAGAGACAGAGGGATTTAGAATCTAGGAAAGACGCAGGGAGAGGTAAACTGCTATGCTTACTGGAGGTTTACCTTTCAATAACTGCAGACTTTCTGATAATGATCTAAGCAAATAAAATTCTTAGTACAATAGTCAGCCCCAATGTAATTGGCATCTGGGAAAAATCAGATTCTGAAAAAGTTTAAAATGCTTTATTAGAGAATGTGTACTGACCAGCGAATCAAACAGCCAAGAAGGCTTGTTTCCAGAGCACTGAAACTGTCTTTGATGCAGCCCCAGGTTAAGAGTCCTCAATAGCCTTCCACTCCCTGGGCTGTTAATGAGCTGATGATATTCTATTAAGCTTGAGGAGTGTAGCCCCTGAGCAGTTTCTTGCTAATAGCAATTGAGGGCTATTAGTCGACTGCAACATCAAAGACAACCTTTGGACTTCAGGCTGCTTGAGTGTACTTGTTTGTGGAGTGTGGCCACTGAATAAAAGCTAGTACTGAGGGTACTAAATAGGTGTGAAGCCTTCTCCTTCTAAATAGCCATAAAAAAAGCAACCAAGCAAGAATTTCCCCTTTTGCCTCCTCCCACAGCTGCTGCTGCTGCCCCTCCAACTGAACTGAAGGAGGGAACAGGGAGATGAGGCACAGCAGCTGAAGAGGAAGAGAACCTCTAGCCCACTATGCACATAGTCACCCCTTAATAAGTTCATTGAACAATATAAACGTAAACTTTATTTAGTAAAATAAAGGCAGCACAGGTGACTGCTTAGAGTGGCAAATTGAAGGGCAAATTCTCCCTGCATATTGGATTTTTAAACTTTTAAAATTGTTTTATTGTATTATTGTTTTTATCTTGTTGTTCGCCGCCCTGAGCTGCCCTGTGGGCTGGAGGGGCGGGATAGAAATCTTTTATAAAATAAAAATAAAAAAGGGAGTGACTCTCCTGCCCCCACCTTTCCTTCCCTCAGTCATGAGTGGGAGCTGCATGTCCAGTGGTGGGTGGTGGTGGTAAAGACCTCATAACTGAGTAGGTGGACAGCGGGCTATCATCTCATATTAACATCCTTAGTTCTAATTTATTACCTCAGGCTTTCTCATGTTGTTCAGTTATTTTCTCAAATTACTAAACATTTGCTAAATTACTTCTATCTGTCCCCATGACTAGATAGACAAAAGTCAAGTAAATAACCCCCCCGCCCCAATATTAAATACTGGGGGGTGGGGGAGAAAACTCTTTTCTGGTAAAAAATAAATAAATCTCAAGTCCCAGGTCACAAATCCCAGCATGGAAGAATAGATAGGCTTTTCAATATCTCCTGTAGAAACAGACTTTTTGAGCACAAAAAAGGGGAAGTGAAATCAAATATTCAGAGTGAATTCTCTCACAAAGAATGCCCTGCAAGTCCATCACCCTCCTCTTAGCTCTATTGCCTCTGCTCTAAGTCACAATAGTATGACATAGGAGAAAGAAGTGAGCTCTGAGGCAAATTTTCAGGCTGAGGGATTTAAAATCAAAACTAACACCTTTGAACTGTAGCTGGAAGCCAAAAGGCAATCTATGTAAAGTTCTGGGCAAGTGGGGCCATACGTCTAAGGCAAGATCTAACGTGCATACTGCAGTAAGGTGCTCTGCCTGGCAGGGCTGTGAACTGCAGTAGCAGCTGTATTCAATGGACACTTACAAGCTGCAAGCCTCTAAGATAGCGAGCAGACTCAGTAGAAGACTTTAGAGATTCTGTCGACCAAGTGCCTGCACATGCTCCATAGAGGGCTTGACAGCTCTCAGTGGCAAAGTCCTCAGGCAGGCATGCTAAGTAGAGGGCATGAACTGAGCATGCCAAAGCTGTATAAAAGGGCCTTACTCAGTAGCCCAGGTGTGGCCGTAGGAGAAGGATGCGCATCCCGAGGCTCCTGCAAACCTGGAAGCAGATCAAACACTGAGCCCAGCCGACACAGCAGCAGCAGAGACTGACTCAGAAACAGGTGTGAGCCACACAAGGCTTTATAGACTATTACAGACCTACCTGCATTTAGGACTGTGGATTAAGGGCTTTGGCCCTAGGACCCCAGAAGGGACTATTCCACTACTGATGGTGTAGGCCTAGCTCAGAGGGGAGGCCAGGGCCAGAGACCCCATTGCTGGTGAGGTTCTGGAGATACGTAATACACTCCAGGATAGCGCCCTGACACCAGAGCTGTGTAGTTAGGCAGAGTGCTGTGTGACAGAGAGTGTTGTATGATTGTGTTAATTCCTCAAAGTAGCTCCCAGCGCCCTGTGGCTTTGGAGGACCCCCTGTCACACATACGAGTAGATGAAGTTCTGAGTTAACCAATTTTGACCTATTATAATCAATATCGAGATTTTTGTAGCAACTTCTTTAACATGGCTCTTTTCTTGATCTTAAGGTTGTGCTGTGACTCATTATATTTCTGGCTTGACGTATTTGTTCACGTTAGATACGTAGGAGGAGATGCAGGGTATCCATTGTATTTGTGGGAAATGCTGACTGATTCTTCATTGCCTTGCAGATCAGAATAGTAACATTTTCTAGTAGCATCATGCAGTGATGTCTGCACCTGTATAGGAGAATTAAGTCCATGGGGAACAAGTCTGTAGCAGAGGAATTAAAATTCCTTCCATCATACCTATGTTTAGTCTTTTAAAAACTATTCTTGATTATCTTAAAAAGGTATAATGGATTTTAGTTTTCCTTTCTTTAGCACAACAAAGAATAAAACCAAGGTTATACAATAGTAAATATCTAAGGACATTTATAAAGGATTCCAAGGTCCACATGACTGACAAGCTTTTCTCATTGTGTTCAGGATGGTTACTGGGCAGATAATTCTTGTGAAAAGAAAATAGGATACATTTGCAAAAGAAAACCTTTGGCAGAAACTTTGGTGGAAGAGGTCTCTGAAGCAGGTTGTAAGAGAGTAAGTACAAGATAAATCATGCGAAGGTGCCTGAAAGTGCTTCTTGCCTGTGGATCTTAACTTCTCCAAAGTATTCTTTTCCATGCATTTGGTTAGATATGTGGCATTGATTAAAAAAATTACTACTATACAAAAATCAATGTAACAAAATTAAATGGAATAAAACCCTGCTGATTGATAGATCTCAAACAGTAATTGTAACTGAAAATGGAAGATTATTATCTAAAGGGGCTGTCTCTAATGGGATTCTACAAGGATCCATTTTTGTCAAATTCTACAAGGATCTGTTTTTGTCAAATATATTAAACGCACTTACCAATGATCTGGCGAGAAACACAAAATCATTGCTGATAAAGGTTTCAGTTCTCAAAGTAATTATGCCGATGGAGTCCCCCTGCAAAGTTTGTAGATGATATGCAGTCGAGAGGAATAAGCAGAAACATGCCATTTGCAGAAAATGAGCATCATTGATTGGCACTGGATCTGTCAAGAGGTCTGTATACTCCCCACCACAAAGTCTGAACATGGACTAAATCCCCATATGCACAGGATTCTAATGAGACACCTTGATAGCACTATACGTGACTTCTCTCCTTGGTGCTGAAGTCGAAAGAGGGGAATTGCTCCACACAGAATCCGCACAGTTGGTAACTCTTATTTCATGAGGAAGGAGATTTCTGATGGTAGATAATTCTTAATAACAATAATAAATTTTATTTTTATATAGCGCCTCCTGCCATGGCACTCAGAGCGCTTCACACATAAAACTAATTAACACAACATTTAATCCTCACAACAACTCTGTGAGGTAGGCTAGGCTGAGAGAATATTACAACTGGCCCAAGGTCACCCAGTGAGTCTGGCTAAAGTAAGACTTGAACCGGGGCCTCCCCCTATCTCCCGGTCCAGTTACTGCACACTTAGCCACTA
Source organism: Sphenodon punctatus (assembly GCA_003113815.1). Taxonomy (NCBI): domain Eukaryota; kingdom Metazoa; phylum Chordata; class Lepidosauria; order Sphenodontia; family Sphenodontidae; genus Sphenodon; species Sphenodon punctatus. The sequence continues at coordinate 2,921,598 of QEPC01008893.1, forward strand.
CACCACACTGGCTCTCAATTAATATATTAATTAATTAATATATAATATATTAACAAGAAACCTTACAGGATCTAAAAAATGGAAGATAAAACATATCAAGTTAGGAAGAAAAACAAAGGTGTTTTTCTTAGGGTATGTTTTATCTGAACCAGAGGTTCTGGGACAGACGTTGAAAGAATTTCTGGTGACTATATTGTGGATTGTGTTATGGAGACTAAATTACTGTAATGGCTGTTTGGCCAGAAAACGTACGCACCTGTGCTGCCTACAGATGTCTAAAGTGTTCTTTCTGTTTGTGTGGCATTAACTGAGTTCTCAAAAAGCCACCACCAGAATTGCCACAGGATTTTCATGGAGCTCTCAATGGTTTGTCTTTCAGGTTCCAATTAGTCATGCTATAGAAGTGCTCTGGGCAAGGAAGTAAAATATGGGTGTTTTCAGATGTGATGGGGCCAATTGGCCCCATCACAAAAACAATAAAGTCATCCCCCGCCGAGACGAACCCATCACGCCCTAACAGACGTGCCGGGGGATCCCCGTGGGGAATTGGGGAGGGGGCGGGGCCGCATGGCGCAACGTGCGGCCGCACGGCCCTGCCCCCTCCCCGCCACCCACCCTCTGGGGAGACGGGCAGGCGGCAGGGCCAATGCCGCTGCAGCGTCTGGCTGAATCTGCCACGGCCCGGAATCCCACCGGTGTTTCCGGGCCGTGGTGGCCGACCAGATGTTACTTTTCTTTGATCCCCACTGGGGAACACTTTCACCACGCTTCCCGGGGAATTGGTGCAGCTAGCCAGAGAAGCATGGTTGAAACTGACCCCATGTGGGGATTGAGCGCGGTGAACATCTGGCGGCCGCCAAACAGACATGCGAGTCAAAGTGACCACAGGTGGGTATTCACTGTGATCTCGTAACGTCTGAAAATACCCTATGTAGCAGTTGTAAGGATATAAAGAACTGCCCAATTGAGTCAGACCAATGGTCCATCTTAGCCCATTATTGTCACAACCTGACATGGCAGCAGGGTTTCAAATCCAGCTCTCCAGGGTCTCTGGCAGAGGCCTCACCCAGGTGTGCTACTTGAAACTCTCCAGGATCCTCAACAGAGGCATCACTAGGGTGACCATACCTCCCCTTTAAAAGAGGAAGATTATGAAAAATGCATGGTGCAGGGCTGCATCTCTGGTAGTACACGATACCAGTGATCCTGAATCACAGATGCCGGGGATGGAACTTGGGATCTTATACATGTAAAGCATGTGCTCTACCACCTGAGCCACAGCCCACCCATATCAATCAGAAGTTCCTCATGGATACTTCTGTTACCTGTTTCTTACAAGTCTCGATAAAAAGTTGTTTGTCACCAATTTTCTGTGGTGCACATCTGATTCAGAGGAAGTATATTTAAAGTGGCTGGCTTTGTAATTGCAAAGTAACTTTAAGCAGCTGCTCCCTCATTAAACTATATCTTCTAATTTTCTCTATATAAAGAAGAGAACTAATAAGGCATTTAGAGGCATGAGGCATGTAGAATAAGCAGACAAAGGAAAGGCAATGCTAATCAAAGCTTTCAACTGGCTTGATGTACTTTAAAAAACAACAAAACCCAACATACTTCATGAAACTGATACAGGAACAATTGAGTCAGCATCTTCTTCCTGAACAAATATTCCTGAGTTCTACAGTGTTTGAGGAAATAGTTTGCTGAATTAGTTTTCATGTCTGTCCATGTTCTGACCCTTTCATTCTTATTGTTTCCTAACTGTCCCAGGGTTTAGTTGTAACATTATGTTCCAAACCATTTTTCTAAGAAAAACTGAAACCCCCAAAGTATTATAAATGTGCATTGCATCACAATCTGCTGATAAACCTTGTGATCAGCTGATGTTTTTTTGTTTTGTTTTGTTTTGTTGGACAGGGCTGGAAAAGGCATCATTTTTACTGTTACATGATTGGCAATACATTTGAAACATTTTCGGAAGCAAATCAAACCTGTATAAGGAACGAAGCTTATTTAGCTACTGTTGAAGACAGGTATGAACAGATTTCTGTTGTTGTTCTAGTTTATAGTGTAGTGATACTAAGAATTTGGAAAGATCAAAATCCTAAAATGTAGATACAATTACTGGATGAGTTGATTACTGTTAACCTTCAAATATTTCTCACACGCTGCAATATGCTGTCTGTGTCTGTACAAAGCAGGTGGCTACACTCCTCTCCAGGGAGTGGAGAGCCAGTAAATGACATTAATGTATACATGCTGCTGGCTGTGGCTTCCATGCAAACAACATATGCATATTGTGGTGATTTCCCCCAGCCTATTAGAGAAGGCCATGGCACGTGCAGAAACTGAAGCCCAGTTCACTGTTCAGATGACTGGTGTAGCATATTGCTTGTGAAGGGAGTGCAGCTTACTGGATTAGAGTGGGGTGGAGAGGCTGGAAGCCAGGAGTCCCGAGTTCTCTGTTAAAGGGTTGGGACCAAGTAGATTAGATGGGGAGAAAAGGCGGGAGCCAGGGCTCCTAAGTTCTCTCTTTCTTAAAGAGGAAACAGAGGGGGTGAAGGGCCAGCTCATGCCCTCTTGTCCCCAGCTTCTTTGTTGCCCCCAACCTGCAGAGGAAGAGGATTGAGGCTGAAAGACAAAGGCAAAATGTGGGTGCATGGAGTCTAAGTTGTAAATGTGCAGAATATTTGAGACTGTACAATGTCTTTACTGCTAACATGGCATGGAAGTTAAGGTGGGAGCCTTAACTTTCAATTTCCATGCATTTTGGTGTACGATTGAATTTGCAAGAGCCTTAACTCTTCTTGTAAACCAGAGGGTTTTTGACTATGGAATAAATATTACTGTTTGTTAGATTGTATGGCCCACCTAGCACAGCTTCATGGAGCACAGTTTGATTGATCAGAGATGAGCTTGAGCTACATATGTTTGACCTGGATATACTGGAGAGTTAGATTGTACCTGACAGTACTAAGCAGTAAAACCAAGTACACTACATATCACAGGAGCTTGGGAATTGCAACACAGTATATTAAATTCTTGAGTTACAGGAGATGGCTGGATAAGGCCAGTGCTTTAGAATTTTTCATATTTGTTTTCCTCTTGCCTATAGACATTCATGAGATAATGTGTAAACTCTTCATGACACACATCATCGTATGTATATGTATCACTTTTAACACTAGCTTAGTATAAATGACAGAAAAGTTCCATCTTTGTCTTTGTAACTATATAAATTGTGGGGACTGGAGTAGCTCTGATTTAACAATTTCATTTTCTACTGTATTTCCAAAGGTGTCTTCAAAACAGTTTGTTAAACTTGCTTGTAGTGAACGTTCATCTCTAGCAATACACATTATTATTATTATTGTTATTATTATAAACATTTATATAGTGCCATCCATGTACCTGGCACTATAAAGAACATAGGAATAGATGCGGTTCTTGCCTGTGGCTTACAATCTAAAATACAAGGAGGGGGAGACAGGGAGAGGGCGCAGTGGGAGAGACAGGGGGAAGACAAACAAACATTCAGGCGGATGTGAAGTCTCAGGTGCGTGTGCTTGGCTTGGTTACAATCAGGTTGGTTGCAGTAGTCTGCAGAGGAGGGCAGACAGTAAGTATATGGGGAACGACTAGCAGGGATTGGGAAAGGCGGCAAGGAAAAAGTGGGTCTTGAGGAGGGATTTGAAGGAGCGGAGGGAGGGGGCAAGGCGGATGTGGGTAGGGAGGGAGTTCCAGGCATGGGGGGCAGCGAGGGAGAA
>QEPC01008893.1:2926558-2949951 GCA_003113815.1 Sphenodon punctatus
GGGTCCAGGGTGGGCTTTTTGAGGATGGGGGAGACAGTGGCATGCTTGAAGGCAGAGGGGAAGGAGCTTGTGGAAAGGGAGATATTGATGACATGTAGAAGTGGGGGGGCGACAGTGGGAGCAATAGAGGTCAGGAGGCGGGAGGGGATTGGGTCAAGGGGTCAGGTGGAGGGGTTGGATGAAGAGAGCAGAATAGAGATTTCCTCGAGAGAGGCAAGAGGGAAGGATGTTAGGGGGAGGGGATGGTACGGGAGCGGGAGGAGGAGGTGGGTGGGAGGCAGTGTCCTGATGGATCTTGTTAATGTTTGAGGTGAAGAATGATTCAAGAGAGCAATTTCATGAGAAGATGAGATTGAGGGAGTGGCCGTCGGTATGGGTGGGGGAATCGGTCCAGAGTCGGAGATCAAAGGAGGAGGTCAGGGAGAGAAAGCAGGAGATAGAGGGCATGGAAGGTGTGTCGACGTGAATGTTGAAATCACCAAGAATGAGAGCGGGGGTGTTATCAGAGAGGAAGAAGGTGAGCCAGGTTTCAAAGTCTGGGATAAAAGAGGAGAGGGAACCGGGAAGCGGTAGATGACAGCAACACGAAGGTGTAGCGGGGAGTATAAACGCACAGAATGGGCCTTAAAGGAAGGGAAGGAAAGGGAGGGAGGAGTGGAAAGGGTTTGGAATTGACAGGGCTTGGCAAGGAGGAAACCCACACCACCCCCCTGGCCCTCAGGGTGGGGTCGGTGTGAGAACAAAAGGCCCCCCAAGCATAGAGTGGCTGGGGTAACAGAGTTGGAGGGTGAGATCCAGGTTTCTGTAAGAGCAAGGAGTTGAAAAGGGCGAGAGAGGAAGAGATCATGGACGAAGGGGGCTTTAGTCACGGAAGAGCGGCAGTTCCAGAGGGAGCAGGAGAAAGGTAATTGGTTTGGGGGAAGGCATGGGATGTGGATGAGATTAGGGGATGTGGAGGGCTCGGGTTTGCAGGGTTTGGGTCTCGCACCGGCCTCACACTGGCCACAATGGGCTGTGGAGTGTCTGGGTGTGCAAGGTTTGAATGGTGGGGGGGGGGAGCGGCTTACAGGGAATGGGCAAGGGGGCATGAGGGTGAGGAAGGGGAATGGGTGAGAATAAGGGGTAGGTTGGTTGGAGAAAGGCCATTGGAGGAGGGAGAGGGAGAAGAAGGGGAGCCATCAGCAGGGTGAGAAGGAGAGGGGAAATAGAGGGCGAGGAGGCGAGGGAGATATGGGGAGGCATCCTAGGTGGCACATGTTTTCTGTGTGGTTTTCCATTCCATTCATTTTATTTGTGTTGATGTTTTATAAGCAGTTAATGTTTCAGTTTAAAGGTACTTTTTACAGACATACAAAAACCACATGGACAGCAGCCAGTGGCAATTTAGCGGCAGCAGGATCATTAGGAATCATTGTGGGCAGCTCCTTGAAGACATCAGCTTAAGTGTGTGGCAGGTGGTGTGCTAGGCATTATTGTGAGAGGGAGTAGAAAGTGTAAAAGGAAAAGTATCATAATGTCACTGTATAAATCTTTGGTACAACCCCACCTTGAATACTGCATGCAGTTCTAGTCACCCCATCTCAGGAAAGAGATAATAGAACTGGACAAGGTTCAGAGAAGGGCAATGAGGATGATAGAAGGGATGGATTGAATTCCATATGAAGGGAGGCTCAACAGGTTGGGGCTGCTTAACTTGGAGAAGAGGCAATTAAGGGGGATATGATAGAAGTTTATAAAATCATGAGTGGCATGGAGAAACTAGGAAACTGTTGTTTGCCCTTTCTCAAAATAAGAGAACAAGGGGACACTCGCAGAAGTTAAATGGCAGCAGATTTAAAACAAACAAAAGGAAGAAGTACTTTTTTACGCAGCACAGAATATGGTGCTCATTGTGGAACTCATTGCCGGAGGAGGCTTCTTAGACAATACAGCCATAAATGCTTACTAACTGGGGCTTAAACCACTGGCTACTGGTAACTGAGAATGGTTAGCAGGTGATAGGTCACACCTCCATGACCAGTACATGTACTTCTCTTGAGCCACCGGAGCTGGCCACTGTTGGAGACAGGATGCTGGGCTTGATAAATTGCTGGTCTGACCCGATATGGCACTTCTTATTATGTTATGATTTCAATGTGACTGTTGTGACATCTGAACTGTTGATGCACTGTGTGGGAATTTTCCACTGCTCTATCACTAGTTTACCACATGATACAGCAGTTCAGGTGTCTCACAGCTGTCATCTACAGATTTTTTTTGTACATGTAAAAGCATCCCTAGTTCCTACCTGTATCAGAGAATATATTTTTTTAAATTGCTCTGTTGTCGCACCAGTATATAATAAATGAAACCAAATCCTGTATGGTTATTATTTAGAAATTACTACCCTCATGACTATTTATGTCAATCATATATAAGCTAGTTTATTACATTAAACTAGATTACAATAAACTAGATTACATTAGATTACTTGGATCATATATAATCTAAATAAACATGTACCATTTGTCGCATATCAACCACCTTACCTCAATGGTGTCAACAGCTTCAGCTTGTTCAGAGTACAGATGAGTGTACCTACCTAAGTAACTTCCTTGATAACTTCAGCATTATGAATACAAATTACTACATTGAATTTATAAATCATGAAAAAAAAACTTGGTTAAATTCCAGTTTAACCCTTACCTTTCTTCTTCTTTTCCTTTTCTTTCTTTTTCTTTCTTTTACAGATATGAACAAGCCTATCTGACTAGCTTGGTTGGGCTGAGACCGGAAAAATATTTTTGGATTGGTCTTTCAGATGCAGGAGAAAGGGGAATTTTCAAGTGGACCAATGGTGAAACTGTTACATTTACACATTGGAATTCTGAAATGCCTGGTACATACTAAACTCTACTCCAAAACTGGCTGTAGAGTACTGTAGAGTAGGGAGGCTGTAGAGTAGGGAAATGTACTCTACAGTATCTTCTCTTGGTATCGAAAGTCACTTTTGTAAATCCCAATCAAGTTTCCTTCTGTACCAAATAATGAATTCAATTGTGAAATGGTTGGGAAGTCGTCAGATGGAGATGGAACGTGTGTTCTCAGATGAAAGGAGTTTTGTTTTGTTATCAGACATTTTGATTTTGCCACTTTGGGGTAAATGGTATAAGTGATAGGGTTGTCTGTTAACCTACTGGCTAGTGCTGAAATGGGTTTTTTATACAACCTTTTGAAAATATTTATGCTGAAATCTTTGGATTATGAATTATCATTTTTATGAGGAAGACTATATGTTAGTCTAATGAACTGGAAAGGACTGTCTTTTGGAACTAAGAGAGATGAGAGATGTAAAAAATCATTTGAATGTATATGTTGAGGAAGGAAGAGTATGGTGGTGCATCTGTTTCCACTACAGCAAGGATTTCACCTCAGAAAATGTTTATTGCTAGACAGTAAATTAGTTTCAGAAAATCTAGCCCTGGAGAAGGGTGGCCAAAATATAGACTTAAGAATTTAAGGATTTAATTTTAAAGCTATGTATGTTTGTCATATGAAATGTCACATTGAGTTAGGCACTATTCTGGAAGGCACAACCATTAGAGGGTGACAGGAGAATATACGCTACTCTGTATGCATGTCGCTTTAGATGCTTTGCTTTACTATTTTTCTCATATAGGAAGAAAGATCGGCTGCATTGCTATGAGGACTGGAATTCTAGGTGGATTATGGGATGTCCTAAAGTGTGAGGAAAAGGCTAAATTTGTTTGCAAACAATGGGCAGCAGGAGTGACTCCTCCACCTGTCCCAACAACAACACCTGCGCCCGTCTGCCCTGATAACTGGGATTCAGATGATCATATTAGCTGGTGCTACAAGGTAAGCATTTAACTTCTGAATTCCTGTAGCGTATGATACATATTTGAAATATACAGAAACTATGAAGGATCTAAACAGAAGTAACTCAGACAGACAGACCTACACTACGGTCTGTCCTAGTATAAGACCCTTGAATATTCTGTAAACTGATTTGAAAGCTATGTAATTAAGACATCTCTGATACCAGCAGCTATTTAACAGCAGAAAACACCAAAAGGAAAGTGGCAGTCCAGCCCAGGTTCACCCTTTCAAGTCCTTTTTCTCAAATTCCAGTAACAGTTACTTTCCATATTTCTCCATGATTCTACTCCTCCTCTGCCACCCCTCTCAAACGCCCCACAGTCTCCTGCTTTCTGAACTATCTTTGCTCCTTCTCCTATGCTGCCCCCCTGTGCTTAGAGCTCTCTTCCTAAACACTCATGCTCTTTCTCCCTCCCTCCCAACCTTCAAATCACTCCTAAAAACCTACCTCTTTTGTCAGGCCTTACCTATCTCATCGCCTTCATAGATTGCTCCTTTATGTTTTCCCTTATATTGTTAATTCTTAAGGATCCCCTCCTCCCTTGTAACTAAGGGTGTTAACAAATGAGACAGTACCTCAGCTCACATCAGGTGGGTGTCCACCTGCCTGTTTGTTAGGAATTCTCCCCCACCGGCCATATGACCATCACCCACCGAACATGCAACCCTCACTCACGGTGGGGTCCTGGATGATGTGGAGCCCACCATATGGGTAAATATGGGTTAATGTGCTCCCATGTGCCTGAATCCTGTCAATTAGGTTGCGTGCAGCCTCCCCACGTACAGGTCCACCAGCACTATCAAGTCGTTGGCAAAGAGCCTAGAGCATTTTGAGGAGCAAGCACTTCCTGCCCCTCTCTCCATTCTCTCCGTCACTGGTGCACATGCATCATCTGCCACGGAAGCTGCAACCACCAGTGGACATCCCCATCCCAGAACCAACATGGGTTGATGCCAGCATGGACACCATAACTCTGATGATGTATCCCCTCAAACTCAAGAGCTAGCCCTTGTTTAAGGAACCACCAGAGTTCTGGGTGAGGGCATGGAAAACCAGGATGCTACATTTGTAGGGGAAGCAGAGGAGAACGGTAAGTGTGTGTGCGTACGTGTGTGTACATTTACACAGATGCATGATAAAGGCTTCTGTTTAATGTTATTCAAGTATGTGTTTTATTGTTGAATTTGTTGACAGATAGCCAGGAGAATGTGGAGGACCATCAGGAAAAGCACAGCGAAACAGTTCCACAGGATGGGAAAGGTAGTTGCGGGAAGTGGGTAGGAAGGCACCAAGGTGGGACAGCTGACTGGTGAGGGGAGAAGGCACCATAGTGAGATGGCAGGATGATGGTGGTGGTAGGGGTATAAGCCAAAATGGCAACTGTGGGGAAGGGCATGAATGGCGGTGGTTGATTTCTGTATGTTCACTTCCCTACAGTGTTCACAGGAGGAGAATTGCGGGATCCTGCAGCAGCAAGCACCCCAGCAGCAGCATAGGCTCATTCCCACTTCCCGTTGGGCTGGTGGAAGGCTGAAACACTCTGCAAACCTCCACTTGTATGGTGCCCACTGTGGAGGTTTCAATGTCAAATTGTTGGGCGACAGAATAGCGTGAGTCTGGAATGGTGAGCTTGCAGATGGCGATGGGCATGCGCTTCTTCATGGGGATGGGCAACTGCATCACCATGCTCTGTTTCTCCAGTTGAACCCTGAGGATCTCAACTATCTGCAGCATGAGGCAAGGGGCATCCTGAAGTTTGTGACCCACTCAGCATCTCCCCACAAGGACACCATGTTCTCACCCCAGTTTGTGCTTTTCTCCTTAACCCAGACTAGCATCTCAGTGGGTACAGTCCTATGCATGACATTGGTGACTAAAGCCATGTCTCCTGACACGTACCTCTCTGTGTACATCAGCTGCCCTTGCACGGCTTAGATCCTCCCCAGCATGGCCCATTGTCACCAGCAGTAAGCAAGTGCACAGTGCCTAAACAGGAGCCGCCTCCATAGTGTGGTGCGCCCCACTATTCCAGCCAGGTATTGAGTGAGAGCCTTTCTGTGTCTAGACGTCACATTGCACAAACGACAGTAGAAGGCTTGGATCTGTTGAACCAGGTCACAAGTTCTGATGAGCAACAGAAAGGAAGGCTGGAGTGCATTAGCAAGAACAAGGAAGTTTTCACCATTCATCTGCAGACTCTGCGCCAAAAGTTTTGAACAGCTTAAAGAGTTGTGTGGCTTCCCAGCTAGGATTAGCTGCATGCCTCACGTTGGAAGCTATAGACCACTATTGGTCATGTGTCCTTATAGGACTGGCTGTGCGCCTAATGTGGGCTGCTATTGGTTATAGGCAGGTTATTGGTTGAAAAAGTTTTTGCAAAACTTATGCTGTGTGTGTGTGTGTGTGTTCCTCCACTGGCACTGCCAATCCAGCTGGTTATTAAACTGCATAGACATTTCTGTCACAAGCACGTCAGTTCATGTGCAAACTTATCTAAACATTTTACAGACGTTAGCACTACAGAAGCATGGAATTTTTTAATTAGGGTGTGGAGCGGAACCAGTGAAATGTTAAGAAATGGGACTTGAGTAGCTTTTAACCAATAGGCAGTTCTGCTCCCACATAGGCGTCCCTCTCCCCCCATATTATTTATTTATTTATTTATTTATTTAAAATTTATATCTTGCCCCTCCTGCCCAGGGCGGCGAACAGCACTCAATAAAACAATATAAAAATTTTAAAACAATTTAAAAATACAATATGTGGGGAAAACCCCTGCCCCACCCCTACCCCTTGCCCAAAAGCCTGACGGAACAGTCAGGTCTTACAAATACGCCAAAACAGCAGAAGAGTGGGAGCCAGCCGAGCCTCCTCTGGGAGCGAATTCCACAGCACAGGGGCGGCCACCGAAAAAGATCTAACATCGGTGGCCACCCGCCTTGCCCGGGGAACCTCCAAAAAGGCTCCCACAGATGATCTCAAGGGTCGCAAGGGCACACGGGGAGTGAGGCAGTCCCGCAGATAAGCAGGGCCCAGGCCGTGAAGGGATTTAAAGGTTAAAACCAGCATCTTGAACCGGGCCTGGTGCTTTATAGGCAGCCAGTGCAGAGCCCGGAGCACTGGTGTCATGTGCTCCCTGCGACCTGCCCCCATCAGGAGACGGGCCACGGCATTCTGCACCAGTTGCAGCCTCCGGATCAGCTTCTCAGGCAACCCCACGTAGAGCGCGTTGCAATAATCCAGCCTCGAAGTGATGAAGGCATGGATGACAGTGTCAGTCTGAGAGATACGGCTGAAGCCACCAGACAAGATGTAACTGCCGAAACGCACTCCCTGCCACGGCCACAACCTGAGATTCCAAGCTGAGCCGCGAATCAAGGAGCACACGCAGACTCCGCACTTGAGAGACCATGGGGGGGGGGCGAACCCCCCAACAAGAGGAGATTCAACCACCCCCAGGCCTCCCAAGCCCTCGCCCACCAACATCACCTCCGTCTTGTCAGGATTCAATTGCACATGGCTCAACCTCATCCAAGCCCCCACAGCTGACAGGCACTGGAAAAATAAGGAGACTGCATGGCCTGGGTAAATGGAAAAAGAGATGTAGAGCTGAGTGTCATCAGCATACTGATGACACTGCATGCCCTGAAACCCCCTCACGATCTCCAAGGGTGTAGCTACCATTTGACAAACAGGGACATTCGTCCTGGGGCCCGTACTGGCTGGGGACCCAGTATCCAAGGTAGCTAAGCCACCCTTCCTGCCCCCTTTTTTCTTTTTTTAAATTGCCACCTGAACTGGCTGCATGGGCACCTTCCTTGCAACTGCTGCATGGGCGCCCTCCCTGCCCACAGTTGCAACATTGTGTCTGACACAATGTTGTAACCACAGGCAGGGTGGGGGAGGGGCCTCATGCCGCAGTCTGCGTCAGGTAGGGTGGCTATACCTTCCCTTTAAAAGAGGATGCTTATGAAAAATACATTGTGCAGGGCTGCACTGGAAGTAATGCAGCCCTGTAACATGTATTTTCCATAAGCATCCTCTTTTAAAGGGGAGGTATGGCCACCCTAGCATTAGGTCAGTTCACACTCACAATGTAAGGAAACCATCGCCAGGCACCTTCCTGCTCTGGCACTCCCGCATTGAGCTGGACCAGCCCGCCTGACCAGCTTCCGGCCTCCAGGACTGGTTGGGTGGGCCGGTCAGCAATGGCACTGCTGCTGGTGGCCACGCTTGGCCCCAGCGATGGATGGGCCCAGCAGCAGGCCAGCAGCAGCACGCCGCAGACTCTGCAGAGAGCGAGCACCAGCAGTCCAGTGCCCCTAGGCCGGCCGACGGCTTCACCACCAGCAGGAAACAAGAGGGGAGGGACCCAGGGACATTTCTTGTCCCTGGGTCCATCCCAAGCTAGCTACACCCCTGACGATCTCCCCTTCCTGGTACAGCCCCCCTCTGCCTCCAGACACAGACTCTGCCTGTTCCACACCTAGTTTCTGCCACCAAACCTGATTTTCCCTTCTCTGTAACCTCATCTGGATTGCTGAAATTTGTGCAAACTGACCACCTGGCTTGACCCTATGCTGTGCCTTGACCACACAGTTCCACACAGCTCCCTCCTGCTGACGCTTGAGCAAACTGTCAATCTAGGTCATCGATTGGATCTTCAGCCTGACGGGAAAACAAGAGGTCAGGTGCATACTGGACTGGAGGTTTTATGTGAATCGAGAAGGATTTTCAACACCACAGTGGGTGAGAGGCCAATTATAAACTCTGTGCTGCTTTAAGCCAGGTGGTGACAATGTGCAAAGACTGATTGCTGTCAATTTTTATTTTTATTTTTGCTTTAAATGTTCATTATAGGTGCTCAATAACGTATATGATTTGCTCATAGGGATATTTTAATCCTCCCTGTTTTGAGTGTTTTAAGTTGTGTTTTTATTGCTGATTGTAAGTTGCTCAGAGCTGCCTGTGGCAGGATGGGCGGGGTAAAAGATTTTTAAAATAAATAAATGAATGAATAAACTCAGCATTATATGCATAGCCAAATGTTATTTCCAGCTGCTAAGTGCTTGCAGGGATGAACTTCCATGTATGGGCGAGAATAGCAGTTGCTGCTGGACCTGCTGCCCAGAGTCATAGCCCAGAAGAAAGAAAAAGCTGGTGTGGCAGCTTCTTCCCTTGGTTCACTGCAGCTGTGAGTCATCCTAGGGGGTGGGATACTGAGAATGGGGGGGAGAGGGGGGAGAACTCCTGTGTTTGTATTAGGGTTGTCACACTCAACCTGTGAGTGGGGACTGCCCAAACACATAAGAAATACATGGAGGGGGCTGCCTGTTTTTTAGGCTCTAAATGCTAAACGTGAGTGGAGGATACACACACCGAACCCGGACTCCAGGGGGCTCTAGTCTCATTTGTTAAAACCATAGACTAAGCACCTGCACCTGCAATGTCTTAGTTTCATGGATGTGTCCTGGTCTCTCCCTATGTGCTCCTCCCTTTGTCTCCGCCCCCTTAGGCACTGTAAATGCATTGGAGCAGGGACTTTTCTCTATAATCACACCAGGCACATTGCTGGCACTATAAAAATTGTTGTTGTTATATAATAAATAAGTAGTATTGATTACTTATGTAGCACTTTCAGTGCTCATAGTGCATTACAATCCTTATCTAATTCACCCTCACAACAATCCTATGAGGCAGGTCGTTGTTGTTAGGGATGGGCGAACAGATCGCGGTTCGGGTTCGGTCGTTCGGTTCGGCTGCGTTCGGTTCGTCCATTCGGTTCAGCAGTTACCGAACTGCTGGGTTCGCCAGGTTCAAGTTCAGCCGTTCAGTTCAGCCGTTCGGTTTGGGTTCGGCTGTTTGGGAAATGTTTTGTTATGGGTGTTTTTGTTGTTTTTTATTTGGTTTTTTTTGTTTTTATATGGGGTTTTTTAATTTTATTTTTTTATCTAATATTATATCTATCTATCTACACTAAATCTAACTGCTATTAACTATTCTCTAAATGCTATGAACAATGGATTATCTAATAAGTACACAGGCCTACTCCTACAAACACTAAAACGAAATCACTAACGCTATCTCTATCACTAAGCTAACTCCTACAACTGTCTACTGTCTGTCTGTCTGTCTGTTTGTCTGTGGGATGGGGGGGAATCACAAACAACACAAGGTTTCAGTTTAAGATTTAAGTTTCATTTCAGTACAAAACTGAAATGAAACTTAAAGCAATCTAATAATCCTACTCAACGCCTGCTGTTCAGGAACAGTGACTAGTTCAGAAGGTGTTGGGAAGGGGAGAGGCAGATAGTTTAATTTCTTGCAAGCCTCTCTACCCCTCGTGCCTGGAAGTCTGCTCCTCAGTGACTAGTACTACTCCTCCCTCTCACGTTCGACCTTCCAGTGAACCTTTTTTTACCACCCAAATGCGATCCGAACTGACCGAACTGTTCGGTCATTTCGACGTTCGGAATTGAGTTTGGTTCAGCCAGTTCATGTTCGGATTCGGTCGTCCGAACAGGCCGAGTTCGGGCCGAACTCCGAACTTCCAAACCGCATTCACCCATCCCTAGTCGTTGTTTCAATTTTGCAGATAGGCTACTGAGGCTGAGATACAGTTCCATTCCCAAGACCACCCAGTGACTTCATGGCTAAGATGGAATCTGAACCCTGATTTCCCAGCTCCAAGTCAAATACCTTATCCAGTTAGGCTACATTTCTTTCTTTAGAAATAACTGTTTCTCCATTAGAAATACCAGATCGAGCAAACTGACAGTTGTGGGCAGGGAAGTAACAACCATCTAGTGTGTGGAGGGGTGACAGTTTCACTCCCTTTGTCATTCCATACCGTCTTGTGTTCCAGCTAAAACTGGTGCCATCATTCTCATTCTCTGTTGCATACACTTGCTTGCACATGCCCTCTCTCTAATTTTTCCATCATTTCAAGAAGCCAAAATTAAATTTTGGACTGTTTCTTAGGGGGAGGAGAGAACATGGGCCCTCTACATCCCCCATCCTTCCATTTTTATGCCCATGCATGGTAGAAAGCATTTTTTAATATCTATGCAGAGAAGTTGGTGTTACATGCTGATACTTTAGTGACTGTGAACTGGGAGCTCTTTGCTGGCTTCACGTACCCTTGTGTCATGCCAATCTGTTTTTCTCCTCAAATGTGTATCTCTCTGGGTAAGGCCACACGTGTGGCAGTGGCTAGATACCTACACAGCCTTGTGGTGGGCAATCGTCACTGCCACGCTGCAGGGCCAGCACGGGGAGTTGGCCAGATAGTTGCAGGGAAGTTGGGCAGGCCAGCCCTTGTCAGATCTTCCACTACAGCTGTGGCATGCCATGGCACCAGCCACACATGTGGCGCCAGCCCTGCCCTGCCCCATCTCACTCCCGCAGCAGGGTCTAAATCCTGCCCCAAGCCACCAGGTCATACGACTGGCGCTATATAAATGTCTACTAATAATAATAATAATGCGATGGGTGCACATGATGGGCACCAGCACTCACTGTTCAGCCCCACAGTAGAGCTTGCTGCACATCAACAGAAGGGACCCGACCACACGAGTTGCCCCGCCCAGGGCAGCCTTGCCCTATGTGGGGTAAAATTGCTCTATGATGTGTCCTTGACATTTTTCTGAGGATGTGTCAGGTAGTAGGCAGTAGTACCTGGTGGCTGCCGGCTACACGATGTACTGTGTTGCGTGGCCTGGCCTCCCAGGCAGGAGTAAGGCTACCCAAGGAGTGGTAGCCTCTCCTGCCTGTCTCATTTGGCTGCACCCCATGCAGTACTTATTTATTTATTTATTTATTTATTTTACTATTTTTCTACCCCCACAGAGCGGCTTACAAAATACATCAACAATAAAAACACACATAAAATATAATTAAAAACATGTAAAGAGAACTAAAAGGGCAGAATTCCCCCTCCCCAGCCTACCCCACCCTACCCATCTCCCTCTCCCAAGGCCTGGTGGAACAGCCAAGTCTTACGCTGTCTACAGAAAGAGGGGAGGTCCGGGGTCAGAAGACCTCCATCGGAAGGGAGTTCCACAGCTTGGGAGCGGCCACTGAGAATACCCTCCCCATCGTGGCAACCCGGGGGACTTTGAATAGGGCATCTCCGGCCGACCGCAGGGGCCGCAATGCAATCTGGGGCCTGAGGTGGTCCCACAGGTAATCCAGGCCCAGGCCGTTTAAGGCTTTATAGATTATTACCAGCACCTTGAATTGGGCCTGGAAGATAATAGGCAGCCAGTGCAGAGAACGGAGCACTGGTGTAATGTGCTTATCATGACCCGTCCCTGTTAAAAGACGGGCTGCCGCATTCTGCACCAGCTGCAACCTCCATACCATCCCCAATGGCAGCCCCATGTACAGTAGTCTAGTCTAGAGGTAATAAAGGCATGGATGATGGTGGCCAGATCCAAGTCCGAAACATACGGCCGTAGCTATCGTACCAAGTGTAACTGGCAAAATGCTCTCCTCGCCACAGCCTCCACTGGAGATCCAGGCAGAGCTGTGAGTCGAGGAGCGCCCCCAGACTATGGACCTGTGTGGCCATAGTGGGGCAGACCCCATCATCGATGGGGCCACCCCCCAGCCCTACCCACCAACATCACCTCCGTCTTGTCAGGATTCAACTTCAGACAGCTCACCCCCATCCAGTCGTCCACAGCTGCCAAGCACTGGGTGAGCACCGAGACTGCTGGGTCTGGGTCTTCAGAAAAAGAGAGGTAGAGTTGTGTGTCATCAGCGTACTGATGACAATGCACGCCGAACTCTCTCACGACCTCACCCAAAGGCTGCATATACACGTTGAACAGGAGGGGAGACAGAATAGAACCCTGCAGGACTCCACATGTGAGGTCCCAGGGAGATGAAGTATATTCCATGAGAACCACACGCTGAGTTCTCCCAGTCAGGAATGAGCAAAACCATTCAAGAACAATTCTGCCCACCCCAGTCCCACAGCCAAGCCACCAACATCTCGTGGTCAACGGTATCAAATGCAGCCAACAGATCGAACAGAATTAAAAAAGATCTGCCCCAGTATAATTCACGGTGCAGGTCATCAACCCAAAGCCACAAGCGCAGTCTCCATGCCAAACCCAGGGCGAGAACCAGACTACGAAGGATCAAGGAAACTGACCCGATTTAGATGCCTCTGAAGCTGCCGAGCCACCACCCGTTCAATAATCTTCTCTAAAAAGGGAAGATTAGAGACTGGCTGATAGCTGGATGGGGAGTCAGTGTTAAGAGATGGTTTCTTGAGCAGGGGCCACACCACCGCCTTTTTGAGGCGGCTCGGCACCCTGCCCTCCCTAAGGGAGACACTGACAACCCCCATCAGCAATGGCCCTAATGTCTCCTGGCAGGCCTTGAACAGCCAAGATGGGCACGGATCTAATTCACAACTGGTGGCCCTTATAGCCCCAAGGACATCCGTCGCATCAACAGGAGACACCCACTGAAATTGATCCCATGAAATCAGACAAGGTGGGTCCTCCACCCCCTCTTGTTCACCTACTATTATAAGTGTAGCATTGAAGTCATGGTGAATCTGAGTGATTTTATCCACAAAAAGTCAACAAACATGTCGCAGCGGGCACTGGAAGATTCCAGTTCCAGGCGGAGAGAGGCCGGACTGACCAGCCACTGCACCACCCGGAAAAGCTCTGCTGGATGTGACTTTGTGGATGCTATGAGGGCAGCAAAGAACTCTTTCTTTGCTGCCCACACTGCCCCAGCATAAGCTTTTAAAATAGCTTTATGTCACAATCAGTTGGCTTCAGTACGACTCCGGCGCCACCAGCGCTCCAACCGCCGTCCTTCCCACTTCATCCAGTGCATGTCCTCTGTAAACCAAGGGGACCTGCGTCATTGGCATTCCGGAAGCAGACACCTGGGAGCCATTTGGTCAATGGCCTCAGTCAACAAGTTGTTCCAGAAGAAAATGAGGTAATCGAGATCAGGAGGCAATTCCCCATGGGCATTCCGAAACCTCTCTGGTTCCATAAGTCTCTGGGGGTGGACCAACTGAAATGGTCCTACACCTCTCTGGGGGTAGACATGTGCTGGGAGATCAGTCCAGAGGAGTTAATGATCTGTCCGTGACAAGGGTGTAGTTGATACATCCCCCGCCTCAAGGCCAGTAGAGAATATTAGGTCAAGGGTATGTCCTCCATCATGTGTCGGGTCCACAACCCTCTGAGACAGTTCCATGGTTGTCATGGTGGTGATGAACTCGTGCGCCGCTCCCCCAAGGTCGGTGTCAGCATGGATGTTGAAATCCTCCAGGACTAAGGACCTTGGAGACTGCAAGACCACCTCTGACCACCTTACCATAATGGACAGATGATTTTTACACAATTTTTCTCTTCTCACATCTCTAATTCCTGCTATAACTTCTAAGCTGACTTTTGTACTCCAGCCGATGTATTCATTACTGTGCCCCTTAGCTATAGCCTATAACCCAGACACCAGTTGGCAAAGTGATAGAGCAGACTCAAGGAAAAGGGCATTCTCTAATGTATAATTGCACAATATTTATTTATTTATTGGGGTGTGAATGTCATTTTCATTATTACAATAATGATAATGACAATTGTCGTTTTATTGTTACTGCAATAATGAAAACTACTGTCAATAGTAACAATAATAAAAATGACAATGTTGTTATCATTGTTGTTGTTAGTGCTGTGGCAGTTGGGTTTTGGAGGGAAAATGTGGAGAGGGGAGGAGAGAGCAGACCTCTTGGAGCCCTAAACACGGTTGAACTCTTGAACTGTGTCTGTGTTGGGAGGGGTGAGCAGCTCAGCAGTATCTAATGGATGTATCTCTGGCCAATGAGCAGCGCAAGCAGGCCCCAGCAGACTCATGGCACTCTGTGATTGCTCAATGCCTGCTGCCTCCCACAACCAATCAGGAGGGCTCTGGGAGAGGGCACTGCAATGTTTTATAATAGGAGGGTCAGGGATTTTCTCTCCGTTCTGTGAGAGTTCTGTTTGTCAGGTTGCATTTACAGAACTGTGGTGTTTGCACACAAAAAATCCTAGTCATTGTGTTACCACCAATACCTTTCCTTCCTCATACCCTACATTTTACCTTCTCCCTTTCCCTGCCCTTTTCCCTCCTGTACATTATATATAGATAGGTAGTATAGATTAGATATAGATATATATTATAGACATATAGATTAGGTTAGGTTAGAATAGTTATATATATAATTGATTAGATAATAGTTTTCCTTTTCCCTTCCCCTGCCTCCCTTAGATTCAGATATATATTACTTGTGTACATATATAGAGAGATTAGATATTATATAGGTATTTAGGTTATTTTGTTTTATTATATATATATATTATATATATATATTATGTTATCGGAATCGATACCCTTACCAATACCAAGAATAAAATCTTCGTTTGAAGTTATAGCAATAATGACAATGATAATGAAAATAACAAAAATGACATTTTTAATAACAAAAATAAAAAACAAAACAAAGGGGCCTGGTGCACATTCTTATTACTTATTTATTTAAACTCAGACCACTTTCACACTTTCACCGTGCACATATTTTGGCTGTGGGAGGGAATGCACAAGCCAGAATCTGTGTGGGTTTCGGCTGGTCTGAAAGCCCCCCGTGCAGCTTTGCCGGCAAACACAGAGATACAGAACAGAAATCCAGCTCTGTATCTCTGCTTGTGTTTTCCGGCAAAGCTGCATGGGGGGGACTTTCAGACCGGCTGAACCCTGCGCAAATTCTGGGTTGTACATTCCCTCCCGCAGCCAAAATATGCATGGAGGAAGGTGTGAAAGTGGTCTTATATGCTGCCCTTTCCAAATCAGCTCAGGGCAGTTTACAATTGATAAAAAAACATTAAAATACATTTTAAAAACCCAATTTCCTCCCCCAAACCCTACCCCAAGCCCCCTCTGCCAAAACCTCCCTAACCCCTGACTTCGTGACATCCTTACATAAAGGAAATTAGCCCATGTTTCATCAATAAAAGTCACAGTACATTATGTTTGATTCTATATTCTTGTTAGCCTTATGTGAGAGGAGATCAGAAGAAAACATGGTCTGATGCCCAAAGCTTTTGCAGAACTGTTGGAGGAGATCTAGCCACCATTACGGGTAAAGAAGAGCAACATGCAATCTGGCGTTCAATAGTGTGAGTATATACTCCTACGATTATGCCTTTACTTTCAGCAAACATCTGTACTATGAAGCCTGGTTTCCTAAGGGAGGGAAGGGAAACAATATTATATGGAAGTCAATGGAATTTTGGGAAGAGATACAAGAAGACACATGTCTTCCTTCCATGTGCACATATTGTTACGAAAATTTGGAGTTCTACTTATCTTTAGGTCTTCTGCCAAATATGGTTAAAATCAGCCCAAAGGATGAAAAGTTATTAAGTTGGGGTGGGGATGGTTGGATAATGATCAGTGTAAAGTATTGACTTTCTTCCAGAGTGGGTTGCAATTGGCTTGGGGTACCAAAAATTAGAATGGGAGGGGGAAAATACACATGTAGTGTGATAACAACCCTTCTTTCAGGATACAAAAGGAACTAATATGGAAGCAGTTGTTTTCTAGTGGATTGAATAAGAGTCTGGGAGTTGAGATCGATTCAGTATATATCTTTGGTCAAGTTATTTCTCTGTTTGAATTTTTCCGTCCATAAAATGGAGACTGCAGTGCTTGTCTGGCTTGTGAAGATTTCAGATTTATGAATGTGAAACATGGTATATGTGTACACATGCGATAATTGCTTATAAAAAAACACATCAAGAAAAGCAGTATTTCATTTTCATCAGAATTTGCCATTGAGTCCATATGTAGTAACTCAGCATTTGGGATTGCTCCTGTAGAGCGTGTGAATTGCTGGTTGTTTTTAGACAGACCCGGGGATAGACGCCCCAGGATCTGCTCTGGCTACATTGGATTTACATGGAGGCAGCTGCCGCCATGGTCTGCCATCTGCCCACGCACTCCCCTTCATCTGCACAATATAGTTGCAGGCAGATTGGCAGCCGCTCTACATTGCCACCCACAGCTCTATGATGGTTGTTGGGGCAACCCGCAGCTGGTAACAGAGCTAAAGTGGCCGTCTGTCCTGTAGGCACACTGCTGCTCTGCCCCTGGCTGGTGCTTAGGATTTGGGTGTCCTGATCCACTTGCGGTGCTCCTGGGTGTTCGGAGCATAATAAGCAGAGCAAGCCCAAATCAGGTGGCACTTGCTCTGCCTCACGCCTTGATTTATTTATTTATGTATTTTATTTTATTTATTAAAAGACTTAATATCCTCCCCTCCTGCCACAGGCAGCTTGGGGTGGCTTACAACAACATAAAAACAATTATAAAACCATAAAATTATAAAAACATACCACTCCCCCCATCCCTTTCCTCCCCCACCCTCTACCCATCTCTCCCACCAAATGCCTGATAGAACAGCCAAGTCTTACAGCTATTTTGAAAAGAGGGAACGTCCGGGGCCAGACACATCCCCACCGGAAGGGAGTTCCACAGCCTCGGTGCGGCCACCAAGAACACCCTCCCCTGCGTGCCCCCCCCGGAAAACTCAGGGGACTACAAGAAGGGTATCTCCTGATGACCACAGGGGCTGGTCCAGTACCCAGGGGGTGAGGTGGTCCCACAGATAGACAGGGCCCAGACCATTTAGGGCTTTATAGGTTAAAATCAACATCTTGAATCGGGCTCCGAAGACTATCCGCAACAATGCAGAGAATGGAGCACTGGTGTAATGTGCTCCTGGCGGCCCAGTCCCACCAAAAGATGACTGCCGCAAATCTGCACCAGTTGCAGCTTCCGGGCTGTCACCATGGGTAACCCCACGTAGAGTGCATTACCATAGTCTAGTCTTGGGGTGACGAAAGCATGGCTGATGGTGGCCAGGTCGGAGTCTGAAACATACGGCCTAAGCTAATAGACCAGATGTAGTTGGTGAAAGGCACCCCTCGCCACAGCCTCCACCTGAGCATCCAGGCGGAGCTGCGCATTGAGTAGTACCCCCAGACTCCACACCTGGGGAACCAATGGAGGACAAATCCCATCACTGATGGGGGCCATTAGCTCCATCACCTTACCCACCAGTATCACCTCCATCTTGTCGGGATTCAGCTTCAGTTGATTAGCCCTCATCCAATCCCCCACAGCCATCAGACACTGAGTAAGCATGGAGACTGCGGGGTCTGGGTCTTTTGAAAAAGAGAGGCCCACCTTTACATGGATGGACTGCCTGGTGGTGAGGCAGGGCAGACGTGGAGCAGGTGTTCATCTAAAGACACCCACTGTTGCAGAACCACTTTTCTATTTATCAGTTTATTAACGGAATGTTACGTTACCTGGTTAGTGGTACACTGCAGTCATGTAGGACAATAGCAGATTAGATTAGATTAGATTTTATTCAGCATTACCTTTTGCCATGGCCAAAGTCGACATAACAGAAAGGACATCATACAATGAGGTATTTAGTTCACAGATAGGTGGGGTTTTGCAACCAACTTGCAACCAAATCCCAACATCACAATGAAACATTTGTAAACTTACAAACTATAATACAAAACAAATACAGACTTATAAAACCATAATAAAAAACAGCAATAAGTATCACAAAATCTAATGGAGAACAGACTCAAATCCTTTTGGCACTGCCTCCTGTCTCAGTCTTGCAGCTAATGATTCAAATAGTGCTACTGATCTCATCTCCTTCTCCATAGTTGTAGCCAGTAGTAGTCTAATTTTATGACCTACTGGGAGAAATTCAGGACAATAGCAAGGTTAAGAGATATTTTTGCAAAAGTTTTTCAAAGTTCCTGGTGGTCTTAATTATTTTAATAACTGATTTGACACTATGACATGTCTTGTACTTTGTATCTACTTATATCGTAGGAAAACTGGATCCTACAATCAACATTTCTGGATAGGTTTATATTACTTGAATCCTGATGATGGATTTACTTGGAGCGATGGATCTCCGGTGAGTGATTTAGACTTTCAAATGGTGGTTTTGCAGACTTTATAAAAACTTGTAATCATGGGGCTGGAAGAGATCTCAACAATCATAAAGACTGGCATTCTGCATTCAGACAGGATTAACTGAACCTAAACCATCCCTGCCAAATATTTACCCATTCTCCTCCTAAAACTCTTCAGCAGAGGTGATTCCACAACCTCCTGCAGCTGTTTGATCCATTGCCTAATTGCTCTTACAGTTAGATTAAATATTAGGAGGAAATCCTAACTCGGCTTTTCTGCAATTTAAATTTATTCTTTCTTGTTCTTCCCTCAATGGCACTTACTTTCCATCTTCTTTATAGCAGCCTTTTAAATATTTGAAACTGTGATCATGTTTCCCCACTTTGTATTTTTTCCTTTAGGCTAAATGTCCCCAACTCCTTCAACCTTTCCTCTTAGAATTTGCTTTCTTAAACTATTCATTATATTTGTTGTTTTCCTCTTAATCTTCTCCTGTTTATCTACTTTAAAAAAGAGGAGCGGTGTGCAAAAGTAATTGACTCACAACCAATTTTTCATGTGTACATATGAATTTCCCTTTCTATGTGTAATAATTTGTATTTGACATTGCTGGATTTTATTTTATTGTTTTCATCCCAGCTCTACAATCAAGATCATTTGTCACTCTCATGTAAATTTACCACATGCACAACTGTCTTGTAACTCCTCCTTGTGCTTTCATCAGGCTGCGTTGTGTAAAGTTGATAAATAGCAGTCTTATACTTTGACTTTAGGTATATTGTAGACTCTATTGTGGTGGTAGTTATACATTTTGATTAAAAGAAATAAGATAGAATAAAAATAACTACCTGCAGAATATATTCATACAAGAAAAATTGCTTTGTCTAATCCAAATTGCTTTCACTTGTCCAGCCACTGCTGGCTATGAAGGCTTGACCAAATTAATGGAAGTGCAAATTATAACTGCAGCTACAATCTTGACCCATGCAATATTATATGTAGGTGCACTACAATCAACAGCCAGCCACCAGAACTTGAGATATGAACAATCTAATTTGTGGGAACAATAAAGTAATTTAACTCTTGCACCTTGTACAAGAGGTTGTGGAGAAACAGTGTCATATATAATAGGTTGTGGAGAAACAGTGTCCCTCTAATTTTTCTCTTTTGGCAATGTTCCTTTATCTTGACATGTCTTGCAGTGCTATGTATCTCTTATTTGCCTGCCTGCAGTATCTACAAGAAAATTACCTCAGTGGGGTGTTCACCATAAGCAGGAGGAATAACAGCTTCTTTGCTGTTTAAGAGGCACTTGTTTTGCTGAACTGTTTCTTTTGCAATATGCTTTCAGCATCCAATTCTTGCTAATAATTGTTTATACTCTTTCAAAAATAGTGTCTGTGCAGGCCATCTTGGCCACTGTACAAGCTGCTGTTCTGCTCTGTGTCACTTTCACTCTTATCAGCTGAGTTATCTGGCTCAGACACACTTTGTGGGGAGCGGGGAGGAGAACCTCTCGATTGTAGGAAGCTTTGCAGTCAATATCTCCTCCTTCATCTACTTATGGTTTTGTGCTCCACGTTTGTATTTTGAAGACATCATCACATCTGGCAATACACTGCTGCTGTAAAATTACAAGATAAAAATTATGCTTCTTGCCATTCACTTTCTGCTTCTTTCTCTCTGCCTAACCAAGCTACCCAGCCAAAACAGTAACCATAGCACACGTGTACGCTTTCTTCTGTGGAGTATAGCTATCTTTCAGAGCTCCAAAAATGGATTAAGCAAATAATCCATGTAAACATTTATGTTTAGAACTCCTAGAAAATGAAGGCATGTTCATAAAGAAAATGCAAAGAATACAATTATACAAAACCAGAGGTTGTCTCTCTCATCAGTAACATAAGTGTAAACTTAAAAGAAACCTAACACATATACTAATAGAAAAGTATAATTAATGACTGAATGAGAAGGTAACCAAAATAGAATTTATTAGGGCAGAGGTTGCAAGCTTAGCTATATCAACAGCAATTTGTGAAGTCATATCAACTCTAACAATTCTTTTTTCATCTATGACATACTTTTAATAAAATTCCCAATGCACCAATCTAACTCTCTCATCTTGTGATACACATTTTGTTGTGTAGAGAGTTCTGCCCCTCCTCAGATATGAGTGTTGCAGAAGAGAGAATATCAGCTGGCAAAAGAAAACAGAGTATGTGGAGGGCACTGTAAACTAACGTGTCTTCTGAGCCTGTCAGGGTCTTCTAAGTGCATAAGTCCTTGTGCAACTTCACTACTTGCACTGGCTATTCCAAGTGTTTAAAAATACTTACAGACAGAGGCGGCTGGTGGGTTTTGAGGCTGGAGGGGCAGTAAGGCTGGCGAGCCTAGGGACGGAGTCAGGGCAACGGTGGGCGGAGCCAGGGCAACGGTAGATGGAATAACCCAGCAGCAAAGAGTTCCCAGGGTTAACATACAAAACACAGTTTGCATGCATATCAAGCTTAAAATAAATAATTTATAAACCCAAAACACAGGCACTCGTCCTTGTAAAGCACCCAAGTCACAGCCTGAGTTCAGTAGTTCATGATACTGAGGAGGACTGACAATGCCATGCATTCTACATAACCATGCAAGATTATCATTGGTTCCATTTAAAACCACAGATTGAAACCCACCAGTCACTGTTTTTACACCAGATCAAGGATTTCAACAAAACACAGTTTGCATGTGGTTTCTGTGTGGTTTAATTTTTTTTAAAAAAAATTGTGATTCATGGGGCTTTAAAATTCCTCTCCAACATACACATGCAGCAGAGGGCAAGAATACTGCTTCAGAAAGAAGGAATTTGCTGTATGTGTGTTGGAGGGACCCCAATCCCTGCTTCAGAAGTCCCTTCTGAAGCAGTATTCTTGTCCTCTGCTGGGGGGCGGGGAGGGTTAAGGCCCATGAATCACCAGACTAACAGTTACATCTCAGGATTTCAAACCTCAATTTTATCACAACCATCACATTTCCAGCATTCTGAAAACATCTAAAATCACCAGACTAACAGTTACATCTCAGGATTTCAAAACCTCAATTGAATCACGGGGCATTAAATACTAATTTCCCCTCACCCTCTGCTGCATGTGCATTGGGGGGGAATTAGTATTTAAAACTGCACATCTGTCGCGTTGCATGGTCTCTTTTTTACAAAAAGAAAGAAGGCTATATAGCCCAGCAGATCTAGTCTCACTGGATTGGGCCCTCTTCTCCAAGTTGGTTAAAATGAGTTTACACTTTACTTTGATGCCATGCTAGCAACGCAAGTATTGTAAAATGACAATATATCTATAAATAAATGGAACATGAGACTCAGAATATTATAAAAAATAAGCATAGTTTACTTAAATTTAAATAGAAAATATCAGTAGCTTACATAGAATAGTACTGATAGCCAATCAAAGTTACATGATCTTAAAACATTTCTATTTTAAGAATAAAGCTTCTAAAAGCTTAACATATGCTCAATTCATTGGCTCAAAGATATCAAGAATAATACATTACATGCTTCCCAGTTCTTCCCTTTATCTGCCAAGATGGTGGTGAGAGAGAAACTCCAACATAGTGTGTGGAATTTCAATCTGAAAAAGCAAGCTCGTGTCTCCCTTCTTAAAACTTGACTGCCAGAAGCTGACATTCCTGAGCAGTGACGTCAGTTGCCATGGAAATACACAGGATTCTAATTGGCTCTCTTAATTCTGAGCAAGTAAAGAGACTCAAATTTCCTTCAAGATCTGAACAAAAACCTTATATTTCAATCAAAAATAATTGTCAGATTACAGAGAGACTGACCATAGCTTCAAGGTTTTTAACTAATTAGTGGAAACAGATATGTTAGCTAGAAAAGACTAACTTAAAGCTTCTCACTTTGGAGATGTTTATGGCTGGCACCATTTGTCACTTAGACATACAGACTGATAAGGCCCTAGACACACAGACTGATAAGGCCCTTGGTCTGGCCTCTCAATTTAGCCATTTGTTTCTGTTTCCTTGGCTACGGTGAAAAGTTAACTGAGAAGTTTAGAAAAAAGTTTCATTGGAATGCAGCTGAGGAGGTCCCAAGCCTGAACCAAGGTGACACAGATGATTTTAAAAATCAATGCTGTGAAGCATAAGTTCAATACATTTGAAACAGAAAGTTAACATATTCCCAGAAAGTTAACCCAAAATCAATACATTAGGAAAACAGATGGCCAAAATATATATGCTTATAATAGGAAATACATGACTCCTCATCCTCATCCTCATCATCATCAAGTGAACAAAACCCATATAAAAACCATAAAGCAAACTATTTCCACAAGGCTGCAAAGGTATTCACAGATTCCCCCAAATGCAGCAGCAAAACAAACACTCCATATCAAGTGAACAAAAACCACATTCCAACTCCCACCCCATGTGCCCCGCCGCTCCCCCTGTGTGCCCGCACTCACCCCATGTAACCCCC
>QEPC01008893.1:2950171-3051242 GCA_003113815.1 Sphenodon punctatus
CCCCCCCCCCCCCATGTGCCCCCAGCTCCCCCCGTGTGCCCACACTCACCCACATGTGCCCCCCCACCCTGGGCCCCACAATTTACTCACCATGGTGGGGCCAGCTCCTCTCCTCAGCGCCGCCGCTTCTGCGTCCTGGGAGGAAGGGACTCGTGGAGGCTCAGAGCTACGCGTGCGTCAGCAGTTCCCAACCCCCTGTACAGGCTGGGAGCTGCTGACACACACGCAGGGCTTAGTTCATACGAGGGCACCTCTATTGGGCACCCCCATATGAACTTTCCCCCTGCCCGGCCCCTGCAATGAAAGAGTGCCCCCTGTGGCACTCTTTCATTGCAGGGTCCCTTTATGCAGAATAGACGGCGCTTCTAGCCGTCCACTTCGCATAAAGGGAGAACGCTTCCCTTTTGACCCTGAAGGCTTCCTAAGGGGGTGGTGGTGTGAGTCTCCAGTTGTGTGTGCACGCAACCTGTGAGAATGTGCGGAGTCATCTCGAAGAACTTTGTTTAGAGAGGCAGAAACCTTCTGAAGGTTTCTGCCTCTCTAAACAAGGTTCTTCGAGATGGCTCGGCACATTCACTGCGATACCGACGCGGCCAATTAAAAAATTTTTTTTTAAAAGCCTCTGCCAGCTGGGGGAGTTCTGGGGGGACAGGAGGGGCATTGCCCCTGCCATCCTAGAGGGCCCACTGCCACTGCTTACAGACTTGTAAACAGTTGTTGAACTCAATGGGACTCAACACTTATAAGTAGCTTCAAGACTGCACTCTTTCTGCCCCCCCCCCAATACTTTCAATTTTATATAGAGTCATGGGTAGATCTTTTATCTTTTTAAAAATATAAATCAAAGTAAATATATATTTATTTATTTATTTATTTATTTAAAAATTACTCCACCCATCCTGCCACAGGCAGCTCTGGGCAACTCACAGACAACAATTAAAACAATCCACAAGGAGGAATTAAAGTATCCCCCTCCCCCTAACTCATGATATATGGAGAGAAAGTAGTTTATCATTTTGCTTCTGTAGACCTAACTTAAGTTCTGACTATAGGTGACCGGTAACTGTCAATAGTAGGGGACACAGGAGTGGGGGCTGGGCATGGGTTCTATAGGGCTTCTGGAATCTGGGAGGGTGCATGCCACCCGTGCCTCCCCATGAATTGCCTGTGGTTCTGACCCTGGAATGAATTCAACAGGCCTTATTCATGCTAGTGTTACACTACTGAAAAAACAGAGTACTGGAGTACTCCAGTACTCTACAAAACTGGAGTAACTGAGTGAATTTGAACACCTGTCTGAACTTCCTAGAAAGTAGTCTTTGGTAACTCTGGCAAATTAGTCTCTTTATAAAAAGAAAATTGTTTTCAAAAATTGTTTCCACCATAGGTAAGGTATCTAAACTGGGCTTATGGAGAGCCTAATAATTATCAAGATATTGAACACTGTGGTGAGTTAAATGGTGACTCAAGCATGCAGTGGAATGACATGCACTGCAACAATGTATATGACTGGATCTGCCAGATAAAAAAAGGTATCGTTATTTTCTGCTTTAATATACAACAGCAAAGTCTAAGTTAGGCTTAAAGTGATATATTTCTGTACATAACCTTAATTTTACTTCGTGAAGAACATTTCAGAAACAGGAATTTTCATTCCTGCAGTTTCTTCATATTCATTTATTAATATATCGCTAAGAATAACTAAAACGTAGTAATGGAATATGTGTCTGAGGAGTGCTGTATGTTCCTATTTTCTTTCATTTATTTTACAGGAGCACAACCAAAAGCTGAACCAACACAACCTCCTGTTCCCAGTAAGTTTGTATTCCTTCTCTCTCAATTATAAGGACCATAATGAGGTCAATTTGTACAGCAGGGCAGCAAATCTACCTTTATTTTCTACCATATAGAATATAAACTGACGGATGATGGATGGATTATAAATGAAGACAAGCAGTACTACATTAGCACTGAATCTGTCTCTATGGAACAAGCCCGGGAGTTTTGCAAGAAAAACTCAGGAGATATTACTGTTATTGACAGTGAAAGTGAAAGGAAGTTTCTATGGAAATATGTAAGATCATCATTTATTTTCTCTGAAATTAGTAATCCAGTACAGTGAACAAGTGCTTTCAGTAGAATCGGTAATAGCTGTGGCCGTGTTTTTATTATACCTGAAGAAAAACACTGGACACTTTGTAACATTGACTTAACTTAGTAGTGAACTGGAATACAACATGTCTGCCTTTGTTCTATTCCACAGCATAAGCTATTCAGTCTACTTCACACTTAAGGATTCCCCCCATGTAACACTGTGGGTGTCTTCACACGGATAGCTGCCCCGCCTCTGCCCTGCCTCACCCCTGTGCAGGCTGTCTGTTTAAAGGTGACCTGCTGAATGTGCAGGAGGAGCAGAAAAAGGGCAGGCTGTCCATGCTCCAAGGCATGCTCCACAGCCAGGGCCGGACTTAGGAATTTTGTGCCCCTAGCCCCTTCTCAGACTGCTGCCCCCAAGCCAAGCCCCGCCCCCACGCTGCGTGTTCATGGGTGGGGGAGCTCTCTGTGAATGATACGGTGTGCCGTGCACAGTGCGGTGACGGTGTGTGTGCACACGCCTGCCTAACACGCATCTCCACCTACCCCCCGCTTGTCCCCATGCACGGAGCAACTGGGGAAAATGGAGGTTGCTCCATGGGTGGGGGTGAGTGGGGATGCATGTGCAGCCATGTGCACAACCCTGCCCATGCACCAGCACACCCATGGACCCCCCCACCTGGAGGAGCCATGTAAAAAAAGGCACGCGAGGAGTCACTTTAAGAAGAACAGAAGGTTGCTGCTTTGTAAACAAGATTGCTTTTTATAGTAGAGGAGCTCGAGACCAGTACATGGTCTATTATTTTAATAGGGTGAGCATGCACAACATAGTTGTGAGAATGTTGGGAGCTATCTCGAAGAACCTTATTTACAAGGCAACAATCTTCTGATCACTCACATGGGGAGGAGCTGTTAGTAAACAAACAGCTTTATCTCCCAGTCCGATCGGTGTCCTGGTGTCCCGCTGCTGCTGCTGCAGCACTACTAGCAGGCAGACGGCAGAAGCAGCTGAGGAATGGGGACCCAGGCAGCAGGCTTTGGTTGCAGGCAGCAGCCTCAGCTGTGCAGGGAGAAAAACAAAAACTGAATGGGACAGAGCTGGCACCAGAATTGCCGCCCCCCAGAAAATTCCACCCAAGGCCCGGGCCTAGGGAGTCTGCCCCTAAGTCCGGGTCTGTCCGCAGCTCCACTGGTGGTGGTGCTCTGGAACATCCCGGGGAACCATCAGCAATGTGGGCAGCCCATCCCTGGGACAGCAGCTAGAGGTGGGATGGCATCCATCTACTCTGTAGGCAGTCGCTGCAGCCTTGCTGTAGCCAATGCCGTAGCATACCACTGTGGTGATGTGGGGGGCCCCACGTGGGCAGACTGTAGGCCTGGCAGCCACCAGGTCCATTTAAAACTGACTCAAGCATGGCTGCAAGAGGGCAGACACGGAGGTGCACCCCAAGACTTACTCCAGGGTTGTGCATCCCCGCATCTGTATGAAAATACCCTGTGTGGTAAATCTGGTTCATATTCCAAAGTTCTCACCATGGGGTGTCTTTAGACATAATGTCAGCAAGTGTCTGAATGTGTGTTTTGACCATGGTATGAACACCGGTTTGGCCTGTGTTCACCATATGGCACTGCTTAAATGCACGGCCCACGTGGGGCAAATCAGTGTTTTACTCACCACCCAAAATCAGCACCCAAGTGCTGACACCTCGTTCCCCATGTTGTACCTGCTAACATGCTACGTGATATCGTTAGACACAACGTTGGCCACATGTTTAGCTGAAACACGCAACTTGTCCTTGTGGTGCAATGGTGTTGACACCGCGTGTTCAATGGGTGGCCAAATTGGTGTTGGGATTGTTATGGTGCTTACACAAACTGGCCAAACATGTGCTTAGGGCTTCTGACACTCGATCTTTGTTATGTCTAAAGACGCCCATCATTACATAATCTTTCACCTTTAGTATAACCTGACTTGTGACCTTGTTTCCAGTGTTGAAAGAGTGGTTTACCAACCAATCTGATTTTCATCGGACGCTTTAGTTCCACCTCTGTCATATTTTACAAGACTAGCAAATTCAGAGAAAAAGAGGAGAATTTGAAGAATAGGTCAAGCTCCAGATTTGCACATTTAAATGCTAATTTTCCATATGTAACTAGGAATTTTTGACTACACTCCTTCAAACCTATGAGTTGATGTATTAATTCTTTTATTTTCATGAGTATGTTCGAAAAGTTGAGTTTTCTTAAGTAACTTTGCTGAGACTGAAGAATAGAATGGCACAGCTGAAGGATTTATCTCCGATGTAATCATTGTCACCCGAGAAACTTTGCCGTGGCAGGCCCTCAGTGCGGATCTCACTCTCTCCAGATGTCCGTCACCCTCCTCACCCTTAACAAGCACCTGAAGACTTAGGGTAATTTCAGACATTACGTGATCACAGTCAACCACCCTGAATCACAGTGGATTCAGGGTGGTGGCTGTGATCGCCGTAACATCTATTTGAGCCCCGCCAGATGTTCAGCACAGTGAATCTCTGGCGGGGTTCAAAGCTAACCACGGTTCTGGAGGTGAGGCCGGCCTCACCTCCAGAACCGTGGTTAGGTTGGCCACGATCTGGGACAAGGCTGGCAATGATGGCGATGCATGTCTGCTTGCCAGCCCCGTCCTGGAATCAGGTCCCAACCATGGGACAGGGTTGGGCGCAGCAGCCTGATTGGCCGCTACGCTCGCCCATCTCCGCATGGGCAGGCGGCTGAGGGAGCACAGGGGGCGGGGCTGAGCGACTGCACGTCACACCGCACAGCCCTGCCCCCTCCCCGTGCAGTCCCCAAACCCTGGTAGAGATCAGGCTGGCACATCTAAAGGATGGCTGCCCTGATCATGGACCGGGATCTGAGACAGATCCTGGTTCAGGGTTCAGCGTGGTGGGCCGAAAGGCCCGTCATGTTTGAATTTACCCTTAGTTATTCTCCAGGTGCTTTTAGGATCCACTGCTGGTTTCCCTTCATGTGTTCCTTCCCCATCTTTACCTTCCCCTTTTAAATAGTTTTAAAATAGGTTTATTTTTTAAAAATAAAAATGGTTTTTATATTGCATTGTCATATTTTTATGTTGTAAAGCTCTCTGAGCACCATTTGTTGGGGGTGGGGTGGGTTCTATATAAATAAAATTATTATTACTATTATTATTTAGTTTAATTTTTTGTCTTCATGTTTTAGATTTTGAACAATGGCAAAGAAGACGCCTATTTCATTGGTTTACAAGTGAGCCTGGATAAAACGGTTAGGTAAGTAAAGCAACTGAAAGGCTTCGTGTGCCCTGTGGGTAAAGTAGTGAAACAAGTTGTGTACTGAGCAAAGCTATGCTGCTGACACTAAAGCCCCAGTTTTTCTTCTTATAGGATTATATATAACCTTGTTCCAGGTGGAGTGCTGGGCTAAAGTTCTCAGGTCACAACCATATTTCACCCAAAATGTTTAGCTAAAAACGAACCATTTATTACTTGGCATGTATATGGCAGATTGCTGCACTAGTTGTTTTACATTGATTGAGCTGATACTTAAATGTTATGAAATAATTATATCAAAATAACACCACATTCTATACACGAGTCTTAAGCTTTTAGCTCTGTTGCCGTTAATGTTAATGGAATGTATGCAACTGAACTAATGAGCACACTAAAGGTGTGCAATCCTAACATGATTGAAATCAATGGGGTACGATCTATGTAACAATAGAGGTGGTCATTCAGTTTGAATTACGGATTTGGTTCCATTGCAGATCTTCTCACTGGCCTTCCTCACTCTCACCTTGCTTCTCTCATTTCTATTGTGGTGTCCTACCCAGACATTCTGGACAGGGGAGTGATCTTCAGCATTCCCACTAGGAGGCAGCTTAAAAAAATTGCTAGTGCGCATGCTTCAGGGCCTCGCAACCGCAGAATGTTTGTTGATCTCTGCCTCGAACACGGGAGGAGCATCAAGTGCACAAGGCACATCAGCTAAGAGTTTTTTCATGTTCTTTTGTCTAGAAATTTCCCTAGAGTGTAGCTTAGGTTCTTTTACCTCATATATTTTATTTTGAACTGGTAGGTTTTTTTTAGGGGGGGGGAGGGGTTCAGTCACGACCTGGGTCGGGGTCTTCTCCGAGTTTGGGTTTATAATTTTATTTTGGGATAATAGCACTAATAAGATTCTTTATATATTGTACAGCCCCTAAAACTAGGGTCTTGCTTACACTGGTGGCGGGTTCATCCGCCCAACAGGGGCCTCCACAGCCCGGGGGCGTGAGGCCGCAATACAGCACAAGCGCTTTTTTCTTTTCCTGCTCTAAACACCAGACCCACTTTGCAAAGCCGCAGCCTGAGCTGCCCAACCCAGCCGCTTCCCAAAACACAGTTGGAGATGAAGCAGCACCCACAGGTAAAGGGGAGGTCAAGGCTGACTGGAAAGAGCAAAGAAGGTGCCCTTCATGGTCAAAAACAGTTCAAAAACTGAACAAAAAGCCCTCAATTTCTTTAAGGGATTTATTTGGGACATCCTCTGAGGACGAGGATGGTATCCTCCAGGTTGAAGAATCTCCCTCTGCGGATGATAATTTCTCAGACCTTGAATCTGGCTTAATCCCCTCAGGCCTGTCTGCTTCAGGTCCAGCCTTAGACAGTGGCCCTTCTCATTCTGACAGTAAGGAGGCGGGTTGCCACGTTCTGCACCAACTGCAGTCTCCAACCAGTCACCACCAGTAGCCCGACGTAGAGCGTGTTACAATAGTCTAGTCTTGAGGTGATGAAAGCATGGATGATGGTGGCCAGATCCATGTCTGGGACATACGGCCAAAGCCGGTGCACCAGATGTAATTGGTGGAATGCCCCCTTTGCCACAGCCGCCACCTGGGCATCCAGGTGGAGTCATGAGTCAAGGAGCACCCCCAAATTATGGACTTGAGGAACCAGTGGGGGGTATACCCCATCAATGACAGAGGCCCTCAGCTCTTCCCACCAGCATCACTTCCATCTTGTCGGGATTCAGCTTCAGACGCTTCACCCTCATCCAGTCCCCTGCAGCTGCCACTGGGGTGGCTGGTTACCAGTCAACAAATCATGAACTAGATCTCAGAAACAGTGTCTCTTTTTCGGTAAGAAAAACAGAATGAGACAAGTTACTGAGTGTTGTGTAAACTGGAGTTAAAGTGAGAGCTGAGACAAACAGGCAGCCCATGAGAGGGCTCATACAGAGAGAGAAAGAGAGAGAGTTTTAAAGGGAAGGGGGAAGAAAGAGAAAGGGCTCAGCCACCCAGCCATCTGAACAAAGAAATGGAAACAAAACACCCCCAGGCTCTGAGCATGCAGAGCAGCTTTGCTAAAAGGCTAAGTTGCTAATGGCTACCCAGTTGTTGATAACAGCTTTGCAAAGAGTTTAAGAGTTTGTTTTATAACAAACTCCTTCATGAATGGCTCGGCAATGGCCTCTGCCCTATTCCACTCAAATGAGCCAGGGTTCTCATGGTTCCACCATCACCACCACCTTTTCCTTTGGGGGCGAGCAGCATGCTGTGGAAGAGGTATGCACAGTGGGTAGGGGAAGTTAGACCTAGTCCCTGCTTTGGGTGCTTGAATCACATCTGACAATGACAACTGCGGGAGAACAGCCCAGGTTGCAGTAGCAGGGTGACCGGATGAGAGACTTCAAAACCGGCTTTCCATGTCAGTGCTCCGCTCAGTTGCAGCCGAGCTCATGCTTCTCAGAGCCTCCCCTGTAAAGCGCCCCCTCCCGCCGAAAGTCTCCTCTTGGGGAGTGAGCTGGAGTTCCTTCTGCTGCAGCTAAAGCCCTGGGCTCCCGCACCTCCGAGCCAGTCAGTGCTGAGCTTTTGGGGGGGATGAGGAGGGGGGAGAAAGGGGAAAAAAACAACAACACATCCTAGTTTTCAAGCTGCTCTGAGCTTAGTGCTGCAGTGGAAGAGACTGGAAGTGGAGCCATTGTCTCAAACAAGGCCACAGCATACTGCTGTCAAACACACAATGGTTCTCGCTTCTCAATATATGGCTGAAATGAGTCAGGATCCAGGATTCTTGTTGGGATTCAAGAAAATCAGGAATTTGATTTTCAGCGCAGAAGAGGTGGATGATTTGTTTTATTTTATTTATTTATTTCACTATTTTTCTACCCAGTACCCTCCTGCTCACAGAGCAGCTTGGGGCGGCTTACAAGATGTACATCAACAATAATAATATACAATTAAAAATTCATTAAAATGCAAAAAAATACTAAAAGGGCAGACCCGACCCCCCTCCCCCCAACCCACCCTACCCATCTCCCTCTCCAAAGGCCCAGCGGAAGAGCCAGGTCTTACACTGACTTCGGAAAGAGGGGAGGTCTGGGGCCAAGCAGGCCTCCATCAGGAGGGAATTCCATAGCCTGGCAGCCACCGAGAGTACCCTCCCCATCGTTGCCACCTGGGAAACCCGAGGGACTTTGAGTCGGGCGTCCCTGACCGACCGCAGGGGCGCAATATGATCTGGAGCCTGAGGTGGTTCCACAGGTAAGCCAGGCCCAGGCGGTTTAGGGCTTTGTAGGTAATTACCAACACCTTGACTTGGGCCCAGAAGATAATAGGCAGCCAGTGCGGAGAACGAAGCACTGGTCTAATGTGCTTGTGGTGACCCGTCCCCGTTCAGAGATGATACTTTCCTAAAACAGATTACAAAACTGAGAGACATCTAAAGAAACCAATGTGACTGCACAAGGAACTTTTTGATGAGCTGAGAATTAAAAAGGACATGTATAAGAAATGAAAGGAGGGACAAGTCACCAAGGATGAGTACAGACAGGTTGTCTAAATTTGTAGGGATGTTGTCAGGAAGACTAAAGCTCAGAATGAGCTGAGGCCAGCGAGAGATGCTGGTCAACCTGACAATGATACCTAGAAAGATTCTAGAGCAGATTATAAAGCAGTCAGTCTGTAAGCATTTAGAAAACAATGCTGTGATTAATAGGAACCAGCATGGGTTTGTCAAGAACAAGTCATGCCAAACTAATCTTACTTATCTTTTTTGACAATGGTCTTCAGCCACATCTGATAAACCTATTGATTGATTGATTGACTAATCTTATTTCCTTTTTTGATCAAGCTTGATTTCAGCAAAGCCTTTGACAAAGTCCTCCATGATATCCTTGTTGACAAGCTGGTAAAATGTGGGCTAGATGATGCTACCATTAGGTAGATTTACAGCTGGTTGAAGAACCATACCCAAAGAGTGCTCATCAGTGGCTCCTCATCAGTCTGGAGGGGAGGTATCAAGCAGTGTGCCTCAGGGCTCGATTCCGAGCCCTGTACTATGCAACATCTTTATTAATGACTTGGATGAAGGAGTAGAGGCCAGGGATGCTTATTAAATTTGCATATGACACAAAACTGGGTGGGATAGTACCACCTTAGAAGATAGAAATAAGTTCAAAATGATCTTGACAGTATGGAAAATGGGATGCCAAAACTAACAAAATGAAATTCAACAAAGATAAATGTAAAGTTATGCATTTTGGTAAGAAAAATGAAATGCATAAGTATAGGATGGGTGATATGTGACTTGGCAGAAGCACATGTGAAAATGATCTACGCGTTGTAGTTGATTAGAAACTGAACATGAGTCAGCAGTGTAATGCAGCTGCAAAAAAGGCTAATGCAATTTTAGACTGCATTAACAGAAACATAGTGTCCAAGCCACAAAAATTAATAGTTCCACTCAATTTGGTGCCAGTCAGACCTAATCTGGAGTACTGTGTCCAGTTCTGGGGGCCACATCTTAAGAAAGACATTGACAAATTGGAACGAGTTCAAAGGAGGGTGACAAAGATGGTCTTGAAACCAAGTTCTATGAGGAAAGGTTGAAGGAGCTAGGTATGTTTAGCCTAAACAGAAGACTAAGAGGAGTCATGCTAGTGGTCTTCAAGTATCTGAAAGGATGTCACACAGAAGACAGCGAAGACTTGTTCTCTGTTGCCCCTGAGACCAGGACTAAAAATAATGGGCTCAAATGACAAGAAAGCAGATTTTAGTTCAACGTTAGGAAGAACTTCCTAATGGTAAGAGCTGTTCGACAGTGGAACAAACTGCCTAGGGAGGTGGTGGGCTCTCTTCTGCTGGAGGTTTTTAAACAGAGTCTGAATGGCCATCTTTTGGGCATGCTGTACCTGTATATTTCCTGCGCTGAGCAGGGGGTCGGCCTAAATGACCTCTATGTCCCTTCCAACTCTGTGATCCTAACTATGCAACTGAGTGTTTGAGCTGGATCCAAAAAAGACTTGTGGGCAGAATGGGCTGCTTCATATACAGTCTCATTGACTCGG
The DNA here is from genome assembly GCA_003113815.1 of Sphenodon punctatus. Taxonomy (NCBI): domain Eukaryota; kingdom Metazoa; phylum Chordata; class Lepidosauria; order Sphenodontia; family Sphenodontidae; genus Sphenodon; species Sphenodon punctatus. Next base: position 2,960,609 of record QEPC01008893.1, read on the forward strand.
AGGCTAGGATTACACCCTAGGATAAGAACATACCTTAGTTTCCCCTCCTGCTCCCAAAATGTTGAAAAGGACAAGTTTAAGTGGTTTATTTATTTTTCAGATGGATGGATGGGACTCCAGTGAATTTTTTAGCTTGGGCACCACATGAGCCCAACTTTGCAAACAATGATGAAAATTGTGTGGTCATGTACAAAAACTTGGGTAAGTGACTTGGCAATAGTTTTAAAGATTTTATTAAGTGTGGAGCAATGAATATATTTCATGTGCAATGTTTCTAGCTTTTTCTTAGTGTGTTTGCATGTGAGAAAGTGTTTAAGTATTGCAGATGATGGGCTTGAAAAATATGTTTGGTCAGGAACTGCCTCTTACTTTAGGTTTGCAGCATTATTAATATCTAGCAATAATATCTAGCAATAATATCTCACTCCTTATAGATTAAGCAAACACCATGCTGCTTCCCAGGAAATTAATAATGTTGGCATAAGGAAGGCAATTACACCCAGTCCCCACTGCCTTACATCTTGTGTAATCATTTATATTAAAGCTGTAATGGATATTTGCTGCAAATATTGAATTCAGCAAATAGGACATATTTGTTTTCATGAAGCAAATTTGCAGATTGGGTTCAAATCTATTAGCTAGTGAAGTTTCCTTTGGTTTTCACTTCAGTTGTTTGTCACTCGGGTACTTTAGGATTCACTACTTCAGTCGCTTAGGCCTGCCGCCATGGTCCACTTGCATGCAATGAGTAGACCAACTTCACACTGCACAGGCAGTGGAATGGCCCCAGTGCAGGAGATGGAATGGGGTCCTGCACTGGCCTTCTTAGCAGCTAGGGATGCAGCTGCACCAGAGAGTATGGACCCCCAGGCTTGTGGGCCTACGTGCAGCTGCACCATCTGTCTCTGTTATAGCTATGCCACACATTGTGCCACTGCCCATGGGACCATGCAAACACCGGTCTACTGCCACAGCCCTGCCTCTCCCTCTGCCTGAGACGTGAAGGAAGAAGGCTGCAGTGGTGGACGCAGGTGTGGGGGCTGGTGCACTTGGCTGGAAGCACAGCTCCTTTTCTCCTCCCTATTCTCCTCAAGAGTTGGGAGTGGGAAGAGGGCTGTGACTGCATGCTGCCCTCCCAGCCCAAGTACTAGGCACTTCTGGTGCCACCCATAGAGCACACTGTGTTGTGTGCACATTGTGCATGCATGCACCAGTGACAGACTTTGTATCGGCTCTTTAGTTTACAGATTTTATTCATGAAATGTATTTGGTTCTTTGTGTTTTCGGTGGTACTTCTTGGCAGGATTTTTATTTCAGTTTTGAATTTGATTGGTCCATCAGTGTGACACAATGTAGGGGAGAGAGACAGAGAAATCACTGAATAAGAAAAACACTGAACAACTTAGTCAACAAAGTGAATGAAATAATGATAACGAAGTGCAAAGTTTTGCAACAGCAATATTACTACACATATTCATCTCTGGAAATAAAGATCTGAATTGTATTATGAATTTTAAAATGCCCATTTGTTTCAGCTCCAGTTTATACCTATGCAGTATAGATGCAAAGTGTTACTAAAGTAGAATGCTTCAAACATACAAATATCTTTGCAAAGTGGGAGGAAAATTTATTTAAAATGGTATGTTCTACCTTATTGCCATTTTACATCAGTTTTATTCTTCATTCTCTTTGGAAAGATGTAAATGCCGGCACAAGGTGCAAACTAGGGGAGCATCTCACCCTTAAGACTTGCATCCTTCAAGTTATGGCACTGTAATTAATGTAGCTAAGCTATAGTGAAGTTGTTCTGCATGCATTTCATTCATGGAATGTCACAGAGATACAGGTGGAGCCTTCAAATGGCTTTATTGGTCTTCAGTCAGGTCCTAAGCATGTGGAACATGTTCAAAGAACACACAAAGAAGTTTTTAACAAGTTTAGGCACATTGCTGGTTTTGTACCCATATAAAGTTTGTAAACTTATGCTACTTGTAACCTCACAGACCTCTTAAACCACCATTTTTAAAATGGATTTAAACAAGGGAGATGTATTTCACGATATATCCAAAACACACACATGAAATTTTGGCTGCGCTTGACAAAATAAATGTTGACACTCCTCCTGCCCGCATAAATCCCAACTCCGGGTTTTGTCACCCTTGGAAATTTTGACTGTAGAGGCAAATGGCGTTCTTGAAAATAGCTGTTACATTATTCAAATATTCTTAACAATTGAGGTGTCTTCCTGATAACTGTCAGTCTCTCTTACTTGTGTTCAGGTTATTGGAATGATATAAACTGTGGTTACCCGAATCCTTATATCTGTGAAAGGCATAACAATTCCATTAATAGTACTGTTGCTCCTACCACACCTCCAACTCCAGGAGGATGTCAAGAATCATGGCTTTTGTTTCAAAATAAGGTACAGTGGCAATTGTTTTAGTATACTGTATATGAATAAATTAATCATATTTAAAAATAAACCAAAAAAGTCCCAAGACCAGATAATTAAAAAGTAAGGCTTGAGGTCTGTATACATTGATTTTGGGCATAAAAATCTTATAGTGACATTTGGAGTATGTTGCATGATGCTACTCTGAGCTATAAGAAATAGTGGCCTCTTTGAATTGGCAACTTTGCGGTTCCATGTACTAGCTAGCTCACAGTACCACTCTGGTTCCTTTGCTCCTTGTACTGAATATAGGTTAGAAGCCTTTACCTGAGCAGCCTATGCCACACCTCCAGCTTCCCTGATTGGTCACCTGCTCATCTCCCAGGACATCCCAGCAGGAAAGCTGGGAGGAACAGATTCCTAGGCTTTTGGTCTGTCTTCCCTGTGTACTCCTAGCTTGTCCTGCATTCAGCCTCCTTTGTCTCCAGCCTGCCTGTCTCCTAGGGGTGTGCAACTCATTTTTGTTGTTATGATAAATAAAACAAAAAAAAATAAAATTCTTTTTCATTATTGTAGTAATGAAAATGATGATAATAATAATGAAAACAAAAAGAAAACTAATTTTTGTTTTTGAAATAATGGAAAAATACTGATAAATGTATTTCCAGCTATAACATTTTTGTTTCTTATTCAAGTCTGATGAAACTTGGGAAGACTGTACCCACAATGGAGGGCACTAAGAGGAACAAATATCAAAATGATTGGATAAAGGGAACAAATTTTAAAAGCAATTGAATGATGTGATTTTCAGAAAAGCTCCATCACATTCCTGGCTACAACTTCTTGATCTTCCATCTAATTTGCATGAAGCTAGAGAAGATTGTGTCACTCCATAGTATTACTAATCTTGCCAAATTTCAGAACAATTGGATAAAGGGTCCTGATGCTATAAGCTATTAACTTGAAAATGCATTTCTGGCTGTAACATTTTTATTTTCCATCCTGCTTAGAAGGCATTTAGCAAGATTCTATCCCACACCTCCCCTGTCATCTCTGCCAAACTACAGGACAATCTTATATAGGGCCCCAATTTTGTAAACAATTTGAATTCACCTTGAAGACCATTATTCAGATAAATAGCACCACATGCAGTGCCAGTCAGAGGCAGGCACCTGGCATGGCAGGAGGAGGAAGGCTGTAGGAGGTAGGATGAGGAGCAACCCAACTGACTGACAGACACATTCACTGGCCAATTACTGCATGCTTCCAGGTTTACAGGACCAATCGGTAGTGGCTTCGAGGCAGGTGTAGGGGGCAGCCCTCAGGCGGGCATAGAAGGGACATAAATGGGACTTTGGGGATAGCATCCCAGAAATCAGGAGACATGGTTTACACATCCAAGCTGGCCAATTATCATCACAATCACATCCTGCAGCACTGTGACAGAGGACATAAGAGAATCTCAATTGGCTCTTTCCTAAACAGATGCTTCCAACTTCCCAGTAACAAGTGGGGGAGAGATGTTGGGATGGTCACAGCACAGAATGAGGATATTTGGTTGACATTTCTGCTTGCCATTTGGCATCACAAACTGATCTTTTACCACAGTGACACGTAAGAGAATCCCTGGCATAGGATCATTCTGTGCATATGCTATGAAGGTGTATAACATTGGGAAGCTGTATCACATCTTTCTGATATTTGGCAGAGATGATTCTGAAGTTGAGAGATACATCCCTGCTAACTTTCATGTACACTGGTTGGATTATAAATATGTTAGTCAGACATACATTTATAAGGTAATTGCTTATAAATGTAATCCTCCTGAACATTGGCATATATAGTAAATGTGGGGAAGGGTATAAATGTACCAAGTTTCATCCACATTAGATAATAGACAAAGAAGTTACAGGCATGAATGCATATGCAGATTTTTGCAAAATAACTTAATTCAACTGCTTATAAAATCTGATTCCTTTATCCACCCTTTCTGAAATTTGGTACACTTAATGCCCTTTCCATTGGAGGTAGAGTCCCTCCATGTGTCATACAAGCATAATTAAAAACAAAAAAGTTAGAGCCAAAAATGTGTGTTCAATTGAAACCAATGGAAATCGAAAAAGAAAATGAAATTTTAATACTTATGAAAATGAAAACAAACAATTTAAATAACAAAAACAAAAAATGACATGGGTCCCTGATGCACATCTCTACTGTCTCCAACCCTGCCTCTAGCCTGCTTTCCTCTGCCCACCTGCCTTCCAGCCCTGATCCTAACCTGCCTGTCTGCTACCTTCTAGCCCTTGTCCTCTGTCACTTTTTCTGGCTGCTTTGAATTGACTTCCCCACTCTGGATCTCATAGTTCGATATTTGGACTCCATGCTCTGGCCTGCCCTTGTTTTGGTTGGCTGAACTGACTCCCAGTGTTGACCCTCTATCCAGTACCCTGGTTTGAGGTTTCACACTCTGGTTTACCTCCATCAGTTTCTCATCTGAACTACTTGGACCTAGTCTTACTGCTACTTTGCCTGTGTGCTGATCCTGCAAAGGCAACCAATCAGCAAAGGCACTTATCAGTTTGTATGAAAATGAGCAAAAGCCTCAAACTCTATTTCATTTATTTATTTATTTATTTTTACAGCTGCATTCTGATTGACTGATTGGACCATTCTGATGATTAGCCATATGTAAATACTCTAGAATATAAATGATGGGAAACACCATAGTTTTTGTGTGCCTTTCACACAGCAGGGGCATTCTGGTAGGCATAAGTATGGGTAAATAAATATATACTAGCTCTCCTTACCCCCCGAGTTTATTGGAAAACTGAAAGTGTCAAGCCGTTAGCCTGCCTGAGGAAGAACTATAAGTAGCCCTGTGAGTGTATGGGAGAAATTCTTCTGATTAAACACAATTTTGATCAAGAAATAATTTATCCTTTCAAAATTCCTTTTCCCTTTCAGCCATCGGCAGTTGAGTTTGGATTGAGAGACTATAAATGTAGATGTTAATTACAGCTTTAAATAAGCATTTTTTGGAACTGCTTAACTTAATTTGTGGGGCAACTTGCCTAGGGCTCAGCCCCAGCAATTAAACTGAAAGGCAGGCTGAGCCGCCCAGACAATGTTCCCATAGGAGTGTGCATTCCCTGAAAATTTGGAAGACCAGGAAAAGGCTGATATTGGTCATTCCAGGGTTGGAAATGAAAGCCAGAAAAAAAAACGCTGTATGGCTTTTTTTGGCTTTCATGAATGTTCTCATTGCCTCACCCCTAGATTATCGCCTAGATTAAATCACAAAAACTCCAGTTTTACATTCAGCTGTAGAGAGGCAGGTTAGTCTGGTAGTTGGGATGCTAGCTATTGGGGGGAAAAAATGGTTTCTCTCCATGCTCTGGCACGTTCTGGGCCAGGGGGCATGGCTTTTGGTGCAGGCTAGCCCACCCGCTCCAGCAATTCATTTTTTGTAAATTAAGCCCTGGATATATGTGAAGTGGAAATCTCTTCCCTCGTCCCATTGATCTAATGCTCTGCTAGAATGTTGCTAAACTTGCTTTCTGAGTCTTATCTGGAGACAAAGTAGTTCCAGTGATATTTACTCAACCAACTGTAGTTGGTGAGATTAAACAAACCCAGAGGGCCCTTCCTCAGGCATGTAGTACATCCGAACTATAGACTGAGCAAATGCAGGACAGGTATCTTACAATACATGTCAAGTATCTTATCTTACAGTGCCAATATAAAACTTTACCTCTCACTTGTGGTTGGATGGGGTTCAACTCGAACAGGTCAAATCTTTCCCCTATTTGGACATTCTTTTTGCTGAAAATGGTACCTGGAGGACACATCTAGAATCTACCAAATTAAAAGCATCCTCCTCAGCCTATGGAATTTTGTCAATGGCCAGAAAAAGGACTGGCAAATATGGTTCTTCCAGCTCTTACGGGTTTTCTAACCAGGGTTTTAGCCCAGTTATGTTATGGGGCCGGCATATGGGGTCTTGCTAATAACAGTATTTTGGAGATCCCTCAAAACAAATTTTTACGTTCACTATTTGGGGTTTCCCCCATCTACCTCAGCGTCCAGTATAAGAACTGAGACAGGGGTATTATTAGTTAGATTTCATATTGACAGCGCTATTTGCTCCTTCTGTCATAAACTACATTGGGATTGGAAATAAATCGGGCTAAGAGATGTTTCCTTGAACAAGGTGATTTGGGTAGGCATAATTCCTGGAGGCTCCTGAGCGAGCAATATTTAGCCTCTTTAAAAATGTTGATCCTCTTCTTTCCTCAACACCCTCCCAGGAAAGATTTTTGTAGTAAAATTAAGGAGAAACTCGCAGCCTGGTATAAAAATGGGGACTTGATTGCGATTGGTTCCTTCATATCCTCCCCCCTTTTAGGTCTGTTTAAGCACTCCCACAATCAGGAACCATATTTGATCGATCTTCTGTCCCCTGCATTGCGGATGGCCTTTACAGCAGCTAGATTGCAGACCTTACGTACATAATTTTTGACTAGTTGATATAACAGGGAACCTACGGAGGATCGTATTTGTATCTGTGATACTGGAAGGACTGAAGATCTCTATCATTACATATTACATTGCCCTATTTATGCGGCCCCACATGCACACTTTATTTCGAGTTTGTTACATGGAATCGCATAATCTAATGATACGGCCAAAATTGCCTTTTTGTTGGCAAATGTGGATCAGTATGTTACATTTTGGGTTGCCAAATTTTTATTGGTTGCTAAAAAACTCAGAGCTAGCTTTAGTGACCCCAAACAGATAGGGGATTAACCCAGGTTTTTATCCCACTCATGTCTGGTTAGGTTGGGTTTTAAAATTTTTTTAAAGTCATGCAAATCATTTTGTATTTATAACTGTATGTTGGGTTTGGGATGGGTTTTTGTCATAACCTTTTTGGTTAACAACACAATAAACTTGGTTGATTGATACTTCTCACTTAATGATCCAATGCATTATTATTATTATTATTATTATTATTATTTTATTATTATTATTATTAACAAACATTTATATAGCGCCAGCAGTGTACCTGGCACTTTACAAAGTAATAAAATAGACACGGTCCCTGCCCCTAGGGCTTACAATCTGAGAGACAGGAGCTGGGGGAGAGACTTAGGAAGGGGAACAGAGGGAAAGACAAGGGGTCTAACATTCATGAAGATGCGAGGTCTCAAGTGCACGTACTTGGCTTGGTTACAATGAGAATGACAGCAGGCAGGTCCATGTTGCAAGGATAAGGGTAAACCGATCGTAGGTATAGGAATAGTGGCTCAGCAGGATAAAGAGTCAGACAGAGCAGAGCGAAAGAGGTGAGTTTTAAGGAGAGATTTGAAGGTATGAAGGGAGGGGGCAAGGCGGATGTGGACAGGGAGGGAGTTCCAGGCATGGGGGGCAGCAAGTGAGAAGGGACGAAGGCGCTTAGGGGAGCAGGGAAGGCGTGGAAGGGCGAGAGAGGGGACAGAGGAGGAGCGAAGTGCACGGGCTGGAGTATGGAGGGCGATAAGTGCAGAGAGGTAGGGGGGAGCAAGGTTGTGAAGAGCTTTATAGGTGAAGACTAGGAGCTTGTGCAGGATTCGTTCAGGAAGGGGAAGCCAGTGAAGCGAAGAGAAGAGGGGCTGCACATGGTCGAAGCGACTGGCGAGGTAGATGACCCTGGCAGCAGAGTTTTGGACAGAGATGAGGGGAGAAAGGGGAGACCGGGGAAGGCCAGTGAGAAGGAGGTTACAGTAATCGAGGCGAGAGATGACCAGAGCATGAACAAGAGTTTTGGCAGACGAGACAGAGAGAAAAAGGCGAATCTTAGCAATGTTATGGAGGGAGAAGTGACAGGATTTAGCAACAGAGTCAATGTAGGGTTTAAAAGAAAGGGCTGAGTCAAAGATGAAGCCTAGGCTACGGGCTTGGGGGACAGGCAGGATGGTGACTCCATCAATAGTTATTGACAGTGAGGAAGGAGAGGAAGGATGAGGGGGGAAGATAAGGAGTTCAGTTTTAGCCATGTTGAGTTTGAGTTGACGTTGAGACATCCAGGTAGAGATGTCAGAGAGACAGTTGATGAGACGAGCTTGAACAGAGGGAGAGAGAGAAGGAGTAGAGAGATAGAGTTGAGTGTCATCAGCATAGAGGTGGTATTGGAAGCCATGGGAGGCAATGAGTTTGCCTAAGGATGAGGTATAGATCGAGAAGAGGAGAAGAATAGAGCCTTGAGGAACACCAACTGAGAGGGGGAAGGAGGAGGAGGCGGAGTTGGAGAGAGACACATTAAAGGAGCGGTCAGAGAGGTAGGAGGAGAACCAGTTATGGACAGAGCCACAAAAGCCAAGGGAGTGAAGGGAATCCAGCAAGAGTGAGTGGTCAACAGTATCAAAGGCAGCAGAGAGATCAAGGAGGACAAGAATGGAATAGAGACGTTTAGATTTAGCCACCAGAAGATCATTGGTGATCTTAGCGAGAGCAGTTTCAGTAGAATGAAGGGGGCGGAAGCCAGATTGGAGGGGGTCAAGGGAGGAGTTGGAGGATAAGAAGTCAAGGCAGCGGGAGTAGACAACACGTTCAAGCAGCTTGGAAGCAAAAGGAAGGAGTGAGACAGGACGATAGCTAGAAGGGTCAGAGGGGTCAAGAGTGGACTTTTTGAGAATAGGAGAGACTGTGGCATGTTTGAAGGCAGAAGGGAAAGCGCCAGTGGAGAGGTTGATGATGTGCAGGAAGGAAGGGGTGACAGTGGGAGTAATGGAGGTGAGGAGGCGGGAAGGAATGGGATCAAGGGGGCAAGTGGAAGGGTTGGAGGAGGAGAGCAGAGAGGAGATTTCCTTAAGGGAGGCAGGGGAGAAGGAGGACATGAGAGAAGGAGAGGGAGGAGGGAGAGGGGTGGGAGTGGGAAGAGAGGAGTGGGAAGCGATGTCGAGGCAGATCTTGTCTATCTTGGAGGTGAAGAAGGAGGCAAGATCCTGAGCAGAAAGGGAAGAAGGAGGGGGAGGACAGGGAGGCTTGAGGAGGGAGTCAAAGGTAGAGAACAGGCGGTGAGGGTCCCGAGAACAGGACTCATTCCCACTTCTTTCTCCTACTATGCCCATAAAATAACCACATGCAAAATGGCCTCGATCAAATGTAGTTATTCAACATGTTAATTTCAGAACATAATTGTCTCTCCCTCTGTCCCCTTCCTTCGTCCCCCCCGTCTCTCAGATTGTAAGCCCTAGGGCAGGAACCGTGTCTATTTGATTACTTTGTAAAGCGCCAGGTACATTGCGGGTGCTATAGAAATGCTTGATAATAATAATAATAATTATTATTAAAGGTTTCCAGCTATACAAGTTCATTGTGAAAAGATACACACTGAACGTAAAGGTGGTAGTGTTCAAATCATGTGGAGCATTGTAACAGAAGAATTCATTCTTTCTTGCAGTGTTTCAAAATATTTGGTTCCACTGAGGAAGAAAGATATGCTTGGAGAGCTGCGCGATCATCCTGTATAGCATTAGGAGGAAACCTGGCTAGCGTAGTTAATGAAGAAATGCAAGGTACTAGTAGATATTATTTAATGTCTGCAGAACACTTAGAAATTCAGGATAAAATGTAAAGCTGTAGTAACAGTAACATGCGGTACTGTTTTTTATTTTTATTTTTGTCTGGCAATGTTTAAGTGTAAGAATTGATTACAAATTGTAGTAATGTAAGAGGAATGTAATTTTGAAAGTTTAGTGGCAGGCTTCTTTATGGTGCCTTTAAAGAATGTAAATTGTTCTTTCAATCTTTTGTGCATTTCCTTTTCTTGGAGAGTGCTTACTCTAGAGCAGTGATGGTGAAACCTTTCCCTTGACAGGACCATTTTAAAAACGAATACAGACTCTGAGGGCCACACAGAAGTTGGGGCTAAGGTGTACTCAAGGATAGGAGGATCCAGATCATGGATCTGTGCCATGGATCCTATCCTAGTGTGCATGCCCTCATCTCTGCTAACTTAACCTGAGCTCAGTCTTTCAGTGGTTGGGGGTAGGAACTAGATTCAGAGCCAGGAACTGGAAAGCAGGTCAATTAAGAACTAGCTGTGTGACACATTTGGCCCCTGGCCCTGAGTTATCCGTCCCTGCTCTAGAGCTATAATCTTTCTCTATTAATTATTGTATTACTGCTCTCTTATTGACGATAGCCTGCATTTCTATGCTTTGACCCGCATGGAATTGCGGGCTACCATCACATCAGAAAGCACTGCCAGATGTTAGCCTGGGCTGTTTCCTGGGCAGGGTTGGCACGTAGTTTGTACTGTGACTCAGGAACATTCCCAGGTCACAGCCCTGGCTAAGTGCCAACACCACCCAGGGGGACAGCTGCCCGGCCAGGTGTAAAGCGTACCATCACAGATGAACGGCTTCTTTATTTACCCCGGTCAGTCTCTCCGCCAGTTCCAGTCAGTCATTGGCCACTATGGCTGCCCATCAGCTTGGGGGGGGGGGGGCTGGGTGGAGGCACATACGTGCGTCTCCCCACCCCCTCCCTGGTCCGGCTGCTGTAATGTTTTTTACCAGCCGGGCCATGTTCTGGCCAGAGTGACAGCTCCTGCCACCACCCAGAGAAGTCTGTGGTGGCAGCAGGAGCTGTCGCATATGAAAACATCCACAGAAAGCAATAGGGAGGAGAAACCAAACAAGGAAAATTAAAACAGTTATGGAAAGGTGAAATTGTAAGTGAACAAAGGGATGGAAGAGGATGCAAACAAGTGAAACACAGGAGTAACGTCTATGAAAAAAAAAGATGCTCCAAAAACAACAGTTATGAAGCCAAGAAAAGCTGTAGTTAGAAAGAGAAGTGGGAAATCCAAGGTAGTTTCATTTAACACTCTGTAATTTTCCATCCTGGAAAATCTGACTCCTATTGTTGAAGGATCACAGAAGATCAGCTATGATTGATCAAAATGCATCTGAGTTCAGCACAAACGCTGAATTCCAGGTAATAGGTATCTGGAAAATAGAGATGTCAGGGTAAATCAATGTTATTACTGGCAAGGTACACATGTGGGGAAGAGCTGAATTCCTGTTGCAGCTCCCAGTCCTGATAGAATAACAGCCCTACAATTTGGCAAATGCACCTACATGACCTATTCATGCCAGAGTAAAACACGGCTCACTAAAAGAAGCTTGGTGTACAAAAATCTAGGAACACAAACAAGTAAAAATAGATGTTAAAACTATGAGCTGAGTAAGCCCATTGCAGATATTCTAAAAGGAAGTGAGAGCTAGTTTCACAATTTTCATTAGTCACAGCGGCTAGATAAAAACAAAGCTATCCGCTGGAATTATGATTGTGCAACAGTGATGATTTATTTATTTTATTTTATTTTACAAAAGACTTCTATTCCGCACCCTCCTGCACCTCGGCAGCTCGGGGCGGTGAACAACATAAAATCATAACAATAAAACCATTTATTGTTTAACCAACTTGCAAGAACTTATCGGTGTGGTTGAACTGAAACTTAGTTAATTTTCACACACAATAAGTGACAAGGGATGGAGGACAACAAGTACAGTTTATTTCCAACACATGGCTCTGGCTACTTTGAGTGATTGTTTCTAGTGATGTTATATTCTTGTTCTGTTCCAACCCATATAGCACCACAAAAAGTATCAATAAAGCCTGATTGACCACACTTTTTCTCAGAAGCCCTGCTGCATTTCCATTTGCCTTCAAAGTCTTGGACATGGCTGGAGAAGCTGCTATTGGCACCTTCACAACTGGCTTACCAGAATGCTGTTTCAGTGCTTTACTTTGGAGGTCAGATACTTGGGGTGCTTTCCCACATGACAAAATGAACCTAATTTGCTTAAGAACATAAGTAGTGCCATATTAGGTTACACCAATGGTCCATCTAGCCCAGCATCCTGTCTCTGACAGTGGGCAATCACGATGACTTGGGAGAAGCACCCAACAGGTCACAATGTGGGATCCATTCCCTGTTGTTTTCCCCCAGCTCCCGTCATGTTCCCTGATCCTGTCAGGCTAATAGCTTCTAATGGACCTATCTTGCAGAAACTTGTCCAAACCTCTTTTAAACTCAGCTATAGTACTGGCCCTTACCACAACCTCTGGCAATAGATTGCACAACCCAATTATATGCTGAGTGAAAAAATATTTGTTTTAAACTTGCTACCCATGGGTTTCATGGAGTGTCCCCTAGTTCTAGTACTAGCTGAAAGGTTAAATAACTATTCCTTGTTTATTAGTTCCATCCACACCACTCATGATTTTATAGACCTCTATCATATAGACCTCTATCATGCTTCTGGTAAAAGCTCCGACAAAATGTGCCTTATTTGCCACCTGCAAAAGCTCCAGAAGGCACATCGGGCACGGGTTTCATCATGTGGTAAATCCAACTCTGCATCTCCCGCAGGATTGCTGCCAAAGCCACATGAGTTAGCTTTCTCACATGATGAAACCCACGGCTGATGTGCCTCTCGCAGCTTTTACTGGAAGCATGATAGAGGTCTATATGATAGAGGTCTATAAAATCATGAGTGGTGTGGAACTAATAAACAAGGAATAGTTATTTACCCTCTCAGCTAGTACTAGAACTAGGGGACACTCCATGAAACCCATGGGTAGCAAGTTTAAAACAAATATTTTTTCACTCAGCATATAATTGGGTTGTGCAATCTATTGCCAGAGGCTGTGGTAAGGGCCAGTACTATAGCTGAGTTTAAAAAGAGGTTTGGACAAGTTTCTGCAAGATAGGTCCATTAGAAGCTATTAGCCTGACAGGATCAGGGAACATGACGGGAGCTGGGGGAAAACAACAGGGAATGGATCCCACATTGTGACCTGTTGGGTGCTTCTCCCAAGTCATCGTGATTGCCCACTGTCAGAGACAGGATGCTGGGCTAGATGGACCATTGGTGTAACCTAATATGGCACTACTTATGTTCTTAAGCAAATTTGGCTCATTTTGTCATGTGGGAAAGTACCCTCATATACACACACACACACACACACAAATTTGCATCTGATTCACTGGACACCATATTGGATTTTTGCTCCTCCCAAAAGTCTTTTCCTCCCAATTTCAAGACACATTTTTTTCATCAATAATAGGTGTTTTGTTTTTTAAAAAATTTTATGCTTTATTTTTGCTAAGTTCAGGTGCAAATATTACCCTTTTCCATTCATCCCACCAGACACTGTTCTAAAGCCTATTGTCTTCCAAAAAGTTCAATATAAGAAGAAATTTTTTGGATGACAGATTCCCCAGTTCTGGAAGTGCCAGCATCTTCACTGATCACAGAGCAATGTTCAGCTACCCTTCATACAAAAGTGTTTCTCTTCTCTCTTTTTTCAGCCTTCCTTACCTTTCATTTAAAAGGTGTCGGGACTAATACTTGGATTGGATTAAATGATATCAATCATGAACACAAATTCCTCTGGACAGACGGAAGAGGAGTCTACTTTACAAACTGGGCCAAAGGCAGCCCATCTGGATACTCGTCATATTCTGTATCTATGATGGACAATAATTATAAGTTGTTGTTATAACCGACTTAATTTCTTTCCTGTTTAGGCCATTTTCTTAGGGATGGGCGAACGCGGTTCGGAGTTCGGACCAAACTCGGCCAGTTTGGTCGACCGAACCGAACTTCCAAACCAAACTCGATTTTCAAACCGAACCGGATTTCCGAACTCGGTTCTGTTCGCCCATCCCTATAAGATAATAATCCATTTAGTTCAATGGGGTTTGAATTTCCGAACTCTGTTCGGAAGTTCGGACCGAACTCGAATAGTTCGGTCGACTGAACCGAACTTCTGAACCGAACTCGATTTTCGAACCGAACCAAATTTCCAAACTTGGTTCTGTTCACCCATCCCTAAATTTTCTTGTCACATGGATATTAGATCTGATACTTTAAGATCTGATATTTAAGACTCAGGCATTTCAAACACATAAGCAGATGGAGCTTGTATCTTAATATTTTCTGGAAAAGAAGATGCGTTAATTTGTGGTGCTTTTACTGAGTTTTTATAGTCAGACTGCAGAATATGACTCGGTTAATTTAAAGACTACATTTTTAGAAGTCTGCTGCATACAGCCCAATGAAAGAGCTATAGACAATAAATTATGGATAACATATTGCAAGGTGTATAGTAGCAGGCTACACAACTTGGGTGCAATGCTAAGGGCTACGAGCAGTTGGGCAGACCAACAGAATTTCCGAACTCGGTTCTGTTCGCCCATCCCTATAAGATAATATTCCATTTAGTTCAATGGGGTTTGAATTTCAGTTCAGAGTTCGGACTGAACTTGAATAGTTCGGTTGACCAAACCGAACTTCCGAACCGAACTCGATTTTCGAACCGAACCGAACTGAATTTCCAAACTCGGTCCTGTTCGCCCATCCCTACTCAGTACTGTCTGTGTTACAGATATGAGCTGTGATCCACAAAGCACTTTCTCTGGAGTTGTTCCATTGAAACCCATAGGCTGTAAGTGGTTTGTAGACTGCAGACATGGACAGTAATTCCATAGTTAAGGGCTGTATCCTGAAGTTAATGACGGGGTGAAAATCAGGTTTGATGGTTTATATGATTGATTATAAACATCTTAGAGCATGGACTGTTGAGTGTTTAGAAAACACCCACCAGCACATAGTATGTGCTAGCATAAATTAATACTAATAAAGATTTTAATGGGTCCCATTAAAAGCTTAATTTTTGATGTTCCATGCCTTTCTCCAACTTTTGACTATATTATCTCCCTGCCTGGAATTTGTCATCTGTTATCCCCAAGTAAAGGAGAAATTTGCAGGGGGAAGGGAGAAAGCTTAAAGTTAATTGACAAGGCATCTTAAAGACAGGATACTTTGAGTAAGGGGAGTGGTACTTTTGTCAGTCATATCCTTAATATGGCCTGTCCTGCTGTAACTTGTCCAGAGCTCCATGGAGTGTACTCTGGAAGCTGCATGAGGGATGAAGCGTGTAGGGTGGCTGCCTTTTTGTTCATGACTAGGCTCACCCAACCCAGAGCTCCCACCCTAAATTTCCTGTTGTTTTGCTTCCACTCCATCTTGTACAACATGAGGTAAGGGACTAGGGATGTGTGAACAGAATGTGGTTCAGATGTTCGGACGTTCGGTTCGAAACCCGAGTTCGGGTTCAGTTCGGTTCGGTGGAGTTTGGTTCGGATGAACATTTGAAAATAGTGCTATCGATACCGAATTCGAAGATTTTTTTCCGTAGCGGTATCATTTGGCCCTGAAACAACCCATGGTCTCCATGGCTGGTGCCAGGAAGTCTGCTCCTCAGCTGTGTCCCCCTTACAGTCACGTTTTTCCCACCGGAAGTCACATTTTTCCTGCCCTGAACTCATTTGAACTCACCTGAACATGACCGAACTGTTCGGCCATTTTCGAGTTTGGTTCAGACATTCAGTTTGGACGTCTGAGAAGACCGAGTTTGGTCCGAACATCTGAACCGCGTTCACACATCCCTATAAGGGATGTTCTTGATTTGTCTTGTTTGAAGATATTGAGGAGGATGTAACAGCTGCAGGAAGGTGAAGAGGAGAGGTTAATTAATATCTGTGGGTAAAGCCACAGATCAGTCAAAGCAAAAGACCAGATACCAAGTATATACATCATATATGGAACTCTGGTGATACTTATTTCTATAGGGCTAAATATACAGGATAAGGGATAAAGAGGGAGGAGGAGAGGGGAGGGGTGTTCCTCTTTTGCTTTTTCTCATACTCATTCGTTTATTCTTTCCTCCCCCAGGATGACTGTATTGTTATAAAAAACCAGCATATTAGGGATGCAGGAAAATGGGCAGAGGTAGACTGTGACATCAGCAACGGCTACATATGTCAAATGAACACTGGTATGCACTTTTCTTGCCATCATGTCATGCAACTTTTTTTTTAGATATTCTTTGGGTTCAATAATAGGTTTCCATGAGCAGTATATCCCCACTGCCTTTTAACAGAATGGGGGGATGCTCTGTTTGAGAAAGGATGTGGTCTCACAAGAGGCTACCTAAAACTGCCACCATTTTACCTCTTGAATGTTTTCACAGGTTTAGCTGGTTCAACCTCTTTGCTCTTATTCCCTCCCACTTTTTACTCTTGTTTAGTCATGAGGAGACAATACAGCAGTGGAAGTACGAGCTGGGTCTTAGGCGGGTTCTTGCATCATTTTTTAACATTGCTAACAGCTAGGTTCAAGCTAAGTGTAGGTCCTACCCTGTGCTGTCTCATTGTCCTCACTGGGGTGGCAAGCACAGACCTTGAGGCATAGGATCGTCATTGCTAATACAAAGGCCATTTAAAAATGGGCCCCACCCATGCAGGTCTACCCATCCCCCACCCTCACACCTGTCTGAAGGTGGGGTGGGTGGGTGCGATGCACACACCGCCCACTCATGCCCGCGCATGGAGTATTGGGGGAAAATCCAGGATACTCTCTGTGAGGGCAGGAGTGGGCAGTGCGTGGGTAGTGGTACACACCCAGCCCAGTCCATTTGATATCCACACACCCCTCACCGGATGTGCTTGGGCACTACATGCGTCACTCAGACTCACTCCCCAGCCATGCCTGTTTTAAAAATGGCCAAAGACTTGAGTTAAGATGGGCACAGGTTAATGATTCTAGCTGGAATTTGCGATGCTGACAATTTGGTGGGAGAAACCCATTTTCTCATTTAAAATGAGAAAATGTGATCTCAAATCATTGGCATAGAAACAGAGAGTCTCTAAGGCCATTTTGCACGGAATGGGTTTCATCCAGAAGACAGTGTTAATGCTGTGCCTCTTGACTTCTAAAATGTAGTTTGTGCCACTGAGTGCTAAGGACCAGACTGTGACTTTTAAGTCCATGGAAAGAGTGGGAGGAGGGAGGGAAGCTTGAAGTTATCAAACAGGATAATCTAGTATCCTGCAGCAGGAATCCTTGGAGGAACATTTGACTGATTTACTCAAAATTCCTGGTTGGGCTGTGGGAGCGCATGTATATTGCTGGGAAAGTGCAGAGTACGTACTTGGGCAGGCAGTTCAGTGGCGACTGGTCAGTGGACCAGTCATCACGAACACCATCACTAATGGCACCCTAGTACAATGAATTTTCAGCCCACCCTCTGCGCAGCTATAAATGTGAAGCCAGAGCTCTCACTTCAGCTTTTCCACCTCCCCATCCCTGATGTATACAGACCCAATTGCTTCTGTTATCTGCAACCTTCTTTTGGTTTTCTTTCTTTCTTTGTACTACAGATCCCAAACTACCTGTTTCTCCAACAACAGCTCCACTAAGTTCCACCCATTTTGAGAACAGTAGCTATTCGCTCATCCATACCAAAATGACATGGAAGGAAGCTCGAAAGTATTGCCAAAAGGATTCCTCAGAACTGGCTAGTATTTTAGATCCTTATACCCAGTCACTCCTTTGGCTATGGATGTTAAAGTATCGGGAGCCTGTGTGGATTGGACTTAACAGCAATGTGGTAAGTGCAACAAAGAGCAGTTGGACTGAACAAGCTGTTGCCATTCTTTGTGATAACACAGATATTAGATTCCTTACTTATCTCAATTCATTTTTGAGCTCATTAGAATGCATGCTGGGCCTTAAATACTGATTACTGCCTAACTAGAGCAGGTAATGAAGGTCATTGATGATGACAGATTTATTAGTGAGTGACTGTGTATTCCACAGCATGACCTAAAGGTTTGAACCATCTATCACGGTAGCCCAGTGTTTCAAAACTCTTTTGCCCTCCACCATGAGCTCACAATTCATTCCCTCTCACAGCAAAATATTCCTCTCACTCTAGGCATCCACAACACATTGTTAGGAAAGAGCCCATTCACTATCACTGAAGATGACTTGAATTGTTGTTTTTAAAAGCAAACACACACACACATGTTTTAATGTTAAAATGAAGAAAACACACATACATAGGGTATTCCCTACCCTAAGCTACACTTATACCCTTGACCTTTCAGCCCTCATGTAAGAGTTCTGCCATCTGAGCTACAGGTGGTTGTTCATTTTACACTTGAAATATTTGACACTTTGTTCATTTAAATTCACCCACTAAAGAGTGGCTTTGCCCAACAGTTGCTGTTAGTTAGGATGCTGTAGCAGCATTAGAGCTGTGGTTCGGTAGCTGGGTTTTGAGCAACCATGCTGAGTGTCCTGGGTTGTAAGACTGTATACTTTTGTCATCTGTTACCTTATTTAGAAATTAAGGAAGCAGTTCCTAGTTCCTTACCTTGTGAAGTAGGGTGTAGGTTGAAAGGAAAAAAGGTGAGATTATAGGTGAGGTGAGGCACATCCAGAAAGAGCAAGAGTCAGACTCTCCATTACCCGTATGCCTCTCTTGTTTTCATTGCCATGCCCATCTGCGAGACCATCTCACCCCCTGGGTACTGGACCGGCCCCTGCAGTCATCGGGGGTGTGTGTGCCCTCCTTGTGGTCCCCCGAGTCTTCCAGGGGGCCATACAGGGGAGGGCATTCTCAGTGGCCACACCAAGGCTGTGGAACTCCCTTCCGCTGGGGGTGCATTTTGCCCCAGACCATCCCTCCTTTCATAGAAGTTGTAAGACCTGGCTGTTCCACCAGACGTTTGGTGGGGGAGATGGGTAGGGGGTCGGAGGAGAGGGATGCGATATACTGTGGTATTTTATAGTTTTATGATTTTAATTGTTAAACTGTTTTTGCGAGCTGCCCCGAGCTGCCTGTGGCAGGAGGGGCGGGATAATAAATGCTTTAAAATAAATAAATACACGAGCTCTGCGGCCAGAGTATCTTTCCTTCTTCCCCCCCCCCCCCCCCCCCCCCGCCCCAGCGAAGTGTTTCTGAACATGTGCCATCCAGGCTAGTTTTCCATGTCCATCTTGTGTCTCACAACTTGAGGACTTGACTCTCAAATGAAGACTTCAGTCGTAGCCAAGTGGACAGAGAGTAAATACGCATCTAGGTCTGAATTCTAAAGTCCTTCTTAGTCTTTTCATGCCAGTGTTCACAAGGGTTAGGATAGGGGAAAATCTCCCTCTTCATACTAAGAGTGGAGCGGTTATCATTGCACACGAGCCACTATTTGTATCAATTGTTTTGCGTTTAGACTGATGGCCAATACAAATGGGTTGATAACTGGAAGATGAAGCATACTAAATGGGCCAAAGGGGAACCAACAAAAAAAATAGGCTGTGTCTATCTAGACATTGATGGAGCCTGGAAGACAGGATTGTGTAATACTAGCTACAACTTTTTCTGTAAACGATCTGATGGTAAGCAATTGAATGAAATACTTTTTATTTGTTGTCATTTGTTTGTATTGCAGTGGCCAAATCATTGTACTCGGCAATATACACAGTAATTGACCATTCCCGTACCAGAGGGCTTACATAGAAGCACATTGAGTCATGAATCGGGGTTCTGGAGCACCAGATGCAACTACATCTATTCATAATTCCCCCGTTTAAGATTTTTATAGTAACACGTAATAGTGGAGAATACATAGCTGTAAAAAGAAGTATGACTGAGAGCCTGTGGTTCTGGGAGTGCCCTGGTATCACTGAACTTAGAAATGTAAATACTTTTAAAATGTAAGAAAACTCTGAGCACTGTCACCAGCTTGCTCGGGCATCAAATATATGTTTTCTCCTCTTAAAAACTATTTCTCCCTCTCCGCCTGCCCAGAGAAACAGGTCTAGCACTGGCTGTAGTCCTGGGTTGGATCTTGAGCTGCAGGTAGACAGGTAGGCAGAGACAGGAGGACTCTGCTAGTTCCCATTCAAAAGCTGATGAATTGGAAGCGGCAATGCCAACCAATTTCCATAGGGAAAAGGCAGAAAAAAACCCTTCTTCCCACAAAATCCCCTCCTCCCCCCCTTTCACATCTGCAATAATTGGTGCTCCTTATGGAACAAAACACACATCAGTAGAAGATATTTGTTCATTAAACCTTATTTGATGACATTTCTAACCAGCTAAAGCCCCAACTGAACCTCCCCAGCTCCCAGGAAAGTGTCCTGAATCAGAAGACCGTAAAGCTTGGATTCCTTTCCGTGGCCACTGCTACTATTTTGAGTCCTCGGCTTCAAGAAACTGGGCTCAGGCCTCTTTAGAATGTCTTCGATTAGGTGGGTACTCTGCTTTACTTGAGGTAAGATGCACCAAAACAATACTTGCACAATTTACCTCATCATTGGTTTTCATAGCTAATTGTTATTTGCACAATACTACTACGCGTCCTCATTTCAGTGGCTGAGATCTTCTTTCTCCATTTTTCTGTTCTTTAACATCTTCCATTGTCAACCTTACTTCCCAAGACATTTAGTCATCTTTCCATCTCATTATGTCTTTCCCTGAATCTTTCTCCCTCAACCTGCAGTTCCATCACTCTTTTCATTGTTTCCTCTTTCTGATCTCAAACTCTTCCACTTTCTACAGTAGCGTTGTTATGCTGTATAGTACTGGAAATGTGTAAATGACTGACCATTCAGTATGGTAAGTAGGACTCAAATGAGATTTCTCAAAAGAGAGAAATCTCCAGGTTCTCAGTTTGCTGCTGGATGAACTGAGAACCTCTTGATGCCCAACGAATTCTCGGGCAATAAATAAATTAAAAAAATTAAAATAAAATTCAAATGGATGTTTGGGGGATGTGCAAAATGACAGAAATAGTGGCACCGCCATTTTGGCTAAGGTTGGTGGCCATTTTGAGTATGTACATATGCTGCCCTTGATTAAAATGGTGGAGATGCTATTGCCACTATTTTAGCTAAGGATGGTGGCCATTTTGCTCATACAAAGTGAATTTCAAAATTATTTTTATTGTTTTTGTCCAAGAATTTGTACTGGGATCAGGAAATCCCTGGGTAATTAACCCCAGCTCCTGAAATCCTGAAAATTATCAAGGGCAGCAAAATTCCTGCTTTTTTAAGCCCTAGTGGTAAGTTGTTCTATAAGAAAAAAAATTGATCTGCATTGGTAATGAAATCTTTGATTTTTTAAAATATAATTGTTTTTTTTAAAAGCACATCTTTCTTATACCATTTGCACTAGTGAGAGTAACGCAGTAGAGAAGTAGAAATTGCACATGCCAGGGACATCTTAGGCTGCGTTCCCATCTGCGGTGGCGGTGACAGCAGAGGGGAGGGGTGAGGGAAGATGCTGCAGCACGGGAGAGCTGCCTGACAGGAAAAGAGCCGGTGCAAACGGGGATCTGCTGCGGCTTCTCTTGCTCATGTCAGGATGCAAAATCCTACCCTGACATGCGCGAGAGAAGCCGCGGCAGATCCCTGTTCGTACTGGCTCTTTTCCTGTCAGTTGGCTGCTCCGTGCTGCCACGTCTCCCCTCACCCCTCCCTCTGCCGCCACTGCTGCTGCAAATGGGAATGCAGATTTAGATGCAGGGCCAACCTTAGCATTTGCGGGGCTTAGGGTTAAGATAAAATGTGGAGCCCCTGTTGACTCCACCCCCTTGGGGGCAACCTCTGTGGGGTCATGAAGGGGGTCATGTTTGAGGCCCCATTAGGAGGAAGTAGGGCCCTCACATCTTGCCCTGGTGAAAACAAGGGGCCACTGTGGGGGCCACTAGAAAGAGCGGGTTTTAGGGCAGTCGCCCTGAGTTGCCTTGTGGAACGGTCAGCCCTGCTTAGATAACACAATCCACAGCTTGAAGGGAGACATTCCTGTCATTTGGAATTTCTAGCCAATTTCTTTTTATGAATCCGTAGCCAAGATTTAGTGTTTTTGATACGGTGCATAGTTAATGTATTCGAAACGATGGCTGTAGGTCTTGAATTGGTTCATCTGGAGTACTTCCATTAATTTCAATGGCTTGAGATGTGAGGCTTAGGCCTCTAATATGTGAAAGAACGTGAATCCTACACTGGAAACATTAGGAGGAATGAAGTCACTTTTCTATTGCCAGGTTATTGGAGTCTGAGAAACACTCATATGGCAGTGTGAACATCCTCAGATTTTTTTGCAATGTTATTCCTGGGTTATCGGTTCTCCACTCTTTAGTCTCTGCTGATTGTTCTTAAAATGGCATTATTAGGTTTGCGACAAATTAGGTGATTCATACATACTCTCAGAATTCATTTCTCTTTATAATACTTTTATTAAAATAATTTTATTTTTTAGTATCAAAATTTTAAAAAGGGAAAATCATGAACCTCTAGTTGTTTAACACTGACACAAGTCCCAAAGCAAATAGAATTATTTATTTATTTATTTATTTATAAAACTTATTACCCCACCCCTCCTGCCACAGGCAGCTCAGGATGGCTTACAACAGTTAAAACAATTAAAATAAGACTTAAAAGGGAGGAAAAAGAGAAACACATCCCCCCCCATCCCTACACACACACACACCCCACTATCCCTCTCCCCCACCAAATGCAAGCCAGGTCTTACAACTTCTCCGGAAGGAGGGGAGGTCCGGTGCCAGCTGGGTCCCCACCGGGAGTTCCACAGGTGCAGCGCGGCCACCAAGAATGTCCTCCCCTGTGTGGCCCCCTGAGAAACTCGGGGGACCTCGAATAGGGCACCCCCAGATGTCCGCAGGGGCTGACCCAGCGAGTGAGGTGATCTCACAGGTAGGCAGGGTTCAGGCCATTTAGGGCTTTATAGGTCAAGACCAACACCTTGAATAGACCCGGAAAACCATCGGCAGCCAGTGCAGAGAACAGAGTACTGGTGTAATATGCTCCCAGCGGCCCAAACCCACTAGGAGATGGGCCGTCACATTCTGCACCAGCTGTAGTTTCAGAGCCATCACCATGGGTAGCCCCATGTAGAGTGCATTACAATAGTCCAGTTGAGGTGACGAAAGCATGGATGACTGGCTGGGTCGGAGTCTGAAACAAACGGCCTGAGCCGTCACACCAGATGCAACTGGCAGAAAGCACTCCTCGTCCTCGCCACAGCCACCACCTGGAGATCCAGGCAGAGCTGTGCATCAAGGAGCACCCCCAGACTCCTTACCTGAGAGGCCAATGGAGGACAGACCCCATCAATGATGGGGGCCATCAGTTCCATCGCCTTATCCACTAACATCACCTCTGTCTTGTCAGGATTCAGCCTCAGTCGATTAGCCCTCATCCTGTCCCCCACAACCGCCAAACACCGAGTAAGCACCGAGACTGCTGGGCCTGGGTCTGTTGAAAAAGAGAGGTGCAGTTGGGTGTCATCAACATATTGATGACACCGCACACTGAACCCCCTAATCACCTTGCTGAGCGGTTGTATATACACATTGAACAGGAGAAGAGGACAAAACAGAATCCGCTCATTCCTGACCAGAAGAACCCAGCGGGTGGTACTTGGAGATTGTTTTTCATCATACTGAGACCTCTCATGTGGAGTCCCGCAGGATTCTGTTTTGTCCCCTCTCCTGTTCAACCGCTATACAACCGCTCAGCGAGACCCTGATTCATTGTCCAGTCAGGTTTTCGTGATACATACGAAATCGGTGGCATAGTCCAGGACTATTTCCTGGACTGTTGTTGCTTTATTAACCACCGATCTCGCATTCAACAGCACCATCACAGGTTCGGGGGCCCTCTGAGCAAGAACAACCTGCCCCTCTGCCTGGGGGGGTAGTGAGTGGGACATGCAACAAGCACCTGTCCCACCTCACCAAACTCCCCTCCCCTCTCTTAGGACCATATCTCCCATCCCATCGCAACCCCAATGGCCCCGACGTGACCCTCCCCAGTCGGCCCACCCGCCCAGTCTCACACACACACACGGCCATCTCACACTGGCAGCAGGGAAGATCCTCCCCCCCATATATCCTTCCAGTCCCTCCTCCCTAACCCAGATATTCCCCATCCCTCCTAATATCCCACCAACATCATAGACACTTACAATACAACCTCACACCCACCCCCTACATAAATACTATAAAATCCTCCACTTCTCCCACAAATTACCACCTCTGCAGGCTCCCAGCATTTTTAGCCTCAGACCCTCAGGCCCCACTAAGGGTCACGCTTAATTAAAACTGAAGCTAAGGGCTTGGAAAATGCTCCCATGACAGGATCACATAGCCACGCTGAAAGACAAAGGGATTTGTAGCTTAAAAGGAAATCCTTTGGGAGTAAGCTTTGTTCGCAAACCTTGGTAAACCTTAAAACAGCCATCTTAATATTCTGGGGTCTCGTCCAAGGGCAAATGCTTACAAACATCTTGTGAGACTGTCGACATGCTGAAGCCCTTTATCTTCACTATTTTTTTGAAGGTCTTTTAGCAGGGAACCATGTTCGCTGTGTTTTTGTCATTGGCAGCAATAGGGGAAATGCAGTGAATACAGGTCCCTACCTTTTGAGCTAGCGGGGAAATGGAAGTGCTTCCCCAAGCTTTATAAGTACTAAGTGGGAAATGATACTTTCCCCCTGAAGAGCAAAATACAAGTGTCAGACCCTATACTAATTCCTATGGACCTCACTGGGAGTTGTGCTCAAAATATCTATGAGGTGGCCAAGCTGTAGCCTGGGAGGCTCTAGGGCAGTTGAAGTGCAGCTCTTGGCCACGTCTGGTCCCAGGACCTCTGCCGCTTTAATTGTGCTGTGTCTGCCTTTGGTTACAATGAATTGCAGCTGCTTCTCAGAATCCCAGCCCTGCAGAGCCATTCATGAAGCAGGGGAGACTGGTGTGTGCAGATAGCCAGGCCAAGTTTTAGACTTTGCGGGAGCCAGGGTGAAGATAAAATTCAGAGTCCTTGGTGGCACCACCCACCCCTTCCTGTGTGGCCCGCCCCCTCAGGAGGACCCTCCATGGGGCCCTAGAGGTGGTCATGTTTGAGACACCAATAGGAGGGAGTCGGGGCATGCACCCAGCCCTGGGAAAATGAGGGCCACTGTGGGCCCCCTCAATGTAGAGAAAATAGTGAGGCTCGGGGCCCTGCCCATGTGTGCTCTCGAATAGATGAAGATTTTGGTACGCCGCTCTTGGGAATTAGGATTCTTGGCCACCCCGATCGATGGCAAGATAATGGCTCTAAAAGTTAGTTTTAAAAAGCCTTAAAACAAAAAGAAATTGGCTCTTTTTGACTAGGAGACTGCTTTCTTTTGTAAAAACCACCTCAATTATAGCTATTGGTTCACTGTCGTTTTGCAGGTGCAGCCTTGGTTTCAATAGTAGATACAGCTGAATTACACTTTCTGTCAAACATCATAGAGCCTCTGGAAAAGAAAAGTTCAACCTTTTGGACAGGAATGTACAGAAATGTGAAAGGTATATTTTTCTTTATTATGTTCAAAGCTTGTTCACATCTTAGGTGAATATCTGTTATAAGAACACTTAAAGTGACTACAAGTATTTTGTACCGGACATTCTTGCAGTGCATAACAAACACAAAGTCAGGAGATGGGAAGGACAACTAATTTGAACTTGCTGTCTTCAGGGCATCAAGGCACTCTGGCTTTTAGTACTGGAAACTTGAAGCTGCTGTGTAATCTTTCTTGTTTGTCCAAAACTAAAAATAGGAAGCACTCTTGGAGGACCTTGGAATTTAACTTCTCATTAAACTATTACTTAATCTATATTTTAATGACATTAGGCGAGTGGCTGTGGCTAGACAACACAGCAGTGGACTTTGTCAGTTGGAATCCTGGAGAGCCTTCAAGTCAAACCAATGAGAACTGTGTGGAAATGTACTCATCATCGGGCAACTGGAATAATATTTATTGTAATTCCTACAAAGGATATGTTTGTAAAAAAGCAAAAGGTAAGTGATATGTTTGATGTATTGCAATTGTTAATAAATGCTTATGGTATGAGTCTTGTAAGAGACACCTGCCATGTAGGGTTTAGTGTGTGAGATCTTTTTTGTGGGTTTGTATGCTATCCAGATGCTCAGTGGCAAAGAAAAAGGGTCATGTTGACAAAAAAAAAGTTGTCCAAAGATGCACTTAGAAAATGTATGCCTTGTGTGCAGGAAATCAGGTAGCTACATTGACTCATGTGCACTTACACTTATCCTGTGCTGTCACAATATCTTTGTACTCAGCTGCAGGGTTTCTACACACAGAGCTTTGGTCTGTATTTTTGAAAACTAGGTTTTCAAGGAGAACCCATTCTAATTTTTCTGCATGTCTCTCTATCTCATAGAATCATAGAGTTCAATGGGACCTCAGAGGTCATTTAGTCCAGCCCCCTGCTCAATGCAGGAGATCTGCAGCTACAGCATCCCTAACAGATGGATGTCCAGCCTCTGTTTGAAAACCACACAGACACACAAACAGACATGGAACAGTAACAGTCTTGGATGCTGTTTAAGTGAAATGATAATTCATCAGTTTGAATTGTTTATAGTGTAAGGATACGCTTCTCTAGGAAATTTAGAATGGGAATAAATTTCAGGAAAAAGCAAAAAGCCACTGAAGTGAGACTGCAAATTTAGGAGGTCATTGATAGAGATGAATGTGAAAATCTGGAGCAATCCTTCACAGTCCACAGACACTCTAGCATCATGCTGTCAGGTTATTTTTCCAGACCTTGCGCTTTAATATTTTCACCTCTTGGATGTTTTAAAAAGTTTGTATAAGTGTGAAAATAAATGTAACCATATACTGTAAATAGGCATGGATGCACAAAATTATCAACAAGCCTAAACTTCTGCTATAACCTAAATGGAACATTTTTTGAGGAATAAAACACTTCTATATCAAAGGGGTCCTTGCCTCATGGTTGCATTTGAACCATCTGTTTTTCTAGGACACGTTAGTCTCAGAGTATCATGAAGTCCACTCCCCTGCTTGAACTTCTGTTGCAACTCAGGAAGCCGTGGATGTTTCACAAGAAGGCATATTCATAGTAAATGCATTGCCCCAAATAATTGCTCAACTAAACAAATTCAACAGAAATTTATGAGATTTTCTAATGGCTAGTAGCTAGTTCTGTGTTCCAAGAATCTCAGTGGTATTGTGCATCATGTACAGTTCAAAGCATTCAGTATTCCATGTGTCACACTCACTCACAATTTCCTTGCAAGTACAGTGATTTTAAGTGTTTTCTTAACTTGTCAGTTGCTGAAATCATGAGAATTTCAGTTAAAAGAAGTAGTAAGATTTTATCTGTTCAAGTTACAGAGAAAATCTTGAAGAGGGATTAGAGTGTGCCTTAGAGGCTCAGAATGCAAGAAACAAAAAAGATCCAACATTATTTTTTAAAATGTATGTATGTATTCATTTACCAAAACAAAAAACTTTACAGTTTAAAAAAATGTTAAATGCACAAGTTTTTAAAACTAAAAACTTTCCTCTTCAAAAGCATCACAAAATCATTTTGACTCTAGCTTAAACTCCAAAAAACATACAAATTCATTACAATTACAATTAAAAAAACATTCAACTCCATACATTGCAACAAGACAAATGCCAAAAAACATGGAAATTATTTCAGAATTTGAGGAATATTTCAAATTTTATTCCCATCAACATAAATGTAATATATGTACTTAATTCCTTACCATACATACTTACTCTTATTCATTTTCATCAATAACTAAACTTTCACATTTTTTCATTATTAAACTTGAATTTATTATCATAATTTGACAATGAACATCTTTTTCAGAGTGCATTAACTCTGTCCTTTACCTGTATACAAACTAGGGGTGGGACTACCGGATCATCCGGTATCCGATACTGCCGGTATTTGGTGTACCGGCAGTATCGGATTAAACCCGGTAATCTGGTGTAATTTACCAGATTCCCCTACCGGATTTTTTTTACATTGCGGCCATTCAAATGAATGGCTGAATTGAAAAAAAAACAAAAAAACCACCCCACTTTCCCCTCCCAGTCCAGGCTGCGCGGGTGGAAGGGGGGACACCCCCAAACCCACCCTGCCCAGCCTGGCTTTAAAAAATTTTTCCCCCCGAAGTCCCTGCTAGTGCGGGCTCCGGGCCGCCGGCGGCGACCCAGAGCCCACACCAGCAGGTAGGTTGTTGTACTAGGGTGATCCCTGGGGTGCGGGGTGGTTTAACACACACCCCACCCCAGGGATCACCCTACCTCCCCACCCAGGGATCGCCTACCATGTGCTCCGGGTGGCGGCGGTCCGATTCCGGCGGCTTCAGCACTGGCTGTGGCTGCCGGCTTCAGCGCTACTAGGCCTTCTGGTGAAATCCGAAAGTTCACTGGAAGGCCTAGTAGTGCTGAAGTCGGCAACCACAGCCAGCGCTGAAGCTGCCGGAGTCGGACCGCCACCGCCACCCGAAGCGCAAGGTAGGCGATCCCTGGGTGGGGAGGTAGGGTGATCCCTGGGGTGGGGGGGGATGTTAAACCACCCCCACCCCAGGGATCACCCTAGTACCTGCTGGTGTGGGCTCCGGGTCGCCGGCGTGGCTCGGAGCTCGCACTAGCAGGGACTTCGGGGGAATTTTTTTTTTTTTTTTAAAAGCCAGGTTGGGCAGGGTGGTGGTGGTGGTGGGGGGGTTGTGGTTTTTTTCCATTGATTTCAATGGGGACAGTTCCCCATTGAAATCAATGGAACAAATCAGGTACTGGTAAACCGGTACACAAATCCGGAAATCCGGTTTTTAAAAATCCGGTAACCGGTAAATTCGGTACCCGGTAATTGCCCTGATGTCCCACCCCTAATTACAAACTGTATATTAATACAATAAACTGTTAACAATGTCAGTGTAGACATTGTGTAGACCTTTTCATAGAAGTGAAAACTTGCAGACTTTTGAAACCTTGCAGACTTTTCACTCAGTATGAAAAGTTGCAGACTTTTCATAGGGTGTCAAAAGTACAGAGTGAGGTCAGGGGGGTAATTGACATGAAGCTGACTAGAGGGTCCTCTTGCTGTCTTTCTGAGGCAAGTGGGTAATTGACATGAAACTGACTAGAGTTAAAGTCTTTGTGACAGAGCTGGCTTCTGATAAAGTTACATGATTTTAAAAAGTAGAGTCACGTAACTTTCCTTATGCTGTGTTTTGCCGGTCAGCAGCTGCTCAACTGCACATGCGCGAGCCAGCAGAACCAATTTTTAAATAATTAATAACTCGATTTTGGCTGCACCAATCACTATCATATTATAGAAACAGTTGTTATTGATCTCATGCTCCAAGCCTGTGACGTTTGGGGGTTCAAATCATCTAGGGGCAGGAGATATTGATTATTCAAAATTGTGAGGACGTGTGGATTTTGACCACAACCAATTAACGTTTAAACAGTCATAACATTTTATTTTCTGGATGGATCTTCTTCACACTTTGTGCATATGATGGTCCTCACAAATTTATAGTCATGGATAAAGTTTCAAAAATGTAGCTCAAGAAGTTTCCTCAAAATTGGGGCTTCAGCAGTCCCCTGTTTATAATGGAGAGTGGTTGTGCATTTAACTTCCTTATAGCTACTGCTGTAAGGCTATGTATGTATGTATGTAGCCAGTCTCATGATCCCTGAACATTGGGGATATAAACCAGGAGAAATCCATCCATTTCAGAGATCTACCCAAGAAAGCACAAGATTAATCAGTCATATGGATTGTTCAAAAACCAATAAACCTTAAGTAGAATTTTTCTGGCTCTGCTAACCAGTGAAGTAATTTTGACCCTAATAACAGGGAGACTCCCTCACTCCATATATCTGACCACTGCTGTGATATCACCCCCCTCACAATTCCCCTATGCGTCCACGCTTTTCTCCTTCCTGGAAGTGGGGGCATTGTTTTGTTTGTATACTCTAAGTAGGGCTGTAGCTATAATAAGGTCAGGTGGTGCAGGAGCACTGGGGCCCACAAGCTTGGAGTCCCATCATGCTGGTGCTGCTGCATCACCTTCTCTTGCTTCCACCCAAGTCCTGAGTTTTCAGGAGCTGGGGTATGCTGGGCTAAAGGGATGAAGTGTGGGAGTGTTGAGTAGGTGACTGGGGCACCAGTGCCCCTTCATAGAGCACCTCACCTCCCTGCCCAGCTTGAGCTCTGCCCTGCCGCCCCTAAGGTGATCCCTACCTCCCCAATCCCCCTTGCCTCCTTGGTGGTTTCTGCTGGCTCAGTGACTTCACCACTCTCCTCTGCATCAGTGACCACCTCTCTATGCTTCCTACCCTGGCTTCCCACTTCTCCGTCTCCCCCCTGCATTGGGAACTCCCACTTCATCCTGCCCTAGTGGCAGTAGGGGGAAGGATTCCACCTTCTGCTCCAGGGCTGATCCCAAACTAGTTATGCCCCTGCTATAGTTTGGAGACCTCCACCACCCTGAATATATATACAGGAAATGACCCATACAGCTGTTGCTCCTCTTCCGGCAGTCTCCATTTTGAATAAGGAAGTGGCAGGAATAAAAGGGGTGGGGTACATCTCTCAAAGTCCAAACATTGTGAGGAGATACAAGCATTTCTCTTTGAAAGTTGTGGAGATTGTAACAATGAGCTGAGGCAACTCAGGTATAGTTAACTCAAACAGGATGTTTATTAGGCCTGCTCAGCGTGCTAGCACTCACAGGTGGTGCTTCCTAGCTGTCTGCTTGACTCTAACTGCTGGTCCCTCTGCACAGGGTTCCAACCCTTCCGGTGGCTCCTCCCTGGACCTACCAACTGAGTTCCACTATAACATCCCCCCCCCACTTTTTGAAAAACCCCATATTTACACTATATGCAGTCTGTTTGTAGGATAACAGCCAGAGATTGCTAGCACATGGCTGTTGTTGGAGAACCATCTTTACCACAGCCGCATTTCAGGACAAAGTCCTGCAGGTGTTTCAGGATTTTCAGGGGGTGCCCTGAACTCCATCGCCTTTCTTCCACCTCTGTGGACTGCTGGGCTAGTGGATTGGACTCCCTGACCTTTGGGACCTCTTCCTCACTCTCCAGCTTCTGCATGGAGTTCTGATCAGTTTCTACCATATCATCTGGCTCGTGTAGACTCTGGTTTCTGCAGTCTTGTCTGTGACCCAAACTTTGTCTCACCCTCGGGTGTCTCTGGTTTCTTCGTATGGTGCGAACTTCTCGAGTGGTCACTTTGTATGACCTGGATGCAGCCAACTTATTGATGGCCCATTTGACTTGGGACCATTCCAGGGGCTGTATCCACACAGGGGTACCATTTGGCAATGTGGACAGGTCTCATGCTGACCGATTGTAGTAGGGAGCTTGTTTCTGCTGTGCCCTTCCCATTTCAGTTGGTTGGTTTTCAGTTATTCCGGTTTCAGACATTCACTGGAGATGGGAAGAAGCATTTTAGTTCTGTGGCCCATCAGGTCTTGTGCTGAGCTGCTACTGCACCCTTGCTTAGGGGTACTGCGATGAACCAAGAAGGCTAGGTAGGGGTCTTCCCCCATTGCTGCTGTTCTGCTGATTAGTCTTTTTAGTCTTTTTGCTGTCTTGACAGCTGATTCTATCTTTCTGTTACTCTGCAGGTAGGCTGGCGAGATGGTCATCTGTTCGAATTCCCACTTCTGGGCAAACGTTCATAATTCTTCTGATGCAAATTGTGGTCCATTGTCACTCATGAGTTTGTCTGGGATGCAGTGTCTGGCACAATGCATTTTCAAGCGTTCGATTACTTTCCTGGGCAATCTGGGGGGTTGTGTGGCACTGCCTTTTTACGTTGTTGGGTGCCATCTGAGCTGCATGTTTCACAGCCCTCTATGAAGGCTCTCAGCTGGGCTCCCATTCCAGGCCAGTAGACAGTCTCTTGCCAGACGTAGGCAACTCTTGATTCCCAGATGGGATGAATGAATTTTCTCCATGACCCGAGGTCTAGGTGCATAGAATAGCATGTTAATCGATTCAATGTCTTCATCTCCGCATGCCTCCTCACCGTTCATGAAGGCTCTGCTAAGCGTGTCAACTAACACAAGAGTCTTTCCAGGACAGTACCTGATCATATTTCTATAGTCTCATCAGCTTTCTCTGCAATCGTTTCGGTGCTCCGAGTAGGGGTTTCATCATTATGGTCTCAAGCGGCTTGTGGGCTGAGTGTACCACAACTGGATGGCCAAACGTGTATTAGTGGAACCATTCCACTCTGAATACTACTGCTTGCAACTCTTTTTCGATTTGTGTGTATCCCTATTCAGTCTCTGAGAGTGCCCAACTGGCATACTCAATGGGTCTGTCCTGCATCAGGACTGCTCTTAGCCCCTTCTCTGAAGCATCAAACTGTAAGAACAGCTGTTGGCCTGGTTTGTAGTACTGGAGAACTGGTGCCTTCATCAGGTGCTCTTTTATCCTGTTGAAAGCGTTTTGCTGAGGTGCTCCCTAGTTCCAGACGTTGTGGTGCTTGGGCAATACTTTGAAAGGTAGTTTACTATACCAATCAGCCTCTGTATTCCTTTCATGT
Organism: Sphenodon punctatus; assembly: GCA_003113815.1. Classification (NCBI taxonomy): domain Eukaryota; kingdom Metazoa; phylum Chordata; class Lepidosauria; order Sphenodontia; family Sphenodontidae; genus Sphenodon; species Sphenodon punctatus. The sequence goes on from QEPC01008893.1 coordinate 2,993,322, forward strand.
CTGTGGGAGGAGACATCTGTACGATAGCTTCAATTTTCTTGGGGTTGGGTCTCAGACCTTCAGCGTGTGCTATGTATGCTACCTGGTGTTGCTTCCATGTCATTTTCTATTCTGTCTCTGAATCTGGCCAGGAACCTGAATAGTTTTTTGCCGTGATCTCGTTCTGCCTCCTCATCATTAGTACCTTCCCCATATATGAGGACGTAATCTGCTATGACTTTCAGCCCTTGAAGACCTTCCAGGGCGTGGTGTTAGGCATCTTTGGAAGATTTCCAGAGCCCGGGAGATGCCCATTAGCATGCATAGCCATCTGTACCTTCCAAATGGGGTTGTCAATGTGGTTAGTTTGCTGGAGGCTAGGTATGGTGGGCCCCTGAGGAAATATGGGGCACTGCCCCTCCTGGCCCCCAGGACTCCTGATCCTGCCCCGCTGCACAGCTGTATTATTTTTTAAAAAGAAGAATGACTGGCCTGAGCCATGGACCCAGAGGCTGGAGCTTGCTGAGCTGCTGCTTTGAAGCAGCTTGTGGTGCCCACATTTCCAGGTCTGCTGGAGGAGGATGCACGGTGGCACGCTGATCTGACCCACCACCAACAATTTCTTCTCCGCTGCTGCTAACGCTATGCTTAGCAGCAGCATAGTGTGCTTAGCGGGGTTAGCCTTAGGATGGGGTGGGCTTGGAGGGGTGAAGGGGAGGAGCCAGAGGAGTGCTTTAGGCTGGCTGGGCTCTGTGCACAGCCAGTGGGTAGAGGAACCTTTTAGGGTCAATCTTCTGCCTTTTGCGGTAGGGGTGGTTGCTGGTACTGCCGTACTGTCCCTGCTGCAGGTATTTGTTTCTGTACTTTTTGTCCAGTGGCGGGCAGAGTCAAAGAGCCCTTATGGGGCCACAAAACTCATTTTAAAGGATGCCTGGGTGCCTGAATCAGACGCCCAGACCAGGCATGACTGTGTTACTGTAAGTGCTCTCAGGAAGCTGTAGGGGGAAATGGGGGGGTGTTCCATGTGAAAAGTAGGAGGAGATGAAGCCAGTCAGGCTGCAGCTATGCGGGCTTTGTAGTATGTGCTTCTACTGCTGGCACCATTGTGACTGCTCAGTCTGTTTATTCTGCCTGTCTTGTGTAATACAGTCTCCCCAGGTTTCATCAGAATTGAACAAGAAACAAAAAAGTTATTGCCGAAAATACGTTTTTCAGTGTTTTCCCTTTATTTCAAAAACAAAATGTCGTTTTCATTTCTATTTTCATTATTATTATTTGTCATTTTCGTTATTGCAATAATGATAACAAAAATGTCAATTTTTGTTATCGTTGTTGTAATAACAAAAACAACATGCACACCCCTAAAAATGAGATGTTAGCCCCCTGGAGCCTGGGTTTGGTCTGTGCAACCTCCACTCACATGTTTAGCATGCCCAGATTAATAAATGGGCAGCCTGAATGATGAGCTGTATGCTCGCTGAGGCTGGCAAGGACAGCTCCTCCATGTGATGAGCTTTACACTCAGATCAGAGAATAGCTAAGAGGTCTTCCCTTACCTTACTGCTACCCTTCTCCAGGTCTGTCCTCTCTCAGATCTAGCCCTACCCTTCAGCTCCGACGTGCCCCACACCTTACCTCCGTGACAGCACCATCTGTCGCCGTTTTAGAACGGCAGTCTTCAGCAGTCTTCGGCACTGCAGCCAGGCCCAGCCCAGTGGATCCAAGCCCAGCTAGGAGAGATGATGAGTGTCTGGCAGCATCATGTCCTGGATTGGCCCCTGCAGTCTCCCCCCCCCCCGGGTTTCCTGAGTGGTGACATTCCAGAGGACGTTCTCGGTGGCATAGAATTCCTTCCCGGCTGAGATTAATCTCTCTCCGGATCTCCCCTCCTTCCATAGACAATGTAAAACCTGACTTGTTTCACCAGGCATTTGGTGAGGGGGACAGGTAGTGGGTGGTTTGTTTTTTTTCTTTTGGGGGTAAAGGGGCATTTATCTTACTGGGTCAATGTTGTTTTATGGTTTGAATTGATATTTTATATATTTTATTTTATATTTTTGTACTGTATTTTTATATGTTGTTGCTGTCATTGGGCAGGAGGGGGTGTTATATAAGTAATGAATAAATAAATAATAAATAAATAAATTTCCCCCACTCCCCAAGTCAGTGACACACACACACCCCGGAGCCAGTTCCATGCCCCAAGCCAGCAACTCCCCCCCCGAGCTTGACCCATGTCTCTTTCCCACATCCCCAAGTCAGCAACCTCCCATGAGCCAGTTTCGTGTCTCATTCTCCCCGTTCCCAAGCCAACAAACAACATTCTCGCTCCCCAAGCCAGTTACCCTCTCTGAGCCAGACCCATGACCTGGAACAGGCTAGCTCCCCAAGCTAGCTACCTCCCCACCAAACTAGCTGTATCATCCACCCTCCCCCAAACCAGTGTCCCCCTTTTTATATTGGTAAGAGAAATAGCAATTTTAACACATTTTCCTTACCTTATAGACCTGTCAAACTGGCAGTGCCTCATTGCATTTCTGTGCCAAAATAACCCATACACAAGGACCCATTTTCACTGCATTTTCTACATTTATGATGATAGAGGAAATGCAGGATTGAATCCTGGAAGCATTTACTGCCAGAGAAGGTGCTTACTTAAAGGACTAGTACCACTGAGTCCAATGTGAGCATTTCCGTGTGTCAGTAGTAAGCCCCAGTAGTAACTTATTTCACAGTATTTAGTAGTATGTGCTAATTGCATTATGTACTGTAAATTGTGTATTTTCACACATTTATATTAACTGCTTTTTCTCTTATTTTATAGTTGTTGAAGCCATATCTACTGAAAAGCCAGTAGATAAGACACCAGCTAAGAGAGGTAGGACTCTCTTATTACAAGGACACACAGGAAAAACTCAAATAAGAAAATGGGTATTATAATCCAAGTATTATAGTTTGCAAATTCCTAACTTAATTTCCTATTAAATTCATTGTTATGTAATAAAACATGCAGCTGCTGCCGTCTCAACTAAATGCAGAAATTGAAAAGTGGATTTAATTTCATGTTATGTTTTGTTGATTTTTGAATGTCTACTCACAAATACCTCTAAAATAAGTAATTCATGAAGAAAAATAAACAACTGTTTAGGTATGAGTTTAGATACGGTGCTTGAAATCCTGACTCCACTTGCAAAATCTTTAGGTGTTAACTAACATGACGCTGGCTCACCCAACCTGCCTGGGCCAGAGCCCAACCCCGTCCATCTGTTCTGGGCTCACCAGATTTGGGCCAGGTTCAGACCTTGGCAGGGTTGGCAGCTGCGGGCCCACGATCTGGCCCCACAAGTCGCCATGGGAAGGCTAGAGTGCACTGAACTGGGTGGGTGTGTTTGTTTTCATGAATGCCCAGCCCAGTCCAGCGTGGTGGGGTTGTGGGTTGCCATAGCAGCCAGCTGTGATTGACTGTTGCGCGGGGTGGGGTGCCAGCCACAGCATGGGGGTGAAGCTGGCCAGCTGTGTGTCACTCCCTGCCCCCCATTCCCAGTAAGGTCAGACTGTGGGGATGTGTTTTCCCACCACCGGGGCTGACCCAGCCAGCAGTAGCCCTCCCTCACCTCCGTGCAGGATGACATCTGCCTTTCACATCAGTTAATACCCATTGTTGACTTGAACAGAGCCAGGATTACCTATGATTTTCTGTCTGGTGCCTGGTAGTGAGCATAGACATGATTCCTATTAAATGTTTTTTATTTATTTGCAGGACCGGAACAACCTAATGAAGCACCTTCCCACAGCACAAGTGGGATTGTAGTTGTTGTGGTGATACTTATTATAGCAGGAGCTGGCGTCACAGGATATTACTTCCACAAGAAAAGGAGCAATCGGATGCTCCAGGATGAAAGCTTTGTGAACACACTGTACTTCGATAGCAGTGCTGCTCCTGGAACCAGTGACACAAAAGATCTTGTAGCCAACATTGAGCACAATGAACATGCTACTATCTAGTTTGACAAACAGAAAGTGTGCTTTGTTTGAATGAAATCACACAACTGGAATACCTGAAGCATTAGGCCAAAGCTCTTCTGGACAAATTCTGTAGTAGTCAGTTTTTCTGTGTCTGTGTATTTTTTTTTTTTAACATACTAGTGGCAGCAATTACTTTGTTTCATAATCATTCCTTGTCAGATGCAAATTAAGTGTAGGCCTTATAAAAAGACATAGTGCTGATTATTTATTAAATGGCACAGATACAGATTAGTTCTTCAAGCAGTTAACACAAGCACAATAAGCATAGGAGAATATACGTTTCAGCAACACAGCTGCGTTCCTGCCACAAGTATCAGGCTCACCTACATGATGATACCTACCACTTGAGACTGCAAACTCCTTGCCTCACTATGGGGATTCAGTACTCCTTAGATAGTAGGACTGTATTTCATTTGGCAAAGAGAGATCATGTTAACTAATTGTAATTGACCTAATCTCATATCTTCAGAGCCTTCTCACCAAAGCACACCCCCTACTGCGAGAGTCTTAGTTACGCATATAATCAACAAGTAGCTACAAAGAGCAGCTCTTGTGATCCTGCTCCCACAACCACAAGATGCTATGGCCCTTTTTACACAGGGCACGGTGCAGGGGGGTCGGTGTGCACCATGGTCCATGTGTGGTGGGTGGGGGGAGGGTGCAGATGGACCCATCTGCACCCACCTCCACCCATCAACAGGCATGGAGCAACCACTGTTTTCACCGGTTGCTTCATGCAGATGGGTGTGCGCGGAGTGTGCATGCACGCACCCTTCCACCTGTCACGGCATTTGCACAGGCGGCACCTACGCATGAACACCCAGATTTCTGGGTGTTCATGCGTGTGTGCCGCCCGTGTAAAAAAGACCTGTCACTCAAATATTAACCAGGTTAGCATTAGAGGAGGGATACCTCCACTGCTAGAATTGAGAAAACTCACCAGTGCATCAACATATTTTCTTGTGGATTTTAAACAAATGAAATGTCTCAGAAACCTCCATTTCACAAGCGTTCTTTTGTAATCCAATATTTGTAAATGTTGGAAAACGTTATTTTAAATGATTTCCTCAGCCAGATAAGAATGGGGGAAAGTTTAAATTTCTTCCATCATCCCTTCAACTTGTGTTCTGTGAAATAAACAATAACATTTACTTACAGCAATAGCTGTAAGTAAGTTAAAGGCATAACCACTCTCCATTATAAACAGGGGACTGCTGAAGCAGAATATTGATTGAGGAAACTGCTTGATCTACAGTTCTGAAAATTTATGCATGGCTTATATTTGTGGGGGCCGTCATACATGCAAAATTTGAAGAAGATTCTGTCAAAAAATAAAAAGTTATAACTGTTGAAAAATTAATTGTTTGTGGTCAAAATGCACAGCATCCTGATAATTTTGAATAATCAATATCTCCTCCGGATGGATAAGTTGAGCCCCCAGATTGGGGAGGATTTTGAGTGACCCACCTTGAACAAGGTTCAAGGTGCTGGTTCTAACCTTTAAAGCCCTTCACAGCCTGGGCCCTACCGCCTCACTCCCCATGTGCCCATGTGACCCGCGGAGCCTTTTTGGAGGTTCACCGGGTGAGGTGGGTGGCCACTGATGTTAGATTTTAATTGGTGGGCGCCCCTGTGATGTGGAATTCGCTCACAGAGGAGGCTCGGTTGGCTCCCACTCTCCTGTTATTTTGGCGTTTATGTAAGACTTGGCTGTTCTGCAGGCCTTTGGCGAGGGGGAGGGGGGAGGGTCTCTTTCCCTGCATTTTATGAATTTTTAACTGTTTAAAATTGTTTTATTGCTTGATTGTTGATATTGTTGTTCACTGCCCCGGGCTGCCCTGTGGGCAGGAGGGGCGGGATAAAAATTTTATATAAATAAATAAATATCTCTTCCACCCAGATTACTTCAGCACCCAGACTGCAGAGGTTTGGGGTATGAGATCACCACTGAGTGCTACTCTAATATGAAATTGCTTGGTGCGGCCAAAACAGAGTTATTAAAAACACAAAATTCAGTTCTGCAGGTTCGCACATGCATGGTGGTATGGAAAGGTATGTGCCTTTTAGTCATTCATTCCATGGGGAGGATTTTGAGTGATTCATAGTTCAATCCTTACATTACTTTACCTAATCACTAGGCAAAAAATGGAAATTTACCAAAACAAAAAACCTCACAGTTTAAAAACCATTAAAGACACAATTGTTTCAAAAACAAAAAACTTTCCTCTTCAAAAAAATTGCACAAAATGAATTTTACTCTAGCTTCAACTCCAAATAACATGAAAATTCATTACAATTACAATTTTAAATTTGTTTAACTACATACATTACAACAAAACATAAATGCCAAAAAACATGGCAATTATTTCAAAATTTTGTACCAACATGTCATAATTTAACATCACCATGAAATAAGATACGTACTTAATTCCTTATCATACATACTTACTCTTATTAATATTACTAAGTAAACTTCCACATTTTTCATTATTAAGCATTAATTTATTATCCTAATTCAACGATGAACAATTCTTTTGAACTGCCTTAACTCTGTACTTTTATGCAGAATCGCATTGTATACAACTGATTGTATAAGGTTGTCTAAACTGACAATGGCAACCTTTCTTTGCATAAATTGTATACAATTTTTATACATATAAAATTTTTATTACATTTTATACATGTAAAGGACAGAGTTAAGGCAGTTGGAACAAACTGTTTGTCATCGTCTATTAGCAGAGATTTTGACAGCTGTCCTGCAGTCCCAGATAGTTGCTGAAAAATCCTGCAAAAGAGGAGAGAAAGGGAGGGAGAAACAGAGAGAGACTGTGCCATAGCCTTGAGTGAGGCTATGGCATATCCCCAAATAATAGGGAAGGTGGTTGTCAGTAGGGATGGGCAAACGCAGTTCAGAGTTTGGCCCAAACTCAGCCTGTTCAGATGACTGAACCGAACTTCCGATCTGAACGCTCAAACAGTTCAGAAAAGTTTGGATGAGTTCGGGGGCGGGAAAACATGACTTTGGGTGGGAAAAACTTGACTGGAAGGGGGAGGCAGCTGGTGTCCACCAGGGGGTGGACACCAGGGTGGTTTCAGGGCCAAAAATACTGATACAGAAAAATTTTGGTTTTGGTACCGATAGCACTTTTTTGAATGTTCGGCCGAGTTTGGCTGAATCAAACTCCGCTGAACCAAATAGCCGAACCCGAGCTCGGGTTTCGAACCAAATGTCAAAACAGCCAAATGGTGTTCTGTCCGCCCATCCCTAGTTGTCAGATTGAATTTCACTTCCTGTGTCTGTGCTTCTCAGCTTTTTTATTTCAAAATGTTGAGCTGAGAAAGTATGAGCGCCTACTTTTTTTTTTAAGGTAATAGAGAGGAGAGACAATGATAGAAGGCAAGCTACCTCGAAGAGTAGCTACAAAGTTTAATTATCTAGCAACACTGCTACAGCTGGGACTGTTTAGCTTATTGGGCAACATGGAGATTCCTTCTCTAATAGTGAAATTAAAAGGTCTAGCCAGTGCTTCCCAGTGTAGCACTGGTAATAGAATTGTGAAAAGCTAATAGTTTGCAGATGGACCAAGGGTTCAAATATGGATCTTGCAATGGGAAGCAATTTTTTCATATTTAATTTTTTAGAAAACAATAACAGAATTTCAGCTCAGCCCAATGATACACAATGGTCTAGTAGTGCCTAACACTTGGCCTTGAAAGAGCTCACACAGTATATCATCTATCAAAGAATCCACACAGGAAAATAAATGTCTTGAGTGTGGGAAAAGCTTCAATGTCTCACAAGGAGGGCTGTGTGTATGCTAGAGCTCACTTGGTATGAAGGTGTAATGGCGAAGTTGTTGGGGGAAATGGTGTACTGAAGCTTTGAAATATAATGCTGTATTAGAGCTTTGAAATAAATACTGTCAGGATAAGAGTTCAAGCCTGGCGTATGAGAGGTTATTGTATCAATACTTGTATGGCCACAGTCAGAGAGAGAGTGCTAGACTGGGTGGACTATTGGTCTTGACCCAGTATGGCTGTTCTTATGTAATGTTTGCGTCTTTTAATTGTTTTAAGATTATTATTTATTTATTTATTTATTTATTTATTTATTTGTATAGTGCCATCAGTGTACCTGGCACTGTACAATCAATAGTTATAGACAGGTCCCTAGTCCAGGGGGCTTAGAGAGACAAGGGAGAGGTGAACATTAGGAGAGACAAGGATACATTCATGAAGTTGAGAAGTTGCAGGTGCACATGATTAACCTAGTTACAGGGAACTAACTTAGTAACTACAGGGAAGAGATTTTGAGGGAGGGAGGGAAGAGGATGTAATTTCACTCATGACGATCCAGGGAAGTCCTGACAGGAGAGGTAGGTTTTCAGGAGGGAATTGAAAGCTGGGGGTGGGGGAGGAAGCAGAATGAATGTATCCAGGGAGGGAGTGCCAGATATGGGGAGCAGCAAGGGAAGAGCAAGGATGTTTAGAGGAGCAAGGGGGTTGTGAGCAGGCAAGGGTAGGGGCAGAAGCCGAGCAAAGCTCCTGGGCACGAATGTGATGGGATACAAGAGCAGAGAGAAATTGGGGAGCAAGGCCATGAAGAGCCTTGAAGTAGTCAAGAGACTCTTTAGGCAACCTAGTCTGTTTAATTGTTCTTACAGTTAGAAAGTATTTCCTAATATTTAACTGAAATCTACTTACTACAATTTAAGCCCATTTCCTCTTGTTCTATCTTTTGTGGTAGTGGAGAGTAACTGTTCTCCGTCTCCCCTCCCTGACTGCCCCCCCCCTTTTTCCTTTTGTCTTTTCTTTTCTTTCTTTTTTTTTGTGTGGCACATTTTCAGATATTTGTTAACTACTATCATGTCCCCTCCTTAGTCTTTTGTTCTGTAGTCTGTGTTTCCAGTTCTGTCAGTCTTTCTTTATACAGTTTGCATGGTAGCTGCTTTATCATCTTCATTACTTTCCTCGGAATTCTCTCCAATACCCTTCTTGAAGTGTAGTGTTAAAAACCGAACCCATGGGTGCTGAGTGAAGTGCCATAATTACTTCCCATATCGTATACACAATGCTTCTGTAATGCAGCCCTAAATGGCATTTGTCCCCTTCCCCGGCACAGGGTCACATTATTTACTCATACTCAATTTGTGGTTCACTATAGCTCCCAGATGCGAGCTAGCCAGTTCCCATTTTATACATGTGCATCCGGTTTTTGTTCCTGTATGTAACAGTTTGCATTTGTCCTTGCTAAATATCTGTGTCTTTCTTCCAGCACAAGGTCTCTAGTTTATCTAGATCATTTCATATCCTACTTCTCTCCTTCAGCCTTTTTCCAGCTTTGTGCCATATGCTGATTTGAACAATATGCTTTGCACCCTCCTTCAATTCATGAATGAATGTGTTGAAGAGAACTGGAACTGGAACAGGCCCCAAAGTGCTTACAATCTAATTTGAAACATGCCAGAAAAAGAGGATTCAACAACCATAAAGAGGGAAGATGAGAACAGGCACTAGTTTCAATCTGAGTATTGAAGAACTGCCCAGTGCCCCTTATAAAGGGAATTTAAGTGACAGACACAAGTGTAGCAAGATTTGTATAAATGGTCCCATGATGAAATTTCACTTTTCAGGAGGCTCACTGAATCACTTTAAGCTACACTTGACTCCTCAAAAAATAGGTATTCCATTTCAAATGCAGATGTCATCTTGAGAGTAGTTACTACCTGAAAATCCAGCATCAAACTTGGGTCTAATAAAGATGAAGAAAATATCAGTAGTACATGCTGACTTGGAATATTACATTCAGCATTGGATGACTAGAGCATGGACTAGGGTTTTTACGGTGGAATATCCAGTTATTTCATCCCCAAAAGGTATATAACACAACGAGAGGGTGCTCTGAGACAATAGACATTCATTTGAAGACTCAAGTCTGGACTGGTTCCCGTTATGAATGAGATAAATAGAAAGGGACATCATAGAGACAAAAATAACAGGTTGTACAGAGAAGATATTGGGAGCTTCTTTTTACGTTATCTTACAGCACAAGAGAAATATGACGTTTAATGAGTTTGAAAACAAGGAAATGCACAATCACTAAGAGGAAATATTTCTGTGCCCAGCACATGTGAAATTCACTGAAGTTGAGGTTCAGGTTAGCAGAACTAAAAGATAACTGGAATTTATACAAATAATTATAAGAATACAAATTTAGGATTTGATCATTCACACAGCACAACTCTACTTCTGCAAGGCAAGGGCTTTGTGGAGTGGGAGAGTATGCCACAACCTCTTGTACAGCCCACCATGCACACACCAAATTTGCATTCCCTCTTCAGATGTCCCTTTGCCCGCAATGGCTGAATCCACTTTATTCTGTGCAAAAAAGTGTAATAGTTGCTGGTTGCAGACTGACCACCATTGGGGTCTTTGAAGCCCTAGGCTGTACCCTGACCCATCAGAATAGCAAGAGTTTAAAGGGAAAGGGTTCAAACTCATGCTTCCAGGCTTAGACCACCCTGTAGTCAATGGTTCCCAACAATGGAGTGCCTCAACTCAGCAGGGGGTTAGGTGTGTTCTGAAAGTGTAGGTAATTACATAATCATTTCTATAGCACTTTCATTGTTCAATGTCTTCACAATCTTTATCTAGTTCACCCTCACAACAGCCTTGCTATGAGGGAGGTCATAACTATTCCCATTTTAGAGATGGGAAACAGACTGAGAGAGTGACTTGCCCAAGGCTGCCCAGTGAGTTCATTGGGAAGATGGGATTTGATCCCTGTTTTCCCAAGGTCTAAGTCCAACACCTTATCTACAAGGCTGCACTGGCTCTTAATACAGTAATTAAAATGAGGACTTATAACCTATAGCAATTATAGTTTGAGTGAACCATGTTACAGCTGTTATAATGAAAATTAATATATATTATAGTCTATAATATAATTATAAAATATAGGTAAGTTATAAAGTACCTTTTAGCCCATAACTGCACATCACAGCATTTCTTATACTGTCTTTTGAAGTTGCCGGCAATTACCATTTTAAGAGGAGAGCAGTGAGTGCCCAATATCATACTTCCATCTTGTGCAGAGGATTTGTCCTGTACTCTGAAGCAAAGTGGTCAAGCTGTACCAGGCCTGTACTCAAGGGGTGTAGCTAAGTTGGAATGGGCAGAAGAGAGAAAGGGCCCCTGCATCATCTCTCAGTGGCAGCGGACACAACTGCATCCAGGAGCATGGACCCTCTGAGTTCATGGGCGATGTCACAACAGCACCACCTGTCATTATAGGATGCCCTTGCTTGGACTCTCTGTCCAGCATGCTAAAGTTAAATAATAAAGCTGTATCAGGCCTTTGGGCTTGTTTGGCCCTCTTCTTACACCCACCACAGAGCTTGCATGTAATTATGGAGCATGCTTGTCTGTGTGGGAAGGGGTGGTGGTAAACTTGCTGGTCTTTATTTAAAATGGTGGGGTGTTTTGTGCTGGCTGCTGGTCTTCTGTCTCTTGGCAGGGCAGGGACCATGCACACTCTCTCTCTCTCTCTCTCTCTNCTGTACTTTTATGCAGAATCGCATTGTATACAACTGATTGTATAAGGTTGTCTACACTGACAATGGCAACCTTTCTTTGCATAAATTGTATACAATTTTTATACATATAAAATTTTTATTACATTTTATACATGTAAAGGACAGAGTTAAGGCAGTTGGAACAAACTGTTTGTCATCGTCTATTAGCAGAGATTTTGACAGCTGTCCTGCAGTCCCAGATAGTTGCTGAAAAATCCTGCAAAAGAGGAGAGAAAGGGAGGGAGAAACAGAGAGAGACTGTGCCATAGCCTTGAGTGAGGCTATGGCATATCCCCAAATAATAGGGAAGGTGGTTGTCAGTAGGGATGGGCAAACGCAGTTCAGAGTTTGGCCCAAACTCAGCCTGTTCAGATGACTGAACCGAACTTCCGATCTGAACGCTCAAACAGTTCAGAAAAGTTTGGATGAGTTCGGGGGCGGGAAAACATGACTTTGGGTGGGAAAAACTTGACTGGAAGGGGGAGGCAGCTGGTGTCCACCAGGGGGTGGACACCAGGGTGGTTTCAGGGCCAAAAATACTGATACAGAAAAATTTTGGTTTTGGTACCGATAGCACTTTTTTGAATGTTCGGCCGAGTTTGGCTGAATCAAACTCCGCTGAACCAAATAGCCGAACCCGAGCTCGGGTTTCGAACCAAATGTCAAAACAGCCAAATGGTGTTCTGTCCGCCCATCCCTAGTTGTCAGATTGAATTTCACTTCCTGTGTCTGTGCTTCTCAGCTTTTTTATTTCAAAATGTTGAGCTGAGAAAGTATGAGCGCCTACTTTTTTTTTTAAGGTAATAGAGAGGAGAGACAATGATAGAAGGCAAGCTACCTCGAAGAGTAGCTACAAAGTTTAATTATCTAGCAACACTGCTACAGCTGGGACTGTTTAGCTTATTGGGCAACATGGAGATTCCTTCTCTAATAGTGAAATTAAAAGGTCTAGCCAGTGCTTCCCAGTGTAGCACTGGTAATAGAATTGTGAAAAGCTAATAGTTTGCAGATGGACCAAGGGTTCAAATATGGATCTTGCAATGGGAAGCAATTTTTTCATATTTAATTTTTTAGAAAACAATAACAGAATTTCAGCTCAGCCCAATGATACACAATGGTCTAGTAGTGCCTAACACTTGGCCTTGAAAGAGCTCACACAGTATATCATCTATCAAAGAATCCACACAGGAAAATAAATGTCTTGAGTGTGGGAAAAGCTTCAATGTCTCACAAGGAGGGCTGTGTGTATGCTAGAGCTCACTTGGTATGAAGGTGTAATGGCGAAGTTGTTGGGGGAAATGGTGTACTGAAGCTTTGAAATATAATGCTGTATTAGAGCTTTGAAATAAATACTGTCAGGATAAGAGTTCAAGCCTGGCGTATGAGAGGTTATTGTATCAATACTTGTATGGCCACAGTCAGAGAGAGAGTGCTAGACCTGTCTCTTATACACATCTAGATGTGTATAAGAGACAGGTATGTTCGCGTTCGGGTTCGGATTCGAGTTCGGTCGTCCGAACAGGCCGAGTTCGGGCCGAACTCCGAACTGCCAAACCGTGTTCGCCCATCCCTAACTACAACTGGGAAGCTTAGCTAGTCAGGGACCGGGGAGCTGAGCCCATTAAACCTTGCATGGCCAACACACCCTGCTACACTTCCAAGAATAATTTATAAACTCTGCTAATCCAAATTTACATTCCAGAAATAGATTATTATCCAAAACTAGTGTATGCTCCCTTCCCCACCCCAATTTACTAAACAAAGCGAGGATATGGAAATACACAGAACCTAACATATTTGTAGGAAGGAGTCAATTGTGGGGCTTTTAAATGTGCAGCAATTTAAATTCCTCTGCATTCCTCCTGATCTGCTCGGAGGGCAGAGCATTAGTTCCCAACCTGTGATGAGCAGCATGTTGCTCATGACATCTTTTCATGTCACTTGTGATAGCTCAGTAAACAAATGCAAACTATTGAGAGGTAGGGTTGCCACCTCTTGCGGTTTGACTCCCATAGGTCAAAATGGGAGTCTCGGGGTCAAACTGCAAAATGTGGCAACCCTAACGAGAGGAAGTGAAATAGGGAGGGGAGAGGGGAAAGCCAGCACATACAGTGGAAGCAGCAAGGGAAAGGCTAAAATGCACCCAACACTCCTGAGCTCTGGGCAGAGGGAGGGAAACTGTACTGCTGCTACAAGAGAAACCTAGAACTTTTAACCACACAGGCTAGGGTTTCTTAAAGAGAAAAAACAAGCAAATAAAATAAAATAAAAAGCAACAAAATGTTGACATATTTTTGTTACAAAATGTTTACAATGTTTAGTTACACTTTGGTATGTAAACAACTGGTGGGCTTTGCTGTAATGGTTGTGATATTTATATTAGATCTTAGATTAGGAACACTCGGGGTGGGTGGGTTTGGGGATAGCATTACAGATATTAGATATAAAAATCAGGGCCCAGCTATTGTACGGTGCCGAACTATGGGCCTTGGACTTTGCCCAGGAACTAGATAAAGTCCAGGCCAGATGTGTACGGAGCTTGTTGGTTATCCCCAATAGCGTGCCATCAGCGGCGATAAGACTGGAGACTGGGGTAATTCCCTGGAGCTGTGCTGTGTGGACCTGGGCCATAATTTTGTGGCTGAGAATAAATTTCTTTAATCTTATGCCAGTTAGTCAGGATCTTTTTGCCTACAGGCGGGAGGACCCATTTGTAAATCCATGGGGTTTTCAGATTAGATCTAAGGTAGCATCTATGGGCTTGTCCGTGGAGGAGTTAGTGAAAAAAGGGGAAAAGGTGGCTAAAGTAGTGATTAAAACCAGGCTCCAGGATATTAGCAGGCAGGTGGACTATTCTAAGGTTGCCAGGATGAGCTCAATGGCTCATTATGGAAGTATATCCCCCGCCCTCCCAGAAATGGCAGCATACCTGGGTAGACCTTGTGGGTTTAGGAAGATACACTTATTCTTGATGGCACGGATGAATGTCTTGCCTACTAGGCTTCTAGAGGGGAGATATCAGGGTATTCCCCTTGCCCATAGGACCTGCCCTTTCGATGAAATGACGGCTGAGACAGCCGAGCATATTCTGGGGGAGTGCCATTTGTACGATGGGCAAAGGAGTCATTGGCTGGGAGTGATTATGGGAAAATTGCCAGGGAGATCCCCATTGGAATTATTAAGAGTGTTGTTAGGGGACGCCTATAGGGACATAACATCGGCAGTGATGGGCTTCCTGGTGGAAGCCTTTCAGGTCAGAGCTCACTTTCTGGAAAGTAAACTAATTCCTGAGGTGGCTGTACCCCCCCCCAGGGAGAATAGGAGTATTTATTTCTCCCAGCTGCGGGAAATATTTGTTGTAAATAACACTGTGGCAGGTATAGTGTGGTGTTTGAGCAGTTAAATAGTTATGTCCTTTTTAGTATGTTCTTAAATGTCTTTTGATGTCATATAAACTTTAAACAGCAGGTTCTGTTCAGCTGAATATGTGAATTTTTTTTATGTTCAAATGTTGTATGCAAGGACCTTTATGGTCACGCAAATAAAGTTTTGTGGGTTTTTTTTAACTAGGAACACTCAGAAAGGCTGAGCTGGGAGATCTCCCAGCCCCTCTGTGTATGTTGGTAGAAGGTTTCTCAGATTGCTCTTTTTATTTCACTCAAATTCCATATTATTTCCCTTATCAGAACAATGGGTGCTCTGTGGGGCAGGAGAAGCATTAGTCAAACCACTGGTGTCTCCTGCCCAGTTAGAAAGTGGTTTGGTTTTTCCATTCTCCCCATCTCCTCAATTCAGCGATTGCATTCAGGAAGGAGCTTACCATGCTGGCTGGGCTTTGGTGCAGATATTTTAAGAGCTGACTAGAACACAACTAGAGCTGAGAGAGAGGTTGGCCAATCCAGATATTATCAATAGCAGCTCAGAGCCCCTGACAGAGCTGATTGCAGGGTTCTCCTTTGCCAATCCACTCTTGAAGTAACTGGGCATGTTCAGTCATGAGGAGACTTGAGGGTGTTTTTAGACAAGTGCCTTCCCACCCATTATGCATGTTGCAGGACTGCATAGGGCGCCAATGCAACCCTGCAGCATGCATGATGGGTGGGGAGATGCTTGTCTAAAAACAACCAGCAGCTTTAAAATGTGTTAAACACATAAAGAGAATAGAAATCAATAACTTTCTCTTGGACACAGAGAAGAGCAAGGAGCAAATGGCTGAAGTTGCAGGAAGGAATAGAACTAAAATATTCAGCACAGTTTCAGGCTATCGGAATAATAGGCAGTGGAACAAATAATTAAAGAAGTTTATGGGCTCGCCATCATTGGAAGTTTTAAAAATCAGTTTAGATAAACATCTGCCAGGGCTGGTTTAAGTATAATTATTCCTGCTTCTCTGCCAGGGATGGATCACCAGACCAGGCCTGTCACAACCCAATAAACATACAGCCAGGCTCCAGAGGCATCCTTTTTGCAAGTCTTTGTTACATATTGGCAACATAGCTTGGGTTATCACTCTTGGGTTTAAGAACATAGGGATGGATGATTGATTTCTTGAGATTTGTTCTTCTGCAGCTCCATTCTCGGCTAGGGGTTGCCCCAGGCAACACCATAGAGCTGCAAGCAACAACCTAGAGCATCAGGCAATCTGCCCGCAGCTCTATGGTGTGGGCTGTGGCAGCTGCCAGGTCGGTGCATACCCAGCGCAGGCAGGGCTAGATGCAGGGCTGGCTACGCCTGGAGCAGGTCTGGGGGTGGCCAGCTCCCCTCCCCACCCCCCGGTCTGTCTGGAGACACCCAGAGAGACGGTCAGAGAATACTGAGCGACTTTGAATTAATTCCAATCTTCAGGGTCAGAAGTATTACACTCCAGAGTACTGAAAGAATCGGAGGAGGTACTCTCCTAAGCTATGTCAACTACCTTTGAGACATCTTGGAAAACAGGTGAGGTTGTGGGAGACAGGCAAAAACTGGATATTAATAAACTGCACTACAGCCACCCATGAATGGGTGGCTACTGGGCTTCTTTTTAGGTGGACCCAGACAGGGAACTCCTATTCATGGTCCATGTCACTAACATAGCATCCTCCTCAAGATCGAGAACACCTTGTGGGCTAAGATGTGTAAGCCTCCTCCTCAAAGGCTTCGTCTTGAGCCATAGGGCTACTATAACCAACTCCCCTTTAACAGGGGACGCTTAAGAAAAATACATGTTGCAGGACTGCACTGGAACCAGTGTAGCCCTACAACATGTATTTTTCATAAGCGTCCACAGTCAGCACGCAGAGGCTTGGCGTTCTGGCCACCAGTCCCCCATAGTTCCTTTCTGCTTTTTAAGGAGTCTAGCTGAGTTGTCAGTTGGCATGCCAAGCCTCCTACCTGCTTCCCGGCTGCTTCGGAAGGCACCCTGTTCTGCTTCCTGCTTGGCTTCTTCCCTTGGAGCCAAACGGGATTACAGTCCCTTGTGTGGGCTCACCCGTATCTGTCTGTGGGGTGCTGACACCCATAGGATGCGGGTAAGTGTCCAACGACAGTCACAGCCTTCACATGGGGCTTTCGTGCTGTTAGTTAACCCCCATTGTGCCTTTCTTTAAAAGGGGGGGAAAGGAGGATCCAGGAAACTACTGGGTGATTGCCGGCAAAGCCATGCGAGGTGGGGGGCATTCGCACCAGATGAGCCCCGTGCATGTTTTGACTTCCAGATTCTTTCCCAGAGCCAAAACATGCATGGAACATCAGGTGTGAAAGCAGTAAAAGTTTAACACAGGATCCCCATTTACAAGCTTCCAAAGTATGGGCTGGAAGATACTACAACAAAATAGATTCACAGCTGGCTGAAGAACTCTATCCAAATAGTGATTTTCATTGGTTCATCATCAAACTGGAGGGAGTTATCGAATGGGGTCCCACAGGGCTCTGTTCTGGGTCTGGTGCTACTTAAAATCTTGAATGAAGGAGTGGAGGGAATACCTACCAAGTGTGCAGATGACATAAAACTGGGAGAGGAAGCTAACACCTTGGAAGATAGAATTAGAATTTTTTAAAAACTGGTAACTTGGAAATATGGGGAGAAATTAATAAAATGGAATTCAACCAAGATAAATGTAAACTTAATGCACAAGTATAATATGGGAAATACCTGACTTGGCAGAAGTGCATCTAGGGATTGTGCATCTAGGGATCACAAACTGAACATGTCAGCAATGTAAAGTGGCTTCAAAAAAGGTGAATGCAATTTTCTACTGCATTAACAGAAGCATTATCTCAAAGTCAGCAGAGGTTTTAATTCCACTTTATTCAACACTAGTCAGACTTCACCTAAAACATTATGTCCGGGTTTGGGAGACAAATTGGGGTGGGTTTAGAGGAGGGCAACTAAAATGATAAATGATCTGGAAAGCAAGTCTTATGAGGGACGTTGGAAGGAACTGGGTATTTTTAGTCTACAAAGGAAATTAAGGGGAAACATGGGGTAAATGGTGGCTGCGCATCCCAGGGAGGAGGGAGGCACCCCTAGTCAGGTCAGGTCGGGGGATGGAGTACACATTCCCCCAGCCTGACCTGGCCGTGGAGCCGGGAGCTATGTGTAGCCAGTTGGCGCCACCCCTGTTCTTCAGCTGGCACCCTGCCCCTGCCATGATGGGCAACCATACCTACCAAACCCCCATGCCATGCCTGGGTGGTGCAAAAACAAACGCGCCCACCGAGTTCAGACCGCTTCGGCCTGCCTGGGCAGCTCTTGGGTCCAGACTGTGGGCCTGGTTCCTTCTGGACCCATGCTTCTGATCTGACCACCTACCCCGCCGGGGTCTGAAGCAGGCCCAGAACATGTGCACATTTTCAACAAACCAGAGTGAGTCGAACTGGGCAGAGGCATGTTTGTTAATACCCATGGTTGCTATCTTCAAGCAGCTAAAGGGCTGCCACCAAGAAGGTGTCAAAGAACTGTTTTGCATCGCTACCAGGGTGGGGAGGGGGAGGCAGGACTAGGAATAATCGGCTCAAGTTACAGGAAGGGAGATTTTGGTTAAATATCAGGAAAAATGCCCAACAAGAAGAGCTGTGCAGCAATGGAACACGTTGCCTAGGGAGGATATAGACTCTCTGTCACTGGAGGTTTTAAAAAATAGACAGGACAAATATCTGCCAGGATTGTTGTAGTTAGTCAGCCCATATCCAAGCAGGGGTCTGGACCAGATGACTCTTGAGGTCTCTTCCATATCTGACATTCTATGATTATTTTTATTATTTTATTATAAACATTTGTATAGCATCAGCTGTGTACCTGGTGGTACACAGACGTGGTACCTGCCTACGGCTTACAATCTAAAAAGTCAAGGAGGGGGCAACAAGGAGAGGGGACAAAGGGAAGACAAGGGCGAAGCAAACAATAATGCAAGTGGCTGTGAAGTCTAAAGTGTGCGTGCTTGGCTTGGTTACAGTTAGGCAGGAGTCTGCAGAGGAGGGCAGACCGTAAGTATTTTGGGGAAAACAACTAGCAGGCATTGGGAAAGGCAGCATGGAAGAAGTGGGTCTTGAGGAGGGATTTGAAGGTGTGGAGGGAGGAGGCAAGGCGGATGTGGGTAGGGAGGGAGTTCCAGGCATAGGGGGCAGAGAGGGAGAAGGGATGAAGGCAGCTAGGGGAGCATGGAAGACGAAGGAGGGGACAGAGGAGCAGCGGAGGGCGCATGCAGGAGTGCATAAGGAGATTAGGGCTAAGAGGTAAGGGGGAGCTTGACTGTGAAGTGTTTTATAGGTGAATACCAGGAGTTTAAACCGGATGCGTTCAGGAAGGGGGAGCCAGTGGGGAGAGGAGAGGAGAGGCTGCACATGGTCAAAGTGATGGGCTGAGTGGATGACCTTGCAGTGGAGTTTTGGATGACAATAAGGGGGGGGACAGGTGAGAGCGAGGGAGGCCAATGAGGAGACAGTTGCAGTAGTCAAGGCGAAAAATGACCATGGCATGGACAAGGGTTTTGGCAGAGGAGATAGAGAGACAGGGGCAGATCCAAGCGATGTTATGGAGGGTGAAGCAGCAGGACCTGGCAACAGAGTCAATGTAAGGCTTAAAGGAAAGATGTGTGTCAAAGATGAAGCCCAAGCTACGGGCTTGGGGAACAGGATGGATGGTGACTCCATCAATGCGAATGGACAGGGAAGTGGGAGAGGAAGAGGAGGGAGGAAAAATAAGGAGTTCAGTCTTGGCTATGTTGAGCTTGAGCTGGCATTGGGACATCCAGGTGGAGATGTCAGCGAGACAATTGATGAGGCATGAGTGGACAGAAGGGGAGAGAGGGGGTAGAGAAAGAGAGCTGGGTGTCGTCAGCGTAGAGATGATATTGGAAGGCGTGCGAGGCAATGAGTTTGCCAAGGGAAAGGGTGTAGATAGAGAAGAGGAGAGGGCCAAGAACAAAGCCTTGGAGAAACCCAACTGAAAGGGGGAGGGAGGAGGAGCTGGAATTGGGAAGAGACATATTAAAGGAGTGGTCAGAGAGGCAGGAGGAGAACCAGTCAAGGACAGAGTCCAAGGAGTGAAGTGAGTCCAGTAGGAGTGAGCGGTCGACAGTGTCAAAGGGAGCAGAGAGGTCAAAGAGGACAAGAATGGAGTAGAGGTGCTTGGATTTAGCGACAAGTAGATCATTGGTGATCTTGGCAAGGGCAGTTTCCGTGGAGTGAAGGGGGCGGAAGTCAGATTGGAGAGGGTCCAAGGAGGAGTTGGTTGGCAGAGAGGAGTTCCAGGCAGCAGGAGTAGACAACACGTTCCAGAAGCTTAGAGGCAAAGGGAAGGAGGGAGACCAGCCGGTAACTAGAGAGGTCGGATAGGTCCAGGGTGGGCTTTTTGAGGATGGGAGAAACAGTGGCATGCTTGAAGGCAGAGGGGAAGGAGCCAGTGGAGAGGGAGAGATTAATGACATGTAAAAAGGGGGGGGGCAGTGAGAGCAATAGATGTCAGGAGGTGGGAGGGGATTGGGTCAAGAGGGCAGATGGAGGGGTTTGAGGAAGAGAGCAGAGTGGAGACTTCCTCAAGGGAGGCCGGGGGGAAGGAGGTGAGGAGAGAGGGGTGGTGAGGGAGTGGGAAGAGGAGATGGGTGGGAGGCAATGTCCTGGCGGATCTTGTCGATCTTCGAGAGGAAGAATGATGCAAGATCCTGAGCAGGCAGGATAGAGGGTGGAAGCGGGCAGAGGGGCTTGAGTAGGGAGTTGAAGGTAGAGAAAAGGCGACAAGGGTCGCAAGAGTAGGATTTGATCCTGGAGGCATAGTAGTGTTGCCTAGCCATGGAGATAGCAGAAGACAGGGAGGAGAGGGAGAATTTATAATGGAGGAAGTCAGGGTGGGAGCGGGATTTGCGCCAGAGGCGTTCGGCAGCCCAGGTGCAAGAGCGGAGGTAGCGGATGTTAGAGGTGAGCCAAGGACAGGGGTTTGGGGGGCGGGAGGAGAGGGGGGCAAGAGAGTCAAGGGTGAAAGTGAGAGAGGTGTTAAGGGAAGAGATGGCAGAGTCTGGGGAAGAGGAGAAGATTGAAGGGAGGAGGGGGGAGAGGGAGGAGGCGAAGTCAAGAGGGGTAACGGCCTGCAAATTGCGGAAAGGGGGGAAGTGGGGGAAGATGAGGGGGGTTGGTGGGAGAGGTTGAAGGAGGTGAGGAGGTGGTCAGATTTATGACAAGGATCAAAGGAGAGATCAGCAACAGAGCAGTTTCTGGAGAAGATGAGGTCGAGAAAGTGGCCATCAGTGTGTGAGGGGGAATCGGTCCAGAGGCAGAGATCAAAGGAGGAGGTTAGGGAGAGAAAGCGGGAGATGGGGGACTTGGAAGGTGTGTCAACGTGGATGTTAAAGTCACCAAGAATAAGAGTGGGGCTATCATCAGAGAGGAGGAAGGTTAGCCAGGATTCAAAGTCTGGGAGAAAAGAGGAGGGGGGGCGGTAGATGGCAGCAACACGAAGGTGAAGGGGGGAGTATAGACGCACAGAATGAGCCTCAAAGGAAGGGAAGGAGAGGGAGGGAGGAGGGGAAAGGAGTTGGAATCGACATGATTCTGCGTCGACATGATTCCATGATTCTGTGTCAAACTGCTGGAGTTCTGTAGGTTTGGGGGATAGGACAGATGGGTCAAGAGATTCTCTGAAAGTCCATCTTCAAAAAGCCACCAGATTTCCAAATGGTAATCTGATTTCCACCTTCTGGAGTTGGATGCCCACATCATAGCTGTTACTACTCAATGGTAAGTAAATTCAGCCAGCAGAAATATGGCTTCTGCAAAAGGATGGGCAGAGCATCTACCAAATGGGCAGCTGTGCACAGCAGCCAGTGCTGCTTCCACAGATTCCCTCCTGCGTGATGGGCTGAGAATCACCAGGCCAAGGTACTTACATGGCCACATCAACACTGGACATCATGACTTTCACAACTAAAAAAGTATCATGTTGTATTCAATTTTCTACTGAAGTTATTGCCTCATATTTACAGAATCAAGTCTAACTTCTGCTATTTAATTTTTCTATTATTATTTTCTCTACCTCATTTCTAGAACACTGAGTACCCAAGCCCCCCAGGAAGCTAACTTATTCCCCAGAAGCCACCAGTCATCACCACCTCATTATCCTAAAGCAACTTCTTTCCATGGTAAGGAAATTAGTTTAAGACAGCAAAAACTGTGTGTAGTGCATTTATTATTTCAAAATGCTACACATGACAGGATATTTCCTCATTTAGAGTCCAGACTTCTCCTGATCAATTAGGTCTTCAAAAGCAAGAAGAACGTCCCATCCTGCTCATTTTAGGAGGACACTCTCAAAAGCAGCTACTTACGACTTGTTCTTTTTACCTTCTTTTTCAATGCAGGATGAAAAGTAATTCAAGGATTACAATGATTACATTTATATTTCACATGTTGCTTCTTCTAATTCATTTATCTCATCAGTCAGGTAAGTCCCTCTTTTGTCTCCATCACCTTCATCTTCTCATGGATAATTGAATTGTATAGTCTGAAATGACTGTTTATAATTTCCAGTGGGAATTTATTATTTTAGTCTGACATATTAATCTGTAAGTTCTGGTTAGTTTAGTCAGATATGCAGATAGATATAGAGTGTGTTGCACTCTGCCATAGACAGTTGTGTCTGCATTTTACCAAAGTTTTACTATAGTAAAGACAGCACGGTTTATTGTTGTCAATAATGTACAAATCATTACTGCTGGAGCCTTTGATGCTATGAAGATTTATCTGAAGGTTACAGCTGGTTTTCTGCAGCTGTAACCTTCCTCCAGGAATCTGAACATTCCAATGAATAGCTGGACATTAATCTGTTCTTGATTGTATCAGAACATTGTTTTAAAGGAAATTTGACTCCCCACTTTGTTTGCCATGGTTCTGAACAAAAATGTGCTCATTTTATGTTGTAGTCCCTCAAAAAAACAATGGTGGCCTTCTTCTCCCCACAAAAGGGTTAAAAGGGAATTTCTATAAAGCTTCCAGAAGCTGGACTCTAGAATGCAACATCACTCAACGGCATTACAAAATCAGTTGGAGACAAAGGGTGTTTTTAGATCCAGTGGTGGTGGGTTTAAACAGAGGCCGCTGCCACCACTGCAGACCACAGTCTACCCACACAGCACCCCTTCCACCACACCATAGAGCTGTGGGTGGATCACCAGCCACTCTAGGCTGCCATCCGCAGCTCTACGTCCGTTGACAGAGCAATCTGAGGTCAGGAGTAGCGCTGCAGCGACCATCCAGAAATGGAGCTGCAGCAAGCTTTCTGCAAGTAGACGCACTGCTGTTACGACCCCGGACAGTGCTCTAGGTTTGGGCAGCCTGCTCCACTCACGGTGCTCCTGAGCACTGCAAGTGGAACTGGCCTGGAGCAGGCAGCACCACTCCACTCCTGATCCACCTCCCCCTGGGGTGGCCTGTCTTTACATGGATGGGCCTCTTGGGGGTGGGGTGGAGCAGGAGCGTAGTGAGTGTCCATCTAAAGGTACACAAAGTAGTAACTTGATATCTGTTATTGGAGCAACTTCCATTGGTCAGAGTATGCTAGCTATTGGGTTGCCCAGGGCCTTTTTTAGGCATGTAAGAAGTCATTTAAAAAATTTATTTAGTTAGTTACATTTCTTAGCCACCCCCTCATGCCCATGGCATCTCAGGGCGGCTTACAGCACACAAAATAACAATAAGTTAAAATGACCATAAACAAAAAGATTAAAACATCTAAAAAACCCGAACCCCCCTCAAACTTTCATCCCGCTCCCCTCCCCTCCCCCGAAGGCCTGGGAGTACAGTCAAGTTTTGCAGGCCTGGCAGAAGGCCAGCAAGCTTGGGGCCAGGCGGGCTTCCTCCGGGAGGGAGTTCCATAATCGCGACCCAGTCACTGAGAATGCCCTCTCCATTGTGGCCCCCTGCTTTATGCAGGGGACCTCCAAGAAGGCACCCCTGGCAGACCGAAGAGGACACTCTGGGGCACGGAAGGTGAGGCGGTCCCTGAGGTATGAAGGGCCAAAACCGTGTAGGGCTTTATAGGCCAAGACCAACACCTTGAATCTGGCTCAGTACGCTTTAGGCAGCCAGTGCAGTGCACGGAGCACAGGTGTTATATGCTCCTGTCAGCTAGTCCCCATCAGGAGATGAGCCACTGCCGCATTCTGCACCAGCTGCAGCCTCCAAACCAGCATCAAGGGAAGCCCCACGTAGAGCGTACTGCAGTAGTCCAGCCTTGAGGTGATGAAGGCACGGATGAGGGTGGCCAGGTCGGGCCTGGAAATATATGGACGCAGCCTCCGCACCAGATACAGCTGGCGGAAGGCAGCCTTAGCCACCATTTCCACCTGCCAATCTAGGCGGAGGTCTGAATCCAATAACACTCCCAGACTCCGAACCTGCTGGGCTACGGGGGGCAGACCCCCTCTATGATGGGAGCCGCCACCTCCCTCACCGTACCCACCTCCATCTTATCAGGATTGAGCTTCAGTCTGCTCTGCCGTAACCAAACCGCACTGAGACGGCAGGACCTGGGTCGGTTGAAAAAGAGAGGTAAAGCTTGGTGTCATCAGCATATTGATGGCAATGAATGCCAAACCCTCTCATGATCTCCCCCAAGGGCTGCACATATACATTGAACAATAACTGAGATAGAATGGAACATTGCGAAACGCCACAATGGAGTCCCATTTGTTAAGGACACAAACAAATGAAAAAGCAAATGACATTTTCATTCATTTTCTTTTTCATATAAAAATAATAATTAAATTTTTTTTTTAAAAAGCACGGTGCATGTACATCATTTTCCAAAATGGTGACTGCGTTCTTGTTGCCATTTTGGAAAAGGAAAGCCAGTCTGCACATGCACACACACAAAAATTTAAATGTATTTTTAATACTTTTTCAAACAAAAAAGAAATTACTAAACTGAAAAGGTTTTCATTGAAAACTTGAGAACAGGTGGTTTCTATTACACGAAAATGAAAACCAAAACTAAAATGGATGAGGATCCCTTCTGCACCCCCTATTCGGAACTACTCAGAGCAAACACAGGATAGGCATAGATGTATGACAGCAATCACTAGAAAGCAGATTATTATGAAAAATGTTCATTAGTAGACAATTTAAATACAGTAATAGAAAAACAGTAATGAAAGGTGTCCATAGCAGGCTGCCTGTTACTTACATTTCTACACTGGCATATGAAACCCAAATCTTTATTTAGTCAGTTGTTTTTGGTATCCGATAGTGATGAATTTTAGTTCCCAGATAACTGAAGGTCCTGGTTGCTAATCTCTTTTCTCTGTGATTTGTTTGCATAAGGATTGTTTAGTTTTGCAGTTTGGTTTCACAACAGGAACTATCTACTCCATTGCTAATCTCTGTCTAGCGATGCTGCGGGCCAGGTAGCACATTGGCTGCCTGTGGGTAATAACTACATTCTGGGGCACCTGTTGGGTGCCTCGATGCCCCAAAATGTGGAGCTTTCTGGGAATCTGCCCCTGCGTGCTCCCTGGGCTGACTCACCCACCCAGCTGTGCTGCTGCTCTCACTGCTCCTCCAGCCACTGCTCCTGATGCTCCCCCCAGCCCAGCCTGCCGTTCAGCTGAGCTGGCCAGCACACCACACTCCCCATAGCACCTCAGGCCTCTTTCAAAATACACGACCCACACGCACCCCTGGTATGGGGACTGAGGCACACTGCCCAGCTCAGCTGAGCAGTGGACTGGGCTGGGAGGAACACCAGGAGCAGCAGCCAGAGGATTACCAAGAGCAGCTGCACAGTCAGGCAGGTGAGTCAGCGCAGGGGAGTTCCTGCCCCTGTGCGCTCCCCAGTCTGACTCACTCACTATGAATGGTTGAGTTCACTTGGGAGGAACCATGGGGTGAAACAGTTTAGGAAAAATGATCTGGAGAAGGAAGTAAAGAGTGAGGTGATCAAATCTGCAGATGACACAAAGTTACTCAACGTAGTTAGAACCTGAGCGGACTGTGAAGAATCGCAGCGGAATCTCGCAAGACTGGGTGACTGAACATCTAAATCCCAGATGAAATTAAATGTGGATAAGTGCAAAGTGGTGCACATAGGGAAAAATAGTCGTTGAAATCCTCAGCTCAGTGTGTGGCAGCAGTTAAAAAAGCCAACAGAATGTTAGAAATCATTTAGAAAGAGACAGAGAACAAAACTGAATGCCTCTATAAATTGGAGCTGGAACTCAGTCACTTTAGTTCAGAATTCAGTGAGGATTCCATTCCCAGTTCTGAATCTCCGAGTTCTGAGCACCGAGGCTTGTCCCTGGAAAACTTTGGAATCCTCAATCAAGTGATGGAGGCACCATTGCATGCGTGGCTGGAGTGACCCACACTGTTGACCCTAGCTTATCTGAGCTAGGAAACAAAACTTTATGCCATATCAAATCAAATATTTATTGTAGAGGCCTAGCCATAATAAACAACCATATAAATCAATATACATAATCACATAAAAACAGGAAATATATACAGTTGTATAAAACCCTACAATATGAATTTAACCACCACCACCCCAAAAAAATACCCTCAACACATGAACCAGTTTATGCAATTACTTTCCTAGCCCGAAGGCATTCAAAACCGACTCTGGCGATTTGAGAAGACTCTTATCTGAAAGTAAATATTTATCTGAAAGTAAATATTTTTAAATCTCATTCTGAGAATCAAATGGGCATTATAGGTTGCAGCCTCCCAGCGTGGTAGTGAGGACAAATCAAAATAATATGTTTTATTGATTCTACCTCTACTGTTGGCATAGCCTTTAGAGTAGGATAATTTCAGAAACTTACCCTCCAAGACTACGGAGGGTAGGTCATTGGTGCTGGGGGGACTGTTCATCATCTCCCTGGGGCCTCCCATGTGGAGTGCCTCAGGGTTCTATTCTTCCCCCCTCTTGTTCAATGCGTATATGCAGCTGCTGGGTGACATTGTGAAGGGGTTTGGTGTGCGGTGCCATCAATATGCTGATGACACCCAGCTCTACCTCTCATTTTCATCTGACCCAGGCCCGGTAGACTTGGTGCTTTCCCAATGTCTGGCAGCTGTGGAGGACTGGATGAAGGTGACTCAATTGAATCTGAATCCTGACAAGACAGAGGTGATGCTGGTTGGTAGGGTCCCTGACCTGGGGGAGGGAGGGACGCCCATCAGGATGGGGTTCACTCTCCTCTGGTCTCTCGGGTCTGGAGCCTGGGGGTGCTCCTAGATCTGCAGTTGTGCTTATATGATCAGGTGGCCGCTGTGGCTGGGGGCATGTTCTGCCAATTACATCTGGTTAGAAGGCTCTGGCCCTATATTTCTAATTCTGACCTTGCCACCATCATCCATGCTTTCATTACCTCAGGACTAGACTACTGTAATGCGCTCTACATGAGGCTGCCCATGGTGACGGTCTGG
Source organism: Sphenodon punctatus (assembly GCA_003113815.1). Lineage (NCBI taxonomy): Eukaryota > Metazoa > Chordata > Lepidosauria > Sphenodontia > Sphenodontidae > Sphenodon > Sphenodon punctatus. The sequence continues at coordinate 3,020,798 of QEPC01008893.1, forward strand.
AGGTTTCAGCTAGTGCAGAATGCAGCGGCCCATCTCCTTACAGGGATGGGCCAGTGTCCTCAAGGTCCAGCATTGTCGGCAGATGACCACCATGGGGAGGGCATTCTTGGTGGCTGCACCATTGCTGTGGAACTCCCTCCCGGAGGCGGCCTGCCTCTGCTTGGAACTGCTCACCTTCTGCCGGCTATGTAAGAGTTTATTGTTCCACCAGGCATTTGGAGAGGGAGATGGGTAGGGTGGAGAGGGTGTGTGGGGGAGTAGATAGGGGGGAGATTGGGTTATTTTATTTATTTTTATTGTAACTGTTTTGATTAGAGGTTTTACTTGTTTGATGTGTGGTTTTATGTCATTTTTATGATGTTTTAATATTGGTAGCCGCCCTGAGCTGCCTGAAGCAAGAGGGACGGGATATCAAATGTTTTAAATAAATAAATTCTGGGCCATGAACACAAGATGCATATGCTTTATGTTGGGCAAGTCACACACCAGATACTTTGGTAGACCAGATTGGCTTTAGTAGACCAGATTGGCTTTACAGACTGCACCCCACCCCCGCAACCCTAGGCCAATGCTGCATTGAGTATCTGCTTGACCAACACAGGCCCAGAAGCCTCATCCAACCAGATCTTGGTATTGACTATGAGGCCAGCAGATCATGGATGGAATATGTTTTATTCACCACTGACCTTGCATTAAACAGCATCAGTGACAGATCAGAGTCTCCACTGACCTCAACCCCTAAATATCCGGAGATAGGACGGAGATGGTAAACTTTGAAAGTTAGTCTTTTTATTCTCTCTTTATGTCCTTGTAGGATTGAGGACTACATCCAGTTCTCCACTGCGTAGCACCTTAGTATGTCCATTTATATTTTGCAAAAAGAGGAAAAACACACTCTGGTCAGAATGCACTTTCCTTCTCTTTGGCGATAAAACTAAGAGCACGTTCCCACATACAGCAAATCAGCGCATGTTTCTTTCCCCCGCATACTTTAATGCTGTGGGAAAGTCTCCATGCGCTTGATTTGCTGTACTTGCGTTTGTTAAACAAACGCATTAGAGGGCAGCGAAAACCTACCTTTGTGGAAGCACATGTCCTGAGACCCGCATGGCTTCTGCTGTCAGAACGCTGTTCCTCTCGCGCATAGTCAGAAGTCCCCTCTTCATTTCCGGGTTCCCTGCCACTGTTTATGGAGCCGCCGCCATTGCCTCCATCCCCACGGGCTTTGTGGGCTTCAGGCTGTCATCCAGCTGGTGTCTCAGCGCGTCCATGCAGCAGCCCAGGAGCTGCAGCAGCCAAAGATACAGGAGCGGTCTGGCCGGCAACAACCCAGGGCTCCCAGTGGCGGTGGCTGGGCGGGAACACAGAGTGGACAGGAGAGGAGACTGCAGCAGTGCTGGAGAGGAGGAAGTAGCGGTTCCCCGCATAAATCATCAGGTTAGTAAGAATGTCACTAGCGCATTCTTTAAAGTAGTTTGAATGCGCTAGTGACATGCTGGTGTGAATGAATGTAGGCACATTTTTTAATTGCCTGCATTCACAAACACCAGCATGTTTGTATGTGGGAATGCACTCTAAGATGGATTAAGGCCTGTGACTCGCATATCTTAGGAATTTCACTGCCTAAAACCCTCCCTATAGATAATTAATATTAATCTTCTTGTTTGCAGATAACAAAGTATTTTTGATACACAATGAAGATCACAATCGCTGTGTAGAAGTTGAAAGTTCAAGCTCCGTTGTTACTAGCATTTGCAATCTGGACAACGAGGCACAAAAATTCCAATGGGTTTCTGATCGTAACCTTTTGAGTGTGTCACTGAAGTTATGCTTGGGAGTGTCGTCAAAGACAAACTCGGCTCTAGTTGCTCTGTACCCTTGTAATGAGACAAGTGAACTCCAACAATGGGATTGTAGAAATGAGACATTTTTTGCTATCCATGATGAAGATTTATATTTCAACTATGGCAACAAACAGAACAAAGTTATGCTGTTCAGTGGATCTGCTGGGTGGAGTAGGTGGAAGGTCTATGGAACCACAGATGATTTATGTTCTCGGGGCTATGAAGGTAAAACTTTGAAAGTTAATCTTTTTTATTCTCTCTACTACCTTTTTGCATATTCCTGCACACATTCAAGGGTGTAGCTACCATTGGACAAACAGGGACATTCGTCCCGGGGCCCGTACTGGATGGGGGCGCAGTATGCAAGGTAGCTAAGCTATCCTTCCCGCCCCCTTTTTTTAAATTGCCACCTGAGCTGGCTGCATGGGCACCCTCCCTGCAACTGCTGCATGGGTGCCCTCCCTGCCCGCAGTTGCAACATTGTGTCTGACACAATGTTGCAACCACAGGCAGGGAGGGGGAGGGGCCTCATGCCGCAGTCTGCATCAGGTGGGGTGGCTATACCTTCCCTTTAAAAGAGGATGCTTATGAAAAATACATTGTGCAAGGCTGCACTGGAAGCAATGCAGCACTGCAACATGTATTTTTCATAAGCATCCTCTTTTAAAGGGGAGGTATGGCCACCCTAGCATTAGGTCAGTTCACACTCACAATGTAAGGAAACCGTCGCCAGGCACCTTCCTGCTCTGGCACTCCCGCATTGAGCTGGACCAGCCCGCCTGACCAGCTTCCAGCCTCCAGGACTGGTTGGGTGGGCCGGTCAGCAATGGCACTGCTGCTGCTGGCCACGCTTGGCCCCAGCGATGGATGGGCCCAGCAGCAGGCCACCAGCAGCACGCTGCAGACTCTTCAGAGAGCGAGTAAGTCCCGAGCACCAGCAGCCCAGTGCCCCTAGGCCGGCCGACGGCTTCACCACCAGCAGGAAACAAGAGGGGAGGGACCCAGGGACATTTCTTGTCCCAGGGCCCATCCCAAGCTAGCTACGCCCCTGCAAACATTCCATGCATATATCTACCATCAGCTGAATAGGTTTGAATTATGGCTGAAAAGTAGAATTAAGCCTGACCAGCAGTAGAGTTGAGAAAAATTCCCATGCTCTCTCCGCCCCCAAAACAATTGTTTTTGCTGAAAAATAGGTTTTTGTGAAAATATATAATAGAAGTCAGCTTCAATGTATTTGACTGATTTTAATGAAAACATGTATTTGAAATTTTAAAACTGAAAAAAACCCACCTTTGTAAACCTGAAAAAATTGAAATTTCAAACTTTTGAGATTTTTCCCCCTTTGATTTTTCTTATTTTTTTGCCACTGAAAACTTTTAAGTTTCTCTACCTATTTTCGCTCCTCCTTTTTTCTACTCTAACTTTCTGAAACTTGAAAACTACTTCAACTTCTGAAAAAAATATGTTCATATCGTATCCATTTTATTGCATTATGTGAGAAATGGGAAAGAGTTTGTATATGTTCTTGTCACAAGTGGAGTGCTTTATTCCATCTCTGCCCCTTAGAAATGTTCACATTAAAAGGCAACTCCTATGGTGCCCCCTGCGTGTTCCCATTCAAGTATAAGAATAAGTGGTACACTGACTGCACAAGGGAAGATGAGCATGATGGACGGCTTTGGTGTGGAACAACTGCAGATATGGATGAAGATGGCTTCAAGTTGTATGGATATTGCCCATTGAAAGGTAGGTTCTTGTTAAGATCATGATGATTCAGGGAAGATATTGAACTATAATAATTTAATCTTTACTGTATGCTTTCTCCTCATGACTTCAGTGACTGTTAAACTTATGCTTAAAGGTAATAATAAGAATTGACATAACCAGCTCTTACATAGCGCTGTACAAAGGAAGCAAGAATCATTATGCCCATTTTATAGCTGGTAAAACAGAAACATAGAGTGACAAAATATCCAGGATCAGAGCCCATATCTCTCGAGTACCAGCCCAGCGCTCTACCTATGTGCTTTAGTTCTTTCTATGTTTTTTTTCTGAATCAAGGTCAAACGGTGCTGATGTGTCACTGGATGTCAATAGACACAATGATGGCTCGGTTCACCCAGTACGACCCATCAGTGTCTCACCCTGCACGTCTGTTTCCAGGCCGCCAGATGTGGGCCCAGTACTGACCCCGGCAGGATAGGTGGCTGACCTGGAAGGAACCAGGCCCACAGTCCCAGCCCAAAGGCCGCCCAGGTGGGCCATAGTGGGCCAAACTGGGCAGGCACATTCCCACACCAACCCAGCCTGAGGTGGGAGGTTGCCATGGTCACCAGCCATGGCTGCCTGTAATTGGAAGCCATGGTTGCTTGTCATGATGGGGGTGGGGTCCACCATGCTGCAGCGCAGGGAGGGGCCAGCCTGGTCAGGCTGGGGAAAAGTTTATTCCATGCCCTGACCTGTCCCTTCCAGGGGTGGCTTGAGATAGCCCCCCTTCCTGCCCCAGGATATGCCAGCTACATGTTTGTTTTTCCCATAGTTAATGTAATGCTTACAATACAGATCTGCTTCGATTCTTCTCCCAGTATGATATGGTATTGAACAGTGCTATGTGATTGGTGGGGTGTGCACCAGGGCCTCATGTTGTTTTCGTTTTTCATTTTAATTTTCATTATTTAAAAACAAAAATTTTATTTTTGGGACCGGTATTGATATTGTTATTGATATCAACTAATATCTATCTAAATCTAAGGAGACAGGGGAAGGGAAAAGGAAAACTATCTATTATCTAATGAAATATCTATATAACTAATCTAATCTATATGTCTATAATATATATCTATATCTTCTCTATACTACCTATCTATATATAATGTACAGGGGGGAGAAGGGCAGGGAAATGGAGACGGTAAAATGTAGGGTATGAGGAAGAAAGATATTGATAATACAATGAGGGCTAGGGAGGATTTTTTTTGGTGCAAGCACCACAGTTCTGTAAATGCAACCTGACAAACAGAGCTCTCACAGAATTGAGAGAAAAGGCTTAGCCCTCCCATCACAAAGGGTTGCAGTGCCCTCCCCCAAAGTTCCTATGGTTGGTTGTGGGAGGCAGCAGGCATTGAGCAATCACAGAGTGCCATGAGACTGCTGGGGCCTGCTTGAGCTGATAATTGGCCAGCAATACATCCATCAGATACTGCTGAGCTGCTCACCCCTCCCAACGCAGACACAGTTCAAGAGTTCAACCCTGTTTAGGACTCCGAGATGTCTGCTCCCTCTCCACATTTTCCCTCCAAAACCCAACTGCCACAGCACTAATAACGACAATAATAACGATAATGACATTGTCATTTTTGTTTTTGTTTATCATTATCATCATTGTTATTGTTTATCGTTATCATTGGTATTCTTGGTTGTCGTTTTTGTTGTTGTAATAACGAAAATGACATGCACACCCCTAGTGATCGGGTTGGGAAATCTGTGCTATAATGCCCTCTTACAGAATGGCAGAAATTAGCACACCACAGTCGCAGTGTCTGATAGTTTGGAAGCACTAGGGATGTGGCAACTTGATTCAAGCAAACGAAGCTTCCAGAACAACACCTTTGAGGATTGAAGCCAGAGTGTAAATATTTAAAGAAAGACTATCCAGGAATTCTTGATTCTAGTGCCTGGAGTCTCACTAAATTAATAATCGAGCCACAGGGACCTATTTTTATTTTTTTTTATAGCAAAATAAAGTTTACGCCAGTGATAACATTTTAAGAGATACATAAACAACCCTCTTTCCCTGTTTAATTTTCAGTAATGGCTGAATGAAATTTCTCCCACCTTTTTAATTTTCTTCCAAAAGTACCATTTCTGTTATGAGACTTTTACTGTGTCGCTGATAACAGATTCAGACTGGCCAGTAAAACACGTACTCGGGGATATATTCCAAGATAAAAATGTAACGTTTCATGTCTTCACATGTACAGACAACCCAGCTGGGGAGTTTTTATCAATGCTCTACAACCAGTTTGCTGTGTGGTTCAGCAGAGGTCACAGCAACTCTGTTGCAACTTTGGCCTTCTAGATTACCATCCTCTGCTATCTGCAGCAGGCTTAGTGTATACCAGAAAGCACCCTTACTTGCCTAACATCCCTTCAATATAATTTTGTCTGCCCTATTTCACCCTTTACAAGAATCTTTCTCGTTGTTGTTGTTGTTATTATTATTATTATTATTATTATTATTATTATAATAAGCATTTATATAGCGCTAGTGACGTACCTAGCGCTTTACAGAGATGCGAGAGCTCAGGTACATGTTCTTGGCTTGGTTACAGTAAATTGGGAGTTTGCAGATAACAGGTGGGGGATAATCCTGGGTGGGATTTTTACTTGTGCTCATCTGTCATGAGCACAAGTAAAAAAGTCAACACAGCTAAGTGTGCTCACAAGAAAAACAAACAGCAAAAAATGAAAGTTGGCTGAGGCAATTTCTAGTGGAAGCTGGTGTTTCCCAGCCGTTTTCCATGTAGGGTGAATGAGACTTTTCTCAGTCAATCTGTGCTGTTACTGGTGGTGGCTGGAGTATCCCTGTTAAATATCATTTAACTGGGTTAGGCTCAGCAAATGTGAGGATGTGAGAGAAATCAGCTTTGAATAGATCCAGGAGAAAAATTGCATGTGCCATGTAGGGACTGCGAGCGGTGGAGAAGAGAAGGGATTATAAAAGCTGCAGTAAAATATGTAATTTTCTGTTGCTAAACACTGTAACGTAATTGTATTCTTTACAGCTTTGAAAAGTGAACTATTTTAAATGTTATTGACACAAACATGTAATGCACCATCACACAAACTGGTTTGAAATGGGCTGGGGGCTGGGATATACTGGGGCTTCATTATGCACCAAAAAAAGTGAATAAGGGTGGTGACTTGCAAAAATGAAAAGCAATCAGCTTGACGTGAACATACATATTCTGACACTTTTCTAGTGCGCATTCTACCAGTAACTCACACAAGGACTTATGAACTACCAGGATTGTTTGAACGCTGCTAACATTTAATGATATTATAAATTAATATTTTGAAACTCAAATTTTTTTCTGTTTGGACCTATTCTGTATTCCGAGTAGAAGTAGCTGTTTCATAATGGAGGAGGAATTACCCACTTCATTCATAACAATGTTGGGGGTCAGGAAGCACAGGCCACTGAAGCACAGCCAGTCAGAGAGCAATGAAGGCAATGGCCAACCCCCTATGGAACCGGAGAAGCTTCCCTCTTCCAGTGAGGTTGGCCCCAATAGGCTCAATTTAGGCATTTGAATTTGGCTTCCTAAGCACACTCTAGGGTTCAGAAAGAAACAATGTCTGGGAGTGAAGGAAGGAGAAAACCTTGGTTTCTTCAACTAGTCTGGCCAGGGCTGAATTATTTATTTATACTGTCTACGCTGCAGATTAAGACTCGGAGCGCTTTTAGACGATCCCACTGACAAGCGGGATCATTCAGAGGCGGGATCGGGCACCCGCCTTTCTCTCTACGCCGGGTTTGATGCTCAGAAGAGCATCAGACCCGGCGTAGAGACTCAGTGCGCATGCGCACTCAGGAAAAAACCCGGAAGTGTGCCGTGAAGCCAGCACAGCGGCGATCCGCGTTGGACGGGGCAGGATCGCCTGCCCGGTCTGACGCGGGGAAGAGCCGGCGTAAATGTGAGTTTTCCATTTAAACGAGCGCAAAGAAATGCAGCTGATCAAAGGATCAGCCGCATTTCTTGTCTCGTTTAAAAGCAGCCTTAGTTGAGGTGCTGCATAGAGGCATAGCTAGGTCAGAATGGTCCCTGGGCTCTATAGAATGGTTGTAATATATGTGCAGGTGGTGCACATGGGTCCCTTGTGTAGCTGCACCACCCATAGATATGATAGCTAATATGCCCCTAGTGTGGCAGGAGGAACAAGACCCCACCACCCCAGGGGCCTCTTTTCCTAGCTGACTGAGGGACCGGGATTGCTCCACCAGAGCAGGTAGGTGCGTGTGGGTGTGTGCACGTGTGTATGAGAAAGAGACACATTGTAATTGTATTTATTTGTGTGCGTGTGTGTGTGAGAGAGAGATGGCTGGGGAGGATAGTCTCCCTCCCTAAAACAAGGACTGCGTTTGCATTTGTGTGATTGTCTCTCTCTAACAGAGAGATAGAGATTTCATCTCCCTAAAGCAGTGACTCCAGGGTGGGTGGGTGGGTGGGGGATTCCCCTCCAGAAAGCAAAGACTTTGTCCGTGTACGTGTGACTCTTTGGGTATAGAGAGACAAACTAGTTTGAACGATATCTTTTATTGGACCAATTGTTGTTGCTGGGAAATAAGCAAGTTTTCGAGCCACACAGAGTCCTTCCTCAGGCACGTAGTATAGCCAGTAGAAACATATAAACTGAGCAAATGTGGGGCAGGTGTATATGAGGGGGCATGGAATAAGTGGAATGGATAGAACAAGGTGGGCGGTGGGGGTAAACAAATGGATGCGGAGGCAGGGGTGCGCTCCCGCATCCACCCACTTGCAGCCCTGCATGTGTCACTTTTAGAAAGACCATGGGGATGCCCCAGCCCATGATTTATCCATGCAGCACCCCCCAACACCATAGAGCTTCAGGCAGATCACTCAGCACTCTAGGCCGGTGCTCGCAACTCTATGGTGTTGTCCACGGCAACAGCCGGCTGCAAACAGAGTTGTAGCGTAGGTCCACTAGCCAAGTCTGACCTCTGCAGCTCTGGACTGGTGCCCTGGATTTGTCCGCCCCTCCCGCTCCACTGGTGGTACTCCGGGATATTCCGGAGTGCTACAAGCGAGGCTGGCCTGGACCAGGCAGCGCCTGCTCTGCTTCAACATCTGGCAGATCCCCTTTTGCAGACAGGCCACCCGTGGGTGAAGCAGGCAGACCCAGGGCAGCTTGTCTATCTAAAAGCACCCATTGTGTGTGTGTGTGCGTGTGTGTGTGTGAGAGAGAGAGAGATGGCAGGGGGTGAGGTACTAGCTTGATAGCTTTGAAGGTGATACATGAAAACCAGAGGTTTTTTACTGTAATCAATTGCATGCAATTTCCATCCATATTTTAATTAAGTTATCAACAGTTAAATGAGTTTTGAATCCTACCTGTTCTATAGCTGCCAGCTAGAGACTTTTCTCACCACCTCTTTTCAATGGCTGCTGGTTCACAATCATATATATTGAGTCTGGGAAAGCAGTGCATGCTGGGATATGTAGTCTCTTTGGGCTACATAAACCAGACTAGTGCTGCTTTCAGGACAAGGCTGGGCCCAAGGGGAGGGCCGAGAAGACTAAGATGCAGGAGTGGCTCACCTTGTTGCTTGGCTGGAACCTTCATTCTTAATGTGCTCCCCAAAGTGCTCGGGCACAGATGGCGCATGCCATGCTTAGAACAGGCTGCTCAGCTGACATTAATACTGTACCGTGCTTCTCTTCACAGATAACATTGATGAACATTTCTGGATGATTAAAAATCCACTGACAGATGTCTACTATCAGATAAACTCGGAATCAGCTCTAACATGGCACCAAGCAAGGAAAAGCTGTCAGCAACAAAGTGCAGAATTATTAAGTATCACAGAGCTACATGAACAATTGTACCTGACAGGTAAAATGACAACACAACTGCTGAGGGGTGGCTACATGCTAGGTCAACTTCTAGTAGTATCACTTCACTATACATCCCTGCTTTAGCGTCAGACTTAAAGAACCGAGAAGGGAATGTGTCATCTCCCAACAAAGCACGTATGAATATGCTGCCAAAGTATTTCATTCCCACATATGAAAAATATTCATTTAGCATGTCTCCATGCTGAGTGATTTTGCACTCCCTTTACTAGGGCTGTGCATGGACTCAAGTACTTGTACCTGCATATTTATTTGTGTTTTTAGCATATTTTTATTTATTTATTTTATTTATTTATTTGCATTTATTCGCTGCCCCCTCATGCCTATGGCATCTTGGGGAGGCTTACAAAACAAATAAAATACTAAAATTCAATAAAAGACATAAAAAGTTCCAACAGTAATTAAAAATATGGGTGTATTTGTATCTTTACCTATGTTCCCTGCATTTCCCCCCCACCGCCACTAATGTGGAAAACACAGTGAACACAGGTCTCTGCATCTGGGTTATTTTGGTGCAGAAGCGCAGTGAGGGTCTCACAGTTTGGCAGACCTATATGGAAAAGAAACTGGTTTGGGAGAGGGTAGACAATAAAGCTGGCTTGGTAAGGAGGTTATTTGCTTGAGGGGAGGGGGGAGGGACAGGGCATTGGTCTGACTCAGAGGGATTGCTGGCTGGAGGGAGAGTGAAGAATGCAACATAAGCTGGATCACGGTGGAAGTAGGGGTGTGCAATTCGTTTTTGTTGTTAGTGAAAACAAAAAATTACATTTTATTGTTCTTTATTAACCAAAGCAAAAAACTTAACAGTTTAAAAATACACTTAAATGTACAAGAGTTTTCTTAAAATACACACAAAAAAACAATTCAGTACAATTACAATTCAAAACACCTTCCACTCCATACATTGCAACAAAACATAAACACCAAAAAACATAGAAATTAATTCACGCTTAGAGCAATATTTAATATTTTATCACCAACATACATGTAATATATGTACTAAATTCCTTACTGTACATACTTCATTTTTATTAATAACTAAACTTGCACATTTTACAATTATGAAACTAATTTATTATCATAATTTGACAAGGAACAATTTTGTCAGAGTAATTTAAGTCTGTTCTTTATATGTATACAAATTGTGTACAGTTCATGCAATGAAGTAAAGAATGTGAGTGTAGACGTTATACAATTTGTTGTACACAATGAAGTTATGTAGAAACAGACTTAAATTAAAGGGACATGGTTCAGGCTCATGGGGGGTTGCTGGGTTGGGGAGGGGGCATGGGGCTGGCCTAGGGGGTTCACTGGCTAGGGGAGGGGTTGCTAACTTACAGAATGGAAGAATGACGCTGGTATGGACTCATCCTTTATCCATGTCTGGGCTTGGCGCCGCTGGGCTAGGCCCAGCGGCAGTGCTGGGGACAGCAGTTCTGAGACAGCGGTGACCCCTGAAGGCAGGGAGGGCTCACTACAGGTTTCCCAAGCAGGTGGCTAAAGCAGTGAGCAGCTTGGTTCTGTGCTGTATATGTGGTGTAACATTTTGGGTTCAGTTTGAGACCTCAGATGTACACTATGGGGGAAATTTTGGGTACCCTTGGAACCTGAATACACAGCCCTAATAGTTGTGTTTCAAGTAAGGAAGTCCCAAAGGGTGTTTGTATTTGTTTATGTTTTACCAAAACCCAAATGCATATCCCTACTTTTTAGTTTCAGCTTAGTTTGTGTTAAGCTTAAAAAATGCAGTTCGTATAATGTAGTGTTGTCAATTTCTTTTGATTAATTAGGGTTAACTAATGGTATGAATTTGGACTTGTGGATTGGACTCAACAATCTGGATGTCAACAGTGGCTGGCAGTGGATTGATGACGGTCCTTTCAGATACATAAACTGGGATGCAGGTGGGTGCATATCTGCACACTGATGATCAATTTAAGAATAAATGCCTTTATTCACTAAATATTGCCTTTATGGATAAAATTATGGATGTGCTTAACTTCACCAGTTGAAAATCAGTCAGAAATACAACACATGGAGCAGCATTTGTTGGGTCCATAGAGTCTGCAAATCCCATTGATTTCTACTAATCATAGAGCCAATTGATGGAATTATTCATGTAAAACAGGCATGGGGATTTTTATTTTACAGTAAACATCTCTTTACATAACAATAGTTAAGTTAAGTTAAAGTTTATTAAGGACATTGGCTTTCACCATAGTCCACAATCATAAAACATAAGTAAATATACATAAAATATAAACAAAACATAAACCATAATGTACAATGTACAAAACGATACAGAATTACTCTGGGTGTTTTCAGATGTGACGAGATCACAGTGAACCACGCTGAATACCTACATGTGGTCACTGTGCCCTGCACGTCTGTTTGGCGGCCGCCAGATGTTCGCCACGCTGAATACCCACATAGGGTCAATTTCAACCATGCTTCCCGGGCTACCGGCACGAAAATCAGCTGAAGCGTGGTGAAAGTGATTCCAGGCGGGCATAAAAAAAAAGTAATGTCTGGTCGGCTATCATGGCCCAGAATGCCCGGCGGGATTCTGGCCCATGGTGAACTCGGCCAGACGCTGCAGCAGCATTGGCCTTGCCACCCGCCCGTCTCCCCAGAGGGCGGGCGGCGAGGGAGCGTGGAGGGGCAGGGCCATGCGGCCACACGTTGCGCCGCACGGCCCTGCCCCCTCTGATTCCCCCCCCCCTGGATTCCCCAGCACGTCTGTTTGCCGTGCCTGGGTGATCCCGGTGGGGAATCTCTGGGTTGTTTTAGGGACGGAGTGAAGTCGCCCCGTCACGTCTGAAAACACCCTCTGTTTAATTTCATTTTACCCAGGACCCTAATTCATTACTTGTCATGGCATGTAAATTGTGCCTCTTATCTCACCTCTCTATTACTCTGTTCAGCCAGGAAATCCTTCATACCTCCATACAAATTCCACTAAGTCTTATGCAATTGTCTCAATTTTTCCTCAAGCCTTTGTCTTTTTGCTCCTGCTAATCCTATATAAGTAGCAACAGCTACAAGGTCAGACTTTTCAGTTAGCTTAGTAAAGAACATACAAATTTTATGCCCTTCCTGTCTGATGACCACCTACTAATCAAATCGGTGAGCCAAGTCTCACTCAGTTGTTTATAGTATGAATGTCACAGAAGAAAATGCTCCACTGATTCCAGTTCCCCTGAACTGCAGGAGCATAGTTGCAAACTATGTTGAATCTTATTATACCGACCCTCCAATACCGCGGTGCGGATTAGTTGGAATCACATAAGAGTAAAATTCCTCCTAAGTTTTTAACTGGACAAAACATCTAGGTATTCTTCAAAGGCAAATCTCTCCTTCACCTGACTAAGCCAGAGGGAAACCTTCCACTCCTTTACCTTGGCCAAATCTTCTTGTATAATAATGTCCCTCAACCTTTGCTGTACCATAGATTTTATTACCACCATAGAATAACTGCTTAGTTGCACAAGGGAAAACCCCATAGTCTGAAGTAAATATATCAAGTATTTCAACCACTGGTTACTCACCATGCCCCATGTACCCAAACTCTTCTAACAAACATTGGACAGGTAACTTGTCCTCCTGCTGTCTCAGCACCCTCAACCAGTAGCGTGTATAAGACAGCTTTGAGTAATAAGTCATGGAATATACTCCTGTTTCGGCCCTAAGCACCGCGCCAGGCACCCCATTGTCCACTCTCAACAAACGCCTCAGGAACTGATTCTGAGCCATCTCTAGAGGTTTGCAATCTGGGAATGGGATAATATCCAGGCTAAAACCTGCCAATGGTTGCGCCTTAAGTTGATATACTTTCAAAAACGTAGAAAGTAAAACCTCTCTTGATATACTTATAGCACGACTAATTCCCCCACCCGCACATATGGCCTTAGTCACTCTTTCTTAAATATGACTGTTTGATAACAATAGTAGAATTAAACTAGACCATTTTATTATCTTTCATCAGTATTTTAATTTTTGTCTTAATTTCTTGTATCTTCTGTCATCAAATTTATTTATATCCCATTATACTCAAGAGGTTCACAGCTATTTTTCAGCCTAATTTTAGAGTACTGTCAGTTAGTTACGTAATTGTTCACTGATAGCCTGTCATTAAATCAATAATTACTTTAAAATCTAGAATTGTTTGGGATCTATGTGACCCAGAGCACTACAAAAATTGATGTAACTTTTTTTTGGAACATTTTCCTTTTCAAATTCAGTGTATTCTCAAACAAGAGAAAATGCAAAAAAAAATCAGTCATTTCATCATCCTGTGTATAAAGAAAAGCTAAACATTAAACACGTATTGGAGTCAGTTAGATGCTTTCATGTTTCAGTGGGCAAACTTTACCAACAGCTGGGACCTTGAAGACCCCAAAAATATCAAAATTCAAAATAATTTTAAAATAGTCAAACCGCTGCATCTTGCTTTCTGCATTCTTGCTTTAAATATTCTAGAAGAATGCTGAAGACAACCTGATAGCATATGATATATTTGATCATTATATCTGTTCTGGATTTTGTGTCATGAAAAGGTAGCAGCAACGGTGATTGGGGTCAATTAGAGGTGAATGAGTGGGTGGGTTTTTTTTCTAGGCTTATATGGGTTTTTTATGCCGCAATTATTTATTTATTTATTTAAAATTTATATCCTGCCCCTCCTGCCCACAGGGCAGCCCGGGGCAGTGAACAACAATCAATAAAACAATAAACATTTTAAAAAACAATTTAAAAATAAAATATGGGGGGACCCCCCCACCCCCACCCCTCATCAAAAGCCTGACGGAACAGCCAGGTTCCACAGCACAGGGGCGGCCACCAAAAAAGATCTAACATCGATGGCCACCCGCCTCGCCAGGGGAACCTCAAAAAAGGCTCTCACGGACAATCTCAAGGGTCGCACGGGCACATGGGGACTGAGGCGGTCCCACAGATAAGCAGGGCCCAGGCCGTGATAGGATGGTATGAATCTTTCAACACTGGTTTTGTCATCGTACTGTTAGTGGCTTTCATTATGAAGTAAAATGCACCCAAAGACCCCAGATGAAATCAGCCACTGTGTTTTGTGTGTGAATTTCTTTAAATGGGCATAGAGTTGTGATCTGTTAGGCCCTTTGTAGTTAATGTTTAGGTTCCTCTCAAGAATGTCTTAAAAGTTAAATAAGTTTGAAATTAAGGTTGTGTAATGTTCATTTTGAATGCATTCTCAGAGGGTGTTTAAAAATTTAAACTAATTTCACATGTAGACCCCAGTTTCAAAGGACCCTTGGCCTGCCTTTCTAGGCGGTCATTAGGGTATTTGGCGAGCTCCCCTAGTAGGAATGGAGCAAGGGTGTTGAGAGGCTGCAGCCTCTGTTCCGGGTGGTTCAGGCAGCGCCGCCGGTGGGAATGCTGGTGCAAGAACGCCGGGCTGCGGCGAGGATCCCTCAGCGGCCCGGATGTAATCTGCCCAGCAACGGACAGGCAGCCAATCAGGTGCGAGTGGGAGGTCCCGCCTCTTGCGTGGTGCCTTCCCGCCCACTGAAGCATTCAGCGCCATTCTGAGCGCCGTTGGAGAGCTACTTGCCCCAAACCTGCCCTCCCAGAGATACTACGGGTGTAACCGGTTGCCTTAGCAGGGGCCAGGAAGGAATTTTGAAGAGAAAACGCAATTGGGCAGAATAGTTTTTCTCATTTTTCGCCTTCCTCATAGTGTATCATTGTTTTGGCTGATCAATAACAAGTAGTCAGGATTTGGGAGGGTAGTAGTAGTTATGTTTACTCTTGTTGCATTCTTGCAGGGGTCCAGTGCTGTTGTAAGTTTGTAATAATATGTAGTAAAAGAGGCATCTCCCTAAGAGATGTGAGGGGAACACCTGGGGCATTGGCTGGGTGCGGCCAGCCACAGGGTTAACCTCCCAAGGTGAGTTGCTGGCAAAGGCGGGAAGGGATATGAGCGGTCCCCAAGCTGGCGGTAACTTAAATCCTTGGCTCTGGTCCAGAAGGACCTTGTCCCCTCCGGAGATGGCCGTTAGCCAACAACAGAGGGGAGACGTTTGAGTTGGGTAATAAAGGGGGGTTATGGAGGGTACAGCCAAGCCTCCCCTTTGTTGGGGTTGTTAAGTACCCGTTTATAGAAGTTAGCACTGGACCTGAACTGCCTGAGCGCAATTACCCCCACCATGCATAATTTCAATTTGAATAAAGAATGCGGCCTTTCAAACCCAACATGTTGTCCTTGCTTTATTCCGGATGCGACAACAAAGGATTCTGTGTTTTTGGTGAGTGTTTTGACCTGCTGATCTTCTGGAGGCTATGTACATTTTTTCATTTGGCCAGGAATTTGGCAAGTAGGGATAGAGTTTGTGGAGGCTTGGTGGTAAGGGGCTGGAGTAGTATGAGGATAAGGATTAGGGATTTTTTGTGTTGTTACCTGATCTGTGCCCATGAAATGATACATTTTAAATAAATAAATAAAATACAAAAATCATGTGGTAATAAAATTATAAGGGTCAGAAGATCCACAATAATTTAATTGTTCTTTTGGTTTTTGAAAGGGGGATTTATTCTATTGACTTCCCTGATTTTTTGTATCTTTCTCTCAAAGGAAGCCCCTCTGAAGAATCTGCAAAAATGTGTGGAGCACTAGACACTATGAATGGCAAATGGGAAAACAAGGATTGTAATCAGAATTTGGGCTACATCTGCCAAAAGGGAAACTTCTCATTAGATCCTGTCACTAATTCCTCAGGTTGGTAGGAGCATTGACTATGATGAATCTTTATGCACAGAGCAGAAGCCAACAAAAAATGCCTTTATATATACATACAACTGCAGTATACCTAAGCTTCATCCTTTTTGTTTGTCAAGAATAAATAATTGTGACCTCTTAATCATGTGTGAACGAATTCTTTTACTTTATCTAAAGAAGAGTGGGCCTAAAATTGCTCTCTTAATGTTGAAAATTTCCCAATATATATTGAAAATGTTCTCAAGCATAAGGTGCTGAGGATCATAAATTGTCCTATTCTACTGTAGTCTGCAGAAGATACGACAGGTAACTCATGTTGCAATTAGGGTGTGATCTTGTGCATCTGATATGTATTCTCCCTCATTATTTTTTTCTTCTTTGAAAGGACAGATCATGAGCCACACAAGTACCTAGTGTGGCAATCAAAGTCCAAAGGTGCCTATAAGGAGTGAAGAGAGACGTTTGCTCTTGCAAAAAGTCCCCGTTGGTTACAGGGCTACCGTAAGGGGGTGGAGAGATGATCAGGTGGTAGAACTGTAATGACTGGCCCTCAGACAGTTAGTAGATACAGCCAATCATATCTAAAAGACTGCCTCCTCCCTTGCACACCAACACAACCTTAGGGGTCTGTTGGTCCACCAGTTCTATATGGCAAAGGCTCGTAGAGAGACATTCTTGGAAGCTGCTCCAAACATTGAACTCCTTTCCACCTACAGGATTGTCAGAGCCTGAGCCTTTTGGGAAAAATGCAGTACTTTTTCTGACCAGGTGTTTAGTGGGCAGGAATAAGTTTTTAAATAAGTTCAGATTGTTTTTTCATTTTATGTTTTATATTTTATATTAATATTCTAATTTTCCTAATTAATTTCTACACAGTAATGGCAGATCTGGTGTTTTACAATATCTCCAATCTTACTGATATTCCTTAGTGTAAAAACTGTTTGAAAGATGTTCATTCTCTTTTTAGGTAGCGTTAAATGCCCAGACAGTTGGACAACGTATGCAGGCCACTGTTATCAGATTTACCATGTTTTCAAAACATGGAAAGAAGCTTTATCTTCTTGTAGGAAGGAGGATGGAGATCTAGCAAGTATCCACAATGTGGAAGAGTACAGCTTTCTTGTTTCTCACCATAATTACAGTGAGTATTTTTAGGGAGTAGTGCTGGGCATGAGGTCATCGGTTTTATAGTATTATCAATAATAGAAAGATTTTGTGGGCCAACTATGCATGCCATCCTTCACGTCTGATCAGGAATGGAGATCAATGTTACTGACTCTAAGACCAGGACCAAATACACAACTTATTTTTATGTTCAGAACCCACAGATAAGTTCTGGATTGGACTGAATGACCGCAAGACTTCAATGTATTTTGAGTGGAGTGATGGGAGTCCTGTGACATACACCAAATGGCTGCATGGAGAGCCAACTCACAGAACCAACTGGCAAGAAGACTGTGTCAATATGCAAGGAAAGGTAAAAAAAATAATAATTAAAAAAATACTGTAGCTGGGCTTGTTTAGTCTTGTCCTGTTTCCTTTCTATGTGACTGATTGTGAATGGAATGCTGCCCTGCCTTTATCTGGCAGGGTAGTTTGTCCCCCTTCCTCCCCTGACTCGCTGAGTGGGCAGGCGGGCAGAGGAACAAGCCTGTTTGTTGGTGGGCCACCCTAGCCCATAGTCCAGAACTGAATGGTCTGTGCCTTTGGCTTCCCACTGGCAGGAAAGCGAGTGCTCACACGAGAGTACTCCATCTTAAAAAAAACCTGCTCAGCCTGAAACATGGCAGCATTGGGCTTAGTAAGAGGGAGTAGAAGCCTGCACACCTACTTGAACCTGCCACTGTGAGTCCTGACAGTTCTCAGCAATCACTTCAGCCTCCATTCCCATTCTGTACATTCTGCATCTGTGTACCCAAGACTTACTAGACATCGTAGACTTTTACTGATTTTGGGCAAAACAATATTAAAGTTTTGTTAATAGGCTTGAGACAATGAAGAGAACAAATACTGCTAGGGACACAGGGGAGATGTCTGTCCTGAATTTATCTCAGAAGTCATGTGGAACCAGAATAAAGGAGGGGACTTTTACCATGAACCTCTCTGCCCCCTGTTGACATTTTGATTTCCTGGGTGAGTGGGTGGAGCTGTCCCATTTTGGTGGGGTCAAGGGCAGGGAGTAGGCGAGGAGCTGTCCCACCCACCCACACTTTGGACCATTGTTACTCCACTGTTTTTATCAACTCTTCCCTCAAAAGAGATCTTTAAAGTAACTGGGATGTTCAGCTATGTATGAAGTGGTTCAACTGGAGCCTTGGGATGGATGAATGTTGTTCAGTCTGGTTTTAGTTTTAAGCACAGCAGAGGGGGAAGGAATGGGAATTTCTAAAGAGTGTGGATCCCTCACCACTGACATGACTTTCTTCCCCTGGCCATATTCAGGATGGCTTTTGGGCAGATGATGATTGTGACCAGAAATTTAGCTACATCTGTAGAAGAAAACCGCTGGCAGGTGCTCCTACCCAAGATGAGACCATTGAGCCAGGGTGCCAGAAAGTAAGTGTAAAAACATTTATTTAAAGGATCAAGAAAGTTATTGGGCCTGTAAGATTCACTCCTTTTTTAATCATTCTGTTTTTTATGAGGACATCTTCAGTAAGCCGCCCTGGCTTGCTTTGGTGAGAGGATAAAAGTACAGTAAATAAATAAATATAACTGTTGTTAAAGGGTTCAGGTAGGCTCACTGGAGATTTCCAGACCTGGAAGAAAAATCGGTCCCTTATTATGCCCCCCAAATATGTCTAAGTTAATAGCCCTTTTCCTTTGTAGTAAGAAACATTGAATCATCTTCTGTAAGTCTTGTAGGACTTGATCCTAGCAGGCAGTAGAGGGGTTGCATTCATGGTTTGAACTATGTTAAGGATATTTGGGGGATTGTGTTGGGGAATATTCTGATACTCTGGTACAGAACCTGGTATGGAATCTCCAGGTGCAAAATTATTGGGTTACTGGCGAAGAATCTTTTGTGTGGGAATTGTTCCCTTAGGTCCCCAGCCTTTAAAATTATCCCTGGGATATTAGGAGATGGTTGTATTGTTGTATTGTCTATGTTGTATGTAACTGCTATGGTCTATGACTACGCAATAAAGTATTGATTGATTGGTGGCAGAGCACAAGATTTCAATCCCTCTCTAGCAAGAGACATGGAGCTTTCAATTACAAATGGGAAATGTGTGTAAAACGGAGGTGTGTCTATTGTTATCGATAGACGGGGATACATTAGAGAAGGGCTGAAGAGTTTGCTTTAGGTTAATCAGACAACAGCCTAGAAGGCTAGCTTTACAGGCTTTGTGTAGAGATTTGCACAGTAGATCTAGATTTCAGCCCAATCCACATGCTCATTGAGCATCTATGTAGTCTCACCCAGGCTCTTGCTGCAGCAACTGGAATTGTGCCCCCAATCTGTTTATATATTTTTATTTTATTTATTTAAATTTTTATCCTGCCCTTCCCTAAAAAAAAGGCTCAGAGCGACTTACAACATATATAAAAAATGTATTAAAAAAAAAATCCATAAAAACAGTATAATAGAGAAACAGCCCCCCAAACCCTCCCACACCCCCCCCCCACAAAATCCACCCAATACCATCTTCCCATTTCCTACATCCAAGCCTCCCTGAAATCCCTACCCCAAACCTCCACACAAATCCCCCATTCACTATCCCTTTCCGCCAAATGCCTTGAAAGTCTTACACCACCTCCAGAAGATGCCCAGGCTCAGATGAACCTCCAGGGGAAGGGTGTTCCATAGGGCAGCACCTGAGACTACCTCCCTGCAGGCCCTTGTCGTATGAACAAGACTAACAGATGGTACTCATAGGGAGGAGCTCCTGGATGATCACAGGGCCACTATAGGGCATGGAAGAACAGATGGTCTCTCAGATATGTGGGACCCAGACCATTTAGGGCTCTAAAGGTCAAAACCAGCACCTTGAATAGGGCCCGTAAAGCTATAGGAAGCCAGTGCAGACTGTGGAGCACCAGTGTAATGTGCTCCCAGCGCCTCATCCCCGAAAGGAGGCAAGTCACTGCATTCTGCACCAGCCCCTCCAAGGAGGACTTAATCTTTTTGATAAGGTCACTCTTCTTCTTCTTCTTCCTCTTTATCTTCGTCTTCCTCCTCCTCTTATTATTATTATTATTATTATTATTATTATTATTATATTTAATAATATATAGTATTATATACTATAATATTAATTATTATAATAATAATAATTTCTTCTTAGGTTACTTTCAACATCAGTACAACATCCATATGATTTTTAGCTGGGCAAATTACCTCAGTGCCTACTCTGCCATATCATAGTATGCACCTCTGGTCTTTATGTTGACAGGGCTGGAAAAGACATGGTTTTTACTGTTACTTACTGGGACAGACATTGGTGACATTTTCAGAAGCCAAGGAATCCTGTGAAGCCGGCCAGGGAGACCTAGCTGTTGTGGAAGACAGGTATGAGAACACTCTGTTCTGCTCTCAATTTGTCATTAAGCAGAAGGAAGCAAAAATAAGTGTATATTTTATGAAAAATGTTCAAAACAAATGATGTTCAAAACATTTTGTTATAAGTTTTGTGTGATTGTTTTTATTTTTTTATTAAGAATGTTATTCAGTGTTCGTGGGAACATCCCACTCCCATGCATACCCCTTCCTTTTATTTTTCCTTTTTGATTTTCCACTGTTTCCCACCATTCTTAAATTAAAACGGTGGTTTTCAGCCCCACTCACTAAAAGGAACCAAATATTTGTTTCAAATGTTCATTAATTAATTATTTTAACTGAGGTTAACTTTTTGGTAGCAAACTATTTTCTGTCAAAAGTTTTGGTTCTAAACAAGTGGTCCATAGTGGACCTGCAATTCCTGTACGAGGGGGACTGCACTAAGTGTTACCAGAAATGACAGAAAATACAAAATGGATTCATCCTGTGTTTCCTGTTACATGTTGGTGGGCATTTGCCACATGTAGCACTAGAGGGGAGCTGTTGGTACATTCAGAAACTACCTAATAGCAGGTGGGTAAGGCGGGCTTACCTTGAACTAAGCCCAGGAACAATAGTGGTGGTGGAAAGTTCCTGGGACAATCAGTGTTGACTTCTTTGGGGCATTGGTGATATTCAGAGTGTTGGAAAAGATGGAAGCATTGGCAGGGTGTGCTACAGAGACCACCTGCCCCTGCCACCCCAAAGGAGTTGACTTTGCTGTTCACAGACCTAACAGTGCCTAGAGGAAAGGACCTACTCCTCATTATATGCCTGCAACGTTTGCAATCAAAGAGCAAGGAGAAGTTGGATAGCAAACATATAGTGGTCAAGAACAGACATAATGACCTGATGCAAGTTTGCTATTCAGAAGAGTGAGTAGTGCTACATCTGGTAACACCCATTGTATAGCTGAAGGGTGTCTCTTGGAGCAGAGTTACGGGGTGGGGGTGGGGGGTGGAATCCCTAAGCGAAGAACAAACAAAAAATTCCCCTCCCCTCCAGAGATCAAACTCAACTCTTACTCCTTGTTTCAACTCAAAGCCGAAATGTTCAGTGCAATACCCACCGCCTGCCTGTGCTGAGTGGATATGTGACCTCCCACAAGGCATTTAGACATACAATGTTGGGGAAGCAGTCATCAATCTGGATTTTTTAATGTTTGAGTAGATCCCCTGCTGCTAGTCAAATGCTTTTAGGTAGCAAGTGTTGGAAATGCAAGGACTGTGAAATCATTGCATCCATTTGCCCAATGCAGAGTTTACAGAGGAGTGAGAGTAGCTAATCATCAATAAGCAGGCAGGAAGCATACTTAAGCTTAAGTAGCTTTATTAGGGAATACATGTAGGATAGGAAAAGACAACATCTATGCTATGTCCTAAGACTAGGTGTGTTCAAGATGGAGGAAGGAAGCTCTCTGAGACACAAAGAGATGAGAAATCTCCTGGGGGAGGAGATTGACCAATCAGGTCCTGACAGGAGTAGGACAGATAGGATGGGGGAAGGGTTCCCTGATCTGTCTGTCTACTCCTGCTGTTTCTAGCAAACAAACAGGATGAGGTGCTTAGGGGGGATGCAACCAAAGGAATGTATTTCCAACAGCAAGTGGCAACATCTTAAATAGAGCTGAAACAGGTAGCACATGCGCTATGCGTGTGGGGGGGCGTAATACCTGCATGTTCAAGTATTCTGTCAGGTGCCCAATCGGTACCAGAGTACCGAGTCAGGCACCCAGTTACCTGGAAATACCAGGTATTACTGTTTCCGAGTTACTGATTTATCATTTACCAATCAGTAAAATGGTAAACTGTGACATAAGAACTTGGGAAAATTGGTACCAGCAGTCAGTAATTTGGGACAAAAAATGTTAAATTTGGTAACCTGGGTGTAGCCCATTGGGCCGTAATTGGGTAGTAGCAGATGTTACCGGATCAGGTTGAGTACTGCAAATCCAACAAGAATACCCGTTTTCATGGGATTGGGTACTCATTTCAGTTCTAATTCTTAAACTGGAGCAACAGGCTTCTTGACAAACTGATCAGTAACAACTTTCACAAGCACAGGAATCAAGTTAGAAGGGGTAACTTCCACCCCAGTAATGACCAATGAATCCATGAAGGAGAGGTTCCAGTAGGGACCAGATTCCCTCTTCCCTACCAGCAATTGTTCTGTTCCAGAAAAATGGATCTGCTGGGGCTAAGGATGCCATACTAGAAGGGGATGCGGGAGTTGACTAGAACTACACAGTTTCCTAAACAACATCTTCAAACCAAGCCCATTCACGCAACACCCACAGCCCTGGTGAATGCTGGTGTTTTTCTATATATTATGGTGCCTATGTCATAAGGTAGTTCTGCATTGACTACACATCACACATAGATCACAGGGAAAACACCTTCACTCAGGTGGGAAGTCAGCACCATGTTTGCTGGGTGAACTTCCACTCCCCACTGCCAAGGTTATTCTATGAATGAGCACCAAGAAGTTTACTGCTCCATTTTGTACAAGACAAAAGGAAAACGAAACTGTTTAAAATGATAAATATGACATAATTATCAGGTTTCCTCACAGGTAGGGGTGTGCACCAGGGACCCATTTTGTTTTTTGTTTTCTTTTTTGTTGTTAAAATGTTTGTTTTTCTGGTTTTCGTTATTGAGAATTTTTGTTTTTGTTAAGTTTCATTTTTGTTTTCCATTGGTTTCAATGGGAAATGTATTTCTGGAGGTAACCTCTTCATTTTCCTTCCAAATTGTATGAAGGTTGGCATAATAAATACCATAGATACTAGAAATAGGAGTACCTCACCAAGGAAAATATTCCTGCCAAATGTCATAATGATTGGATAAAGGGTTCCAATTTTATAAGCAATTTAATTTCATGGTTTATGAACAAGTTTTCAGATGTAACGTATCCGTTTTCCATCCAATTTCGATGGAATTTGCAATACTTGTGACCCTCATTCAAGGGATCATCCATGCCAAATTTCAGAAAGATTTATACAGGGTCCTGCTTTTATATGTAATCTAATCATTTCATGGTTTGCACACACATTGTGCAACACGTCTTTGTTTTCCATTGATTTGGATGAAATATGGACAGTTTGTTCCCCTCTCCAAAGGGATCATCACTGCCAAGTTACAAAAAGATTGGATTAAGAGTCCCAATTTTATAAGCAATTAATATTTTGTGAGTTTAACAGAATTTGCACGTTTCTTTAAAATGAACTGCAGTTGTTTCCTCTGTATAAAATATAAAGGTTTTACTAGATGCAGAGAACTGCTTTTTGGAGCATTTTTAGAGAGGGTGAAGAAGTCAGGAGGAGGTGGGCAGAGCAGAGGAGGTGCAGGTGCCAGAGTCACTGGCACTGGCACAGGCTTCAGTCATTGGCACTCCAAAGTGTGAGGGGGCATCCACGGAGAAGAATAGGTGCAAACTTCTGCTTTTATGAGCACTTGTGGTGAGACTGGAGACTGCAACACACACACAGTCACACACAAAAAGCACTGAGTCAGCCTATGAGCCACACCAGGTCTAGCCATTAGGGATGCGTGAACAGAACAGGGTTCGGATGTTCAGCCGTTCAGTCTGAAAACTTAATTCGGGTTCTTGGGTTCGGTCCTGCGGAGTTCAGACCCCACCCTCCCCCAATGTTCAGACGGTCTGGCCACCTGGAGGCTTGGGGCGCTCCAGGGGTGCCCGTGGGGGCATGGCACGTCATCGGAGATACAGCAGCAGCAGAGACTGGGAAGGCTTGGTGCTTGGCACCCCGGCTTGTCCAGGCTGACAGGCTTGGTGCTTGGCCCCCGGGGGGGCCCATGGCACCATGGCTGGCTGCCTGAGACCCAGCGGCAGCAGCAGCAGCAGAGGCCGGGAAGGCTTGGGGCTTGGTGGCCGGCCTGGCTCCCCTACTTGGCCGGGCATTGCAGGCTGCCAGGCATCGGTGGAGCAGCGGCAGACATTGGATTGCCAGGTAACAGAACCCATGGCACAGCAGAAGCAGACATTGGATTGCTGGGGCACAGAACCCATGGCACAGCAGAGGCAGCAGAAGCGGACATTGGATTGCCGGGGCATAGAACCCATGGCATGCTGTGGAATGATGGCTCCCCTTGACTGTAACGTAGGCCCCAGAACCCTGATTGTGGGTCCTAGGACTGGAGTAGCTGCTTCATAATAATAATTTTTATTAAGGCACCAGCTTTCGCCATTGCCAATAAAATAATAAACAATAAAACAGGAATAAGCGAGCAAATAATCAATCACACAAAGGCACAAAAACACTGAACAAGTAATAAAACTTGAGTAGCTCACAATTGCTTGAATCTAATACATCAAAATTTATCTATTTATTAGACTGCGCCATACCCCAGCAAAATAATATTTAACAGAATAGCATTTAACTTAAAATTTATAATTAACCATACCCTTGTATTCTTACTTTACTATATACCCACTTGTTCTCTTATACCACAATCCCCATGCGTATTTTGGAAGCCAAAAATGCAAAAGATGCTACTGCTCGCATATCTTTCTCAGTATTTATAGCCAGGAGAAGATCTATTTTATGCTGTATTGGCAAATATTCTTTCCCTTCCCACAGTGGCTGCAGCCAAAGTTGATGAATATACACGTAAAGTGGGCAGCTAAATAGAACGTGTGGCAAGTCCTTCACTTCCAAAGTGTCACAGGAACAGATTTGTTCCTCATATGGTTTACCAATGTATCAGCCAGAAATAACCGCCAACTCAAACTGTTGGAGGCGCAGCAACACAAAATTTCTTCGGAACGTTGGTTCAGCTAATTTATCTAAAGAGTCTTCAAATGTATGTTCCTGCTTACAATACAGGTACCATGGGGCCACTTTCCAGGAAGTAGCTACTGACAGATCTTCTTGTTTGGCTATATCAGCTGCTCTTGTAGACGCCAGACTTTTCTGTTGCAAGATAGTTTTGCCCCAAAAGCATGCAGTTGATAGGCCCATACTTCTCAAATGAGAGAACACATGTGTTAACCAAGGATAAGGCAAGGCACCCTCATATTCCAGTTCTTTCACTAAACATTGGGCGGTCAGGTCCGCACTGTTCTGATTACGTAGCTTGAGCCAATATCTGACATGAGCTGACCTTCCAATGCACTCAGGTGCCAGAATACCCGTCTCTGCCCTAACAATTGCTCCTGGTTCGCTCTATGAGATCCTCAGCAAACATCTTAAAAACCTATTTTGAAATGCCTCATAACTGGCAAGTTTATCTGTTGGTATTACTTCCATGCCAAACGATAGCAGCAATTGAACCTTAGCCCTAAAGACTTTCAGAATACTAGAGATTTTAACATACCCTGATCTTGCTGCCAGCCTTAATATTCCCTTGGCAGCCGCAGTAGCTTTTAATATAGTTTGTTTTTTTATGTCCATCCCACAGACCATTGCTGCTAAAGGTAATTCCCAGGTAGACGTAAGAATCAGTTTGAACAAATTCCTTCCCTTTTATAATCCAGCAATGTTTCTGAGGTTTTTTACCCATTACCATGATCTGCGACTTCTTAAGGTTAATATCAAGCTCATTTTCTTCACAATACACCAGTAGGTTCTCCAACTGGTTATGTAAGCCCCTTTTAGTTTGGGACATTAGCACAATGTCATCTGCATGTAAAAATGCCATTACTACCCGATCCTTGACCTTGACATAGCAATTTCTTAATAATGTCACTCAGATATATATTAAACAACAGGGGTGCTAATACACAACCTTGCCTAACATCTCTTGACACTGGAATAGGATTAGACAGATTTCCACAGTTTCCTACTTGTATCCTTGCATAATTACCAGTATGGACTTGTATTATTAGCGCCAGTAGCTCTTCATTAATACCCAGCTGACGCATTTTGTGACAAAGTTTTCCCCTTGATACTGAGTCAAATGTCTTTTTTAGATCAATAAATGCCAAGAATAAGCTTCCAGCCCTTATTTGGTATATTTGGTAATAATATGAGACAATATAAAAGTTATCCAACGTGGAATGGGTTTTACGAAATCTGAACTATTCATCCAGAATCAAATTATTCCCATAGGCCCAATTTTCTAACTGTCTGAGAAGGAGCTTGGTATACATTTTCCCTATAACTGGCAGCAAACTGATGGGTCTATAGCATCCTGGATCACTCGGATTACCCTTTTAAAAAAGCGGGATAATACCAATTATACCCCAGACCCAAGGGACCTTCTTTGATCTATTTATTTGAGTAAAATAGTTTGCCAGCATGGAAACCCACCAGATTGGGTTAACTTGTAAGACTTCAGCAGTTATATAATCAAAGCCAGGGGCCTTGTTTCCTTTCAGAGAGTTAATTATTTCAACCACATCCATCTCTCTCGCAAGCGGAACAAATCCCCCATTCCCAGTCATCTGCATTGCTCCAGGGTATACGGCTAGTTCGGCCTCCTCCTCCTCCCTGCCCTTTTTTTTGTAAAGATCACCAAAAAAACTAACCAGATTTCCTCTTTTATAGGAACTACTGAGCTAGCTAGATTGGAGTTGAAACCGGTATTTATGATGGACCAGAATAACCTTGAATCCCACACATTCACAGCAACCTCCAGTTTTGCCCACATAAAATTAATATAATGGAGCTTTTTAGATTTAACTGTGCCTTATATTTACCTCTTTCTGCCAGGTATATGTGCTTGGTGGAGTCAGAGTAAGCCTTTAGCCAATTGACCTTGGCCCGGGCGAGCTTTCCCTTAGCAGCCCTACAATCTTTGTCGAACCACTTATTACGGGTGAAAACAGACATGATGCTAACCACCCTTGGTGGTTATTTATGCATGTTTCAGGGCTTCATAGGGCACCAATACAGCCCTGTAACATGCATAAATAACCACCAAAGGTGGTTAAAGGGTGGTTAGCGTCATGTCTGTTTTCACCCTAGGATGAAATCTTGACTGGCCAACTTCACGAGACAGAATTTTAATACCCAATGCATTTACTAGCATTGAGAAATCTCTATTCAGAGTGTGTATATCACCCTCTTCACCTGCTATTATCTGCTCTCTTAATTCAAGGGATTCTTGCCCCCATAACACATCTAATGTTTTAACTGCCTGGAAAGTGGTCCACCTGATGCGTATCCTACCTAAGTCTTGGCCACCCCTTTTGGCTTTAAGCTCATCTTGATTAATTGCCTTGGTTAGATTTATATAAACACACAGGACCATATGGTCACTTTTGGGTCGAGTAATTATCTTAAAATTTCCAAAATTGCCCCAATAACATAAAGGGATCACTATATAATCAACCACACGTCTCCCGTTGGAATTTATAAACGTAAAATCACCATCCAGGTCTTTTGCACCTCTCCAATTTAAAACAACCATACCATGGGATTGTACATTTTTTATCATGGATGTTCCTGCATCATTCCTTACAATATCTCTACTTTTCCTTTCGGGGATCAATCCTAAACTATTTGAGCATATACTTGGATCGTTACTGCAATCCAAGCCTAGCCTGGCATTCCAGTCCCCCGCTATGACTAGAATTGCTGCTGGGTATAGGCTATCGAGTTGGTCTAACAGTTCTTCCGATGCCTCCCAAACATCCGAGTTATAATATAAGGAGGAAGGAGGAGGAATATATAAGTTTAGCAACAAAATCTGAAGACCACACGGCGAGTCCCAAAGTTGTACCTGAAATTCTTGTCTCATAATTGGAACAGTCTTGCATATGTTGGGATATTTATTGGCAATTAACATAGCTAATCCACCTGAAATCCAGCCTTTAACATTTAATTTAATACCAGCCGGGGAGTATACTTGAAACCCTTGCACCATGAGTATCTCCCCCCTTTTTAACCAAGTTTCCTGTAGGCAAATAAAATCAAAATTCCCCATGAAATTGATCCAATCTGGATCATGGAGTTTAGATTTACAGCATGAGATATTCCATGAGGCCAATTTTAGCACAATACCTGGGATAGCCTGATCCTTCTGCATAAGTGTAGGGGTAACAGCCCCTCCACAGGCCCTTATCGTTATCTTCTGGCAATTTCGTGTATCCAGAATATTAAAGGGGCTTAATCCCAGAGTAGTGTGCTCCCACAAGCTCTTACTAAAGGGGGGTGTCTCAATTCAGAGTAACTTCCCCCAGGTGTTCGCATCATGTCATTTCCTTAAATCATGCACCATTTGTGGTGCAATTGCCAAGTCCCTTCCCTGCAGATCGTGACCCAAACACATGACCTCACTTAGTTGGAAATTTCTCTCCTGGACAAGATTTTGCTCTTTACTTCCAACAACCAAACCAGATATAGAAGATATTGGCTCTGCCATTGCATTCCCCAAACTGGGGCCAGACCTAATAGGGGGCTCGATTGTAATACCCTTCCAGGTCATCTCAGGGAGGAGAACAGAGTCTCCCAACTCCTCCAGGGCTAAATAACGAGTGGCAGTCAGTATTTCTAGATTATGTTCAGGCTGATGAGGTTTACTATATGACTTCATTCCTTTTGCTTGATAATTCAAAGTAGAGGTTGTCAAGTTATTTTTAATAAAGTCTATCTTCTGGATCAGAATATCCTGATCAATGATTGTCATTTCATCAAAAGGAGTTAAGGAAGGAACATCCCCAGCTCCTCCTGAATTATCTTCGAGGAATATTTTTATAATCCCAGCAATAATTTTAGGCCCCTTGTGCCTCTCATCCTTCTCCCCCTCATTCTCTGTTACAAATCACTGTTTTAACACTGACCTCAGGTAGATCATTAGTCACTTACAGTACTTACCTAAATCACTTCTTGCCTTCAATAAAGGTTGCAATTCCTCTCCTGATGAGGGAACAATAATCGCTGGACCAAAAGTCGTGTCCATCTCTTCTTCCAGCATAATATTTACTACACTCCTTCCAGGCGGACCACTTTTGGGCCAATGTGGTCCGATTAGAAGATGATAGTAAAATCAATGGAGGTATTTCCTCAAATGGTTGACTCTCTGCTGTCCTACTATAAGAAAATACTCTATCAGTTGATAGTCCTCTTGTTTGTAGATACTTCCTGGTCTGAAACATTTTCTTCACCACATAGCTGGTGCCAAAGAACAATTTAACACAAGTACTATTCTTACCATGACTCAAATGTTTGACCTTTAGGATATCAAGTGCATCCAATTTTATTGCGAAAAGACTAGATAAATCCCCAAAAGACTAGATAATTTATCCGGCTGCTTCATGATGGGGTGGAATGACAGCTCCCCGTGAGCGGAATGATGGCCTCAGAACCCTGACGGTGGGTCCTGGGACAGGAGTGGCAGCTTCTGGATGAAGTGGATGGACAGCCCTCCCTGCCTGTAATGTAGACTCCAGAACCCTGATGGTGGGTCCTGGGGCTGGAGTGGCAGCTTCTTTATACGGTAGCATGACAGCTCCCTGTGAGCAGAATGATGGCCCGAGAACCTGGATGGTGGGTCCTGGGACAAGAGTGGCAGCTTGTGGATGACATGTATGGACAGCCCCTCATGACTGTAATGTAGGCCCCAGAACCCTGATGGTGGGTCCTGGGGCTGGAGTGGCGGCTTCTTGATGCCATGGAATGACAGCTCCCCATGAGTAGAATGACGGCCCCAGAACCCTGATGGTGGGTCCTGGGACTAGAGTGGCAGCTTCT